>CAVMJV010000156.1:0-333782 GCA_963681835.1 Meloidogyne enterolobii | reverse complement strand
TAAGTGCCCTACTGTCTACACCTATTGAATAAGAACCCGTGCCTTTGGATATAACTGGCAGGTATGAAAGCCTGATCCTGTGGAGAGGGTTTTTAAAAAAGGGGGGTCGGTCATTTTTGGTGCCAGATTTTCAGTGCGGGATTTTTAGTGTGGGACAGTCAGGGACAATTGATCACTGGACATTTGGTCCTGGGACAATTGATCACTGGACAATTAATCATTGGGACAATTGATCATTGGGACAATTGATCACTGGACAATTGATCATTGGGACAATTGATCACTTGACAATTGATCGTTGTACATTTGGGTCCGGAAGGGGGGGGGGGGGTAATTCAAAGTTCAAAGTCTAGGTCAACGTCTAAGGAAGCCTATGCCTAGTGCCCTACTGTCTACACCTATTGAATAAGAACCCGTGCCTTTGGATATAACTGGCAGGTATGAAAGCCTGAACCTATGGAGAGGATTCTTTAAAAAAGGGGGGTCGGTCAGTTCAGTGCGGGATTTTCAGTGTCGGTCATTTTGGTGCCGGGTTTTCAGAGTTTGTTCCAGAAATGGAGCAAATTCTGGAACAAAACGTTTTTGGGGTTTGTTCCAGAAATGGAGCAAATTCTGGAACAAAAAAAAATGTGGGACGAATTGGGAAGTGACATTTTGTCAGGGACGAGTTGGGAAGTACGTTTGGGTCAGACTTGGATGTGGGGAAGAAAGGTGGGTCTTATAAGATAGGTGTTGACAGTAGAGTACCTTGTTGGACCCGGGGAGGGATTAGAGTACCATGTCGGGGCCCAGGGGACAGTAGAGTCCGCGCAGTTGAAGTTGAAGACGGCTGGCAGGAGCAGTTGAAGTTGTAGACGGCTGGCAGGAACAGTTGAAGTTGTAGACGGCTGGTAGGAGTCGTTGAAGTTGTAGACGGGCCGATGAAGTGCGGGAAGTTGGGGGGGGGGGGGGGGGGGTTCTAATCAAATCTAAGGTCTAAGTGCCCTACTGTCTACACCTATTGAATAAGAACCCGTGCCTTTGGATATAACTGGCAGGTATGAAAGCCTGATCCTGTGGAGAGGGTTTTTAAAAAAGGGGGGTCGGTCATTTTTGGTGCCAGATTTTCAGTGCGGGATTTTTAGTGTGGGACAGTCAGGGACAATTGATCACTGGACATTTGGTCCTGGGACAATTGATCACTGGACAATTAATCATTGGGACAATTGATCATTGGGACAATTGATCACTGGACAATTGATCATTGGGACAATTGATCACTTGACAATTGATCGTTGTACATTTGGGTCCGGAAGGGGGGGGGGGGGGTAATTCAAAGTTCAAAGTCTAGGTCAACGTCTAAGGAAGCCTATGCCTAGTGCCCTACTGTCTACACCTATTGAATAAGAACCCGTGCCTTTGGATATAACTGGCAGGTATGAAAGCCTGAACCTATGGAGAGGATTCTTTAAAAAAGGGGGGTCGGTCAGTTCAGTGCGGGATTTTCAGTGTCGGTCATTTTGGTGCCGGGTTTTCAGAGTTTGTTCCAGAAATGGAGCAAATTCTGGAACAAAACGTTTTTGGGGTTTGTTCCAGAAATGGAGCAAATTCTGGAACAAAAAAAAATGTGGGACGAATTGGGAAGTGACATTTTGTCAGGGACGAGTTGGGAAGTACGTTTGGGTCAGACTTGGATGTGGGGAAGAAAGGTGGGTCTTATAAGATAGGTGTTGACAGTAGAGTACCTTGTTGGACCCGGGGAGGGATTAGAGTACCATGTCGGGGCCCAGGGGACAGTAGAGTCCGCGCAGTTGAAGTTGAAGACGGCTGGCAGGAGCAGTTGAAGTTGTAGACGGCTGGCAGGAACAGTTGAAGTTGTAGACGGCTGGTAGGAGTCGTTGAAGTTGTAGACGGGCCGATGAAGTGCGGGAAGTTGGGGGGGGGGGGGGGGGGGTTCTAATCAAATCTAAGGTCTAAGTGCCCTACTGTCTACACCTATTGAATAAGAACCCGTGCCTTTGGATATAACTGGCAGGTATGAAAGCCTGATCCTGTGGAGAGGGTTTTTAAAAAAGGGGGGTCGGTCATTTTTGGTGCCAGATTTTCAGTGCGGGATTTTTAGTGTGGGACAGTCAGGGACAATTGATCACTGGACATTTGGTCCTGGGACAATTGATCACTGGACAATTAATCATTGGGACAATTGATCATTGGGACAATTGATCACTGGACAATTGATCATTGGGACAATTGATCACTTGACAATTGATCGTTGTACATTTGGGTCCGGAAGGGGGGGGGGGGGGTAATTCAAAGTTCAAAGTCTAGGTCAACGTCTAAGGAAGCCTATGCCTAGTGCCCTACTGTCTACACCTATTGAATAAGAACCCGTGCCTTTGGATATAACTGGCAGGTATGAAAGCCTGAACCTATGGAGAGGATTCTTTAAAAAAGGGGGGTCGGTCAGTTCAGTGCGGGATTTTCAGTGTCGGTCATTTTGGTGCCGGGTTTTCAGAGTTTGTTCCAGAAATGGAGCAAATTCTGGAACAAAACGTTTTTGGGGTTTGTTCCAGAAATGGAGCAAATTCTGGAACAAAAAAAAATGTGGGACGAATTGGGAAGTGACATTTTGTCAGGGACGAGTTGGGAAGTACGTTTGGGTCAGACTTGGATGTGGGGAAGAAAGGTGGGTCTTATAAGATAGGTGTTGACAGTAGAGTACCTTGTTGGACCCGGGGAGGGATTAGAGTACCATGTCGGGGCCCAGGGGACAGTAGAGTCCGCGCAGTTGAAGTTGAAGACGGCTGGCAGGAGCAGTTGAAGTTGTAGACGGCTGGCAGGAACAGTTGAAGTTGTAGACGGCTGGTAGGAGTCGTTGAAGTTGTAGACGGGCCGATGAAGTGCGGGAAGTTGGGGGGGGGGGGGGGGTTCTAATCAAATCTAAGGTCTAAGTGCCCTACTGTCTACACCTATTGAATAAGAACCCGTGCCTTTGGATATAACTGGCAGGTATGAAAGCCTGATCCTGTGGAGAGGGTTTTTAAAAAAGGGGGGTCGGTCATTTTTGGTGCCAGATTTTCAGTGCGGGATTTTTAGTGTGGGACAGTCAGGGACAATTGATCACTGGACATTTGGTCCTGGGACAATTGATCACTGGACAATTAATCATTGGGACAATTGATCATTGGGACAATTGATCACTGGACAATTGATCATTGGGACAATTGATCACTTGACAATTGATCGTTGTACATTTGGGTCCGGAAGGGGGGGGGGGGGGTAATTCAAAGTTCAAAGTCTAGGTCAACGTCTAAGGAAGCCTATGCCTAGTGCCCTACTGTCTACACCTATTGAATAAGAACCCGTGCCTTTGGATATAACTGGCAGGTATGAAAGCCTGAACCTATGGAGAGGATTCTTTAAAAAAGGGGGGTCGGTCAGTTCAGTGCGGGATTTTCAGTGTCGGTCATTTTGGTGCCGGGTTTTCAGAGTTTGTTCCAGAAATGGAGCAAATTCTGGAACAAAACGTTTTTGGGGTTTGTTCCAGAAATGGAGCAAATTCTGGAACAAAAAAAAATGTGGGACGAATTGGGAAGTGACATTTTGTCAGGGACGAGTTGGGAAGTACGTTTGGGTCAGACTTGGATGTGGGGAAGAAAGGTGGGTCTTATAAGATAGGTGTTGACAGTAGAGTACCTTGTTGGACCCGGGGAGGGATTAGAGTACCATGTCGGGGCCCAGGGGACAGTAGAGTCCGCGCAGTTGAAGTTGAAGACGGCTGGCAGGAGCAGTTGAAGTTGTAGACGGCTGGCAGGAACAGTTGAAGTTGTAGACGGCTGGTAGGAGTCGTTGAAGTTGTAGACGGGCCGATGAAGTGCGGGAAGTTGGGGGGGGGGGGGGGGGGGGGGGTTCTAATCAAATCTAAGGTCTAAGTGCCCTACTGTCTACACCTATTGAATAAGAACCCGTGCCTTTGGATATAACTGGCAGGTATGAAAGCCTGATCCTGTGGAGAGGGTTTTTAAAAAAGGGGGGTCGGTCATTTTTGGTGCCAGATTTTCAGTGCGGGATTTTTAGTGTGGGACAGTCAGGGACAATTGATCACTGGACATTTGGTCCTGGGACAATTGATCACTGGACAATTAATCATTGGGACAATTGATCATTGGGACAATTGATCACTGGACAATTGATCATTGGGACAATTGATCACTTGACAATTGATCGTTGTACATTTGGGTCCGGAAGGGGGGGGGGGGTAATTCAAAGTTCAAAGTCTAGGTCAACGTCTAAGGAAGCCTATGCCTAGTGCCCTACTGTCTACACCTATTGAATAAGAACCCGTGCCTTTGGATATAACTGGCAGGTATGAAAGCCTGAACCTATGGAGAGGATTCTTTAAAAAAGGGGGGTCGGTCAGTTCAGTGCGGGATTTTCAGTGTCGGTCATTTTGGTGCCGGGTTTTCAGAGTTTGTTCCAGAAATGGAGCAAATTCTGGAACAAAACGTTTTTGGGGTTTGTTCCAGAAATGGAGCAAATTCTGGAACAAAAAAAAATGTGGGACGAATTGGGAAGTGACATTTTGTCAGGGACGAGTTGGGAAGTACGTTTGGGTCAGACTTGGATGTGGGGAAGAAAGGTGGGTCTTATAAGATAGGTGTTGACAGTAGAGTACCTTGTTGGACCCGGGGAGGGATTAGAGTACCATGTCGGGGCCCAGGGGACAGTAGAGTCCGCGCAGTTGAAGTTGAAGACGGCTGGCAGGAGCAGTTGAAGTTGTAGACGGCTGGCAGGAACAGTTGAAGTTGTAGACGGCTGGTAGGAGTCGTTGAAGTTGTAGACGGGCCGATGAAGTGCGGGAAGTTGGGGGGGGGGGGGGGGGGTTCTAATCAAATCTAAGGTCTAAGTGCCCTACTGTCTACACCTATTGAATAAGAACCCGTGCCTTTGGATATAACTGGCAGGTATGAAAGCCTGATCCTGTGGAGAGGGTTTTTAAAAAAGGGGGGTCGGTCATTTTTGGTGCCAGATTTTCAGTGCGGGATTTTTAGTGTGGGACAGTCAGGGACAATTGATCACTGGACATTTGGTCCTGGGACAATTGATCACTGGACAATTAATCATTGGGACAATTGATCATTGGGACAATTGATCACTGGACAATTGATCATTGGGACAATTGATCACTTGACAATTGATCGTTGTACATTTGGGTCCGGAAGGGGGGGGGGGTAATTCAAAGTTCAAAGTCTAGGTCAACGTCTAAGGAAGCCTATGCCTAGTGCCCTACTGTCTACACCTATTGAATAAGAACCCGTGCCTTTGGATATAACTGGCAGGTATGAAAGCCTGAACCTATGGAGAGGATTCTTTAAAAAAGGGGGGTCGGTCAGTTCAGTGCGGGATTTTCAGTGTCGGTCATTTTGGTGCCGGGTTTTCAGAGTTTGTTCCAGAAATGGAGCAAATTCTGGAACAAAACGTTTTTGGGGTTTGTTCCAGAAATGGAGCAAATTCTGGAACAAAAAAAAATGTGGGACGAATTGGGAAGTGACATTTTGTCAGGGACGAGTTGGGAAGTACGTTTGGGTCAGACTTGGATGTGGGGAAGAAAGGTGGGTCTTATAAGATAGGTGTTGACAGTAGAGTACCTTGTTGGACCCGGGGAGGGATTAGAGTACCATGTCGGGGCCCAGGGGACAGTAGAGTCCGCGCAGTTGAAGTTGAAGACGGCTGGCAGGAGCAGTTGAAGTTGTAGACGGCTGGCAGGAACAGTTGAAGTTGTAGACGGCTGGTAGGAGTCGTTGAAGTTGTAGACGGGCCGATGAAGTGCGGGAAGTTGGGGGGGGGGGGGGGGGGGTTCTAATCAAATCTAAGGTCTAAGTGCCCTACTGTCTACACCTATTGAATAAGAACCCGTGCCTTTGGATATAACTGGCAGGTATGAAAGCCTGATCCTGTGGAGAGGGTTTTTAAAAAAGGGGGGTCGGTCATTTTTGGTGCCAGATTTTCAGTGCGGGATTTTTAGTGTGGGACAGTCAGGGACAATTGATCACTGGACATTTGGTCCTGGGACAATTGATCACTGGACAATTGATCATTGGGACAATTGATCATTGGGACAATTGATCACTGGACAATTGATCATTGGGACAATTGATCACTTGACAATTGATCGTTGTACATTTGGGTCCGGAAGGGGGGGGGGGGTAATTCAAAGTTCAAAGTCTAGGTCAACGTCTAAGGAAGCCTATGCCTAGTGCCCTACTGTCTACACCTATTGAATAAGAACCCGTGCCTTTGGATATAACTCGGAGGTATGAAAGCCTGAACCTATTTTGAGTTTTGGCAGTTCAGTTTGGAATGCTACGCCAATACATAAAGGAATTGTTGGTCTGATTCAGGGGGCATTAGAGAAAAACCCCGAAATTCCAGGAGTAATAAACACGAGGTCATTCTAGTTTGATCAGTCTTGGAGGATAAACAATTTTCTTAAGCTCTTTGAGCTTGGATAAGTCGTGAGCGAGGTAAGCCCTGGACCCGTGAGGGGGAACCCAAAACTATTTTTAACCACAAACAAAAAAGTGAAAATGAAAAAATATACCACTTGTAAAGAAATGGCCTAAACCTTTTTTTACAAGTGGCAAAAATTAGTACTTTTCCGTTTTTCAATTACAATTACAATTTTTCGTGTTTTGCTTTATTTTTGAAAACTTAGACTTTGTAATTTTGGAAATGCTTAAAAATTAAATCATAAATAAAATTTGACTTGTAAACGGAAAAGCACTAAAAAGTATACATGTCATTAAAAAAATTTCTAGATGACCTTTAAATGTGGCGGAAGCATCTTTGCCACATTTTTTAGCTTCACTCATCTTTGTAATTCATCACTAATTTGTTGCTGTCCTATGCGCATTAAGAACACTAACTTGGTGTAGCTGTTGATGTTTCAGAGTCACTACCACACTTGGAGGAGGTGATTGTTGCTAAGGCACACATCTGCATCATACCTTTATAATAAATGCGAAATTTAAGAGAGAATATTTATTATGAGGGGCAAATTCAAATAGTCTGTATCCCCATAACTCCGCGATATCATCCAAAACCCGCTAAACCACACGAAGCCCCCGATGAAATATTCTATTGCTTTGGCACCAGTAACCCGGAGAATCTAATAAAATTGCCGACCACGACCACCAAACGTTTTACTTATAAAGGAATAACAGACCAATAAAATCACCCATAGCCGACATTAATCTCCTAAAGGTTCAATTAGACTCGTAAACTAAACCAATGCCACTAATGGACTCATAAACTAAACTAGAGTAACCAGGGTCACCAATAGACTCATAAAGAGTGTTTACTGTCATCACGAAATTTGATATATTATATTTTTGATACATTCAATAGAGGACCCCCGACTTCCCGTTTCAAGGTTATAGACTCAAACTATAATAGATGGAAAACATGAAAGTAAAGAAAAAATTTCAACCTGATTTTGATAAATCAATGCTAAATTATTTAATTGTTTTGCAACATCCGGATGATCAGCACCTAGCACTTTCTCACGAATTTCCAATGCTCTCTTACACAAAGGCTCCGCATCTTTGTACTTTCCACGCTTCCCGTGAAGAACAGCCAAATTGTTAAGAGTGGCCGAAACCTAAAGAAAAATAAATTCATAGCGAAAGAAAAAAATACCGCAGGATGGTCTTCACCAAGACAACGCTCACGAATTGCCAATGCTTCATTCAATAACATCGCAGCTTTTTTATACTTACGCTGATCACTATAAAATTATTCAATTTATAATAGTTGAAAGAATTTAAAATACCGGTAAACGAGAGCCAGAATGTTGAACATCCTTAAAAATCCAAATCTTCCAATGCTGTTTACAGAGTGGAACAGCTACTTCATAGCGTCCTTGCGCCGCATAAGTGATAACCTTAGAAATTTTTCTAAATAAATTAAATAGACAAGAAAAACATACAAGATTATGAAGTGTTTTTAGACGTTGCGGTATATCATAACCAGCAGTCGCACTCGCTGCCATTGCATTTGCCGGAGTTGGCATTGAATATTGACCACTTGTATCTAAAAATAAATATAAGATGAACGGTCGTTATAGTCCCCCCCCCCCCGTCAGCGTATACCTTTATGTACAAAATGGTCAGACATTACATTCCTGTATAATTTCAAATACCCGAATTCATTCTTCTTTCAATACCTTCCCTTTTTATTTGTGACCTTCCTTAATATGTATAAAAAAGAAACATCGATTTATTCAGCCATTTACTAATAACAAAGGCAAATGTATGAAAGAAGCAAGCAAAAACATATGCAGAATTGAAAGAAGAATGTCTGAATGAATGAAGCCACAGGGAAATTTAGTCAAGTGGGGGAGGGGGATAGGGCATCATAAATCAAAGATAAAGAAAACCCTCAGGAATCTAAGATAAAAAAATCTCAGGAACCAAAGAAATACCTCAGGAATCAAAGATAAACTACTAATTGTAAGCTTTCTCCCATCAATGATTTTTATGAAAACTACAATTTAAGACAAAAAAACAAACTTTGCAAATCCTGCTCCTCATCACCAAAACCAAGTTCCTGTAATGTTGAATTATGGGCATCGCTTGCAGGGCGTTGTTGCTCAGCTTGCTCCCTTTCCTTGTCAGCAAGTTCAGGCAAATCCTCATCAAATTTCTTAATGCTATTCATAAATCTCATGTGCTTGTTTTCTTCTTTCAATTGCGCAATATTCTGAGTAATTATTAATTCAATTAAAGAAAAATTAAAAAAAACCTGCATTGCTGTACGAAGTTGTTGTTGAGTCGAGTTCAACTAAAACACTTTGTTATAGAAAATAATAGCTTAAGAAACCTCATCACGAATCCAAGCATTTTCTTGACATAGACGACGAACTTGAGCTTTATACTTTTGCTTGTCAGCCTCCAAATTTTGAAAATGTGAAGCAAGTGCAACCATGACCTGCAATAAAAATATCAAAAAAATAAATTTATTTTAAGAAACTATGCCTCCTCAACGCCTAAAAGTATATTCTCCAAGTTCTTGTCAACAATTGAAGTTTTTTCGTCAATCAAATGAAGTTCCTCAGGCGTATATTGAAAACCGAATATAACTTGAAGAGATGATGAATGAAGATAAGATCAACACATTACGTTTCTTTCCAATTATAGCCACCTTCATCCTCAATCACGCCTTTCAGCATGTTTCTTCGAGTAGTCCTCTTAATAAATTTAATTAAAAAACAAAATTTACTAAATAATAGTTACCAGCATTCTTAAGAAACTTCTTCTTATCCTTTTGGAATTCCTCAGCTAAGTCAGCCCTAAGCGGATGATTAATTTCTGGCTCAGCAATAAGCGAAACCAACGCATTGATAACTATTGAATAACAATTACTTCAGATTATTGTCTCTAGACTTGGAGATAACCCATTTTCAAAAATTAAAAACCTTGCTCCGTTCGTGTAGCCGGCTTCCAGTTCTCAGCTTGAATGATGCCCAAACAAACCTGACCTTTGTCATCAACATTAGGGTGATATATCTATTATATTAAAAATAATAAAAAACTCTGGCATAATCAATAAAATTGCAAACCTTAGTCACAAACGTAACACGTGGAGGGTTGAAAGGATATCCGGTTGGAAAGTCCACGGTGACACGAAAGGCTCCACGGTTGTAAGGCTCACGATCCTTAAAAATATAATCCAAACAAATTCATAAGTGAATCCATAAGCTTACAGGATAGAGGAGCAGAACCCAATGCAGAAGATTCGCTTCATCAACTTCAGCTATACGAACAGTACCAGAACTGTTGCTTCTCATTTGACAAAAATAAAAGAATTGAAGAGATCCGAATAAACTTCGTCGTTGTTAACATTTTTGTTTAAAAAAAACTCTGAAAAATTTACATATAAAGAAATTAAAAATCATGGAAGGATACATTAAGGCGAAGCATAAATAAGTAATGAAAGAGGAGGGGAGAAATAAAAAGGCTTCCTTGTTTAAATCAGGGAAAAAACTCTTGGAGAAAAACATATCAAGGCCAGACCCAGCTTGCAGTGGAAGTCCCAAAATTATTGAAAGGAAATTGACAACCCAGTCAAATCTCCCTAATGCAAGGTGTGGAAGATTCTCGAATTATTCAAGGGTAGAAATTGAAGATCATAAAAATTATATTGGACAAACAAGAGAACAAGGGAAACAACAAGAAAATGCAAACTCCGGAAACTAATGAAAATCGATAAGTGACGCCAAATGAATTTGAACTAAATATTAACGCAAATTGGTTAAGCTAATTTAATTTTGGAAAATGTCAGTGTCAAGTCGTTGCTATTCTATCAATTACTCGAAAAAATAATGAAAAAAAAATTTCAAAGCCTAAAGAATTTGAAAATTTTGTTTAGCTTCAGAAGATAACGAACGAGAATGTGGTGATAAAGAAGACACGTTTTAAGTCCGACCATTTTTAATATTTTGAGGAAGGAAATGAAAATAGCCACACTCCCTATACAAGACCGATTAGTAGAAAGACCGATACAAAAAAGACAGAATGGCCAAAAAGGGGTTAAAAGACCGAAACAAGCAAAAATGGGTTAAAAGGCCGGAGCAAAAAAGACCGGTGTAAAAAACAGTGTAAAAAAAGACCGGAACACCAAAAAAGACCAGAACGGCTAAAAAGACCGGAACGACCCCCCGTTCGACACCGGTCTTTTTTTTGCACCGGTCTTCTAACCCCTTTTTGGCCGTTCCGGTCCTTTAACCCCTTTTTGCCCGTTCCGGTCTTTTTTGCACCGGTCTTTTGTACAGACACACCTTCAATTTCAAGGCTGTAAAACATTAACTCAAAGGTACAGTGATCTACTCATAGATGCAGACTGTATGACTTCAGTAACGATGTGCAATTCTACACGTCGACGCGTCTCGACAAGTCTTATTATTCAGTAAAATTTAAACTCATATTGCCAATTTACGCTATTTATGGCAAAATAATTTTCTCATTTCTTCCTCATTTTTATTCTTTTTTAGCATCTTTCGCCCCAATTTTTTGTTACATTAAGATTCTTTTCACATAAATTTTTATTTTTAAATTGTCATAAAAACGATTGAGTGCGTTTTAATATAAAATCCGATATGTGCAATTCATGCACATCTTAAAGCGGATATTACTTTTCTTTTTCTTTAAAGTGAAATTCCACATGTACGAAAAATTGTTAAATTTTTATATTTCTCAATGCTTGAATCATTATTGCTTAATCATTTTATTTTTATACAATCACGTATGTATTGAATTAAAGATACATATTTTCTTCCGTTTTATTACACTATTTTCCGGTTTATTACACATACATTTATATGTTCATTATAAAGGAGGAAAAGCATACGTTGGCCTTAGACAATTGTTTTTGTATATTTGTTTATATGTAAAATAGAACTAGTTTTGCGCAATTCTTTTTAATGATTATATGGGATGACATTTTATTTTTTAAAAGCTTTTCAGAATACAATCTACTAACTATTTTCTTTTAATTTTTTTTATTATTTCATTTGAACAAATGCTTTAATTAATATTATAGTACATATTTGCTTTCATTTTAAAGGTATGCTTATTACTTAGACCTATATTAAGTTTTTTCTTTTATTTTTCAGTTCAAAATGACCACGCGTTTTGTTGAGGGCGTTCAAATAAGTCCAACAGAACCAAGCACTAGCAGTGAAAGTACAGCTGAAGCTTTTTATTGTGGTTTTGATTCAACACCTCAATTATCTTCAAATTTTTCTAGAGAATTAAATGGACAATTTTTCAATAAACAAAAAACTAAAGCAAAAATTAATACGAAATCAATTTGGAAAGCAAAGTAAGATTTTATTTTTTAGAGAATCTAAAGATTCATTGTTTCTTTTGAAAAATCGCGTTAGTGTTAGTAACTTCACAATTTATTGTGAACCTACTATATATATTTTTTTGTTCCAGTTTTCTTGTAAGAAAATCTCACATTACAATAAACAAAAATGTATGTGTAAATTAAAAAATCGAAGCTTTTTTATAATAAAATCACTTTTTTACTTTAAAACACCTCAATCAAATTTCTTATGAGTTAAATTTCATAATTTTAATGTAATACATACCAAGAATTATTGATAATTTCTATTAGAGATGAGCTAAATAATTAATTTTTTTTGAAGATTATATATTAATTTGATTGCTGGTGCTGCAATTATGCTTACCATACTTGCTGGTATTTTACTTTTTGTTGTTATACCACACATGGGGAGAAGTAATTCTGAACAAAGACAAAGAAGGGTAATTTTATTTTTTAACGTAAAAAATTTTTTAACGTTAAAATCTCATAACAAAATAATTAACAGTTTCCTGGCAATCGAGAACATCGTTATGATTGGCCACCTCCATCCTATTCTTTAATGGGACGCTTTAAAAAAGCAGCAATTACTTGTGATCATGGAATTTGTAGTGAAATAGGTCGAAATATATTAATTGCTGGTGGAAATGCAATAGATTCAGCAATTGCTTCACTTTTTTGTTTGGGTGTTACAAATCCACAAAGTAGTGGTTTGGGTGGCGGTTTTATTATGACATTTTATGATAGAACAAAACAAAAATGTTTTGTATTAGATGCAAGAGAAACAGCTCCTAAGGCTAGTCATAAAGAAATGTATGGAAAAGATGAATGGGCTAGTAAGTATGGTAAGTAAATTTTTATAAAATGACATTTGAAATATGTAAATTGATAATAAATTAAGGTTTTCGTGCTATTGCAACTCCGGGTGAGTTGGCTGGTTATTGGAGAGCTTTTAAAGAATGGGGAAGTGGGAAAGTAAATTGGTCTGATCTGGTTGGTAAATTTATTGTTTTAATTTTCTCTTTCTCAACAGATAATGCCTTCAGTGAATTTAGCTAGAAAAGGTGTTCCAATAAGTGAATTTTTAGCTTATGTATTGAATATAAAAGAAAATCATTTGAAAACATTACCTTCAATGAAAAGTTGGTTTAATCCAAAAACAAATAAAGTATGGCAATTTGGTGATATAATTAAACGTCCAGAATTGGCAGGTTTATTTGTTATTTTTTAATATTGCAAAGATTGGTAAAATGGCATTTCTTGTGTCGACTCTAGTTTAAAACGAAAATATTGGTTAGAGAATGAAATCATATTTTATAGACACACTGGAACGTTTAGCTAATGAACGAAATCCTGTTGAATTATTTTACAGAGGAAAAATGGCTGAGGAGATTATTAATGAAATGGCGGACAATGGTATGTATTTTTTGTTTAAAACATGAAATTTTTCTTTTAAAAATTTTGGGCGGTATTCTCACAAAAGAAGATTTGCAGAACTATAGAGTATTAGTTCATGATTCTCCACTTTTGGTAGATGGATTCTCAGGGAATTTGAGAATGTGTGGTCCACCCCCTCCTTCTTCCTTTGCTGTTACACAAGCAATTGTTGCTACAATGACTTGTAAATTTTTCAACTTTCAGAAAATTTACAAAAATGAAATAATTTTTTAGCTAAATTTTCTAATTATACTCGTTGGGGCAATCCGTTAAATGGAGTTCTTGATGATACCGAGTTTTATCATTGGTTAATTGAAACACAAAAATTTGCCTATGCAAAAAGAACCCGTCTTGGAGATATACATTTTGTACCACAGGCAAAAGAATTGGCAATAAATATGACACAAAGAGAATTTGCAAAAATGATTTTAAAAAAAGTACCTCCAAAAGCCATGTTTTCAACATATTATACTGATGGAAATCCTATTAATGCTCAAGTAAAATTATAATTATAATAGAAAAGTGCAAGTTTGCATTTCTAAAATTGATAGGAAGAGATATAGTATTTTGTAATTAATTTAGGATTATTCAAAAAAATTTTTTGCTTTTACAGAAGGAAGATCATGGTACTTCACATGTTTCTGTACTTGATGCAGATGGAAATGGCGTTTCTGCAACCAGTACTGTTAATCGATGGTTTATATATTTTAGAAATTAAATAAATTATTATAAAGGTTTGGTGCTGTCGTGCAATCCGAAAAATTAGGAATTGTTTGGAATGATGAAATGGATGATTTCTCTTCTCCAGGAATGCCTAACGGGTTTAATTAATTTTTTTAAATTTTACAACAAAAAAATCAAGCTTTGGATTTGCTCCATCGGATGCGAACTTTATTGAGCCAGGTAAACGGCCTATGAGCTCGATGAGTCCAATGGTTATTTTTGATCGTGAAAATGGAAATGTAATTTTTAATATTTGATTTTTATTTTAAACAGAATTTAATTAGTTTTACTATAAATCTAAGGAAATTAACATTCTAGTTAAAATTCGTCATTGGAGCATCAGGAGGGTCAAAAATTATCTCTGCTATGGCGAAGCCAATAATTCGAGTTCTTTGTTTTAACGAAACAATCAAAGAAGTATATTTTAAATCAAAATTATTTTAATTTTAAAATTTAGGCAATAGATTCACCAGTTTTGGTAGGTATCAAATTTAATTTGAATAAAAATAGTTATTTAGCATAATCAATTTACACCAGACGTGACTCAATATGAAGAAACAGTTCCAAAAGTAAGTAGAAGGAGAGATCCGAATGAGTTCGCTATAGGGAGGTTCAATATTTCTAACATTAGTTTCAAATATTTTTAGCAACTACTGCAAGATTTGGAATCAAAATTCGGTCAAAAATTCAAGCCAACAACTGGTTTCGAAGGAATTGTTCAAGCAATCTTGGTAGGAGATGATGGTTATATTTATGCTAACGGGGATTACCGAAGAAGAACTAACATGCATCCAGAAGGTTTTTGAGGGCTTTTCTGACATATTTTTGTTTCTGCCTTTCTACTTACGGTGGTTTAATATTTTTTAATTTAATATTGATATGTATTTAATTTTTTTCAATACTTACATATGTATCTAAATTTAGATTTTTCTTTAAATAAAATACTAAATTCTAGTAAAAAGGTAAAGAATTGTTTTCAACAGTAAATCTCATTATTTTATTTTAGTAAATAAGTTTCTATATCCAAAAAGTCAAAAATTAATCCAATTCCATCTACCATTAAATACAAAATATTAAAAAGAATTTCGTGATAGGACAAACTAAACACCTAAACATATTTTTTCTCAAATGAAGTCCTTCTTTAGTGGTCTTCTACTAATTCACCACCATTTTCTGTTGAATTTGTGTGCCCATTAGTGAGTTGTTGTAGTTTCTCTTGTTGGATTCGATTACGTTCTGCCTCTTCTAAATGAAAAATAAATAAATATAAAAACTTTCCATGATTTTCCGGATCGAAAAACTACATAAAACATAACCCCTGAAATAATTATAGATTAAAAACTTTTACTTGAAAACTAAAATTTCCGCCTTACAAAATCTTATTTGGAGCAATTTCTATTAAAAGAACCTTTTACTGCCCGTTCTCGCCAATTGCTTTTATTCTCTTGTAAATGTCGAATCCATGGACTAGGGATTTCCAACTTTCCAAAATAGTTGATAGGAATTTTTCGAACAGATACCGGATTGCCAGGTGATGGAGATTTCCTATAAAAATAAAACTTTTTGGAAAAAATATCTCGAAATTTCAACGTACAAATCAGGAGGCAATGGAGATAATGAAGTAGCAGACGCACTTCCATCACCATCTGCAGCATTTTGTCCAGGAGGGAAAAGAGAGTCAGATGAGGGTAGGGAAACAAGTGGTTCAACCATTTTTGTAAGCATTTCACCACATACAACCATTGTCGGCTTTAATTTATATTTTTTAATTCAATACATTTATTTTTATATTATATTCTAGTTTATCAGTTTAATAAAAGATAAAAATTAATTAAAATTTAATAGAATATATTTTACCTCAACAATAAAATCTATAAAACCAATTTGTGACTCCGCTACATGTGTTGTATGTCTATCGCAAAGAGGGGAATATGGAAGTCCCATAGATGCCTCGAGGTCACCTTGACGGAAAAATTCCTCTAAAACGCCCTCAGTCCTTTAATACTTAGAAATTATAATTAGTTTCTTTTACCATCTATAATGTAAATCCCATGGCTTTGAAGCATGAGAACTGCAAAAATCATAAACATTATACTGAACTGTTTATTCTGAACCTACATATCACAGGCATGTACAATTAGACACAGAGCCTTCATTTTATCAATTCCTTCCGGTAGCGTTAGCATATTTTTCATAGTTTTTATTTGTACAAAATGGGTTGACATATCTGTTGCCAACTAAATTATTTTTTAAAATGAAGATTAATCAAATTTTAAATAATAACAACTTTACCACAATTTCAATAATCATATTTCGAATATCACTGAAAAAATATATTCTTTCTCTTTTTAAGTATATCTTCTTACCGAAACTCATCTCTCGATAATCTTTCAAAAATATTTTTTTCTTCATCTTTCATTAATCGAAATACAGAACTAGCGTGATAATTCTCTAAAACGCTTCTATCATTATATACAAGTGCAAAATTAGACCTAATTAATTTTTAAATCGTTTTTAAAATATAATTTGTAGAATAACCCGGATTGAATATGGAAATTATTTGTATGGCCAGTATGTTCATAATCATGAATTAATGCACCAAAAAGAACTGCCAGTAACTCCAAATCGGTTAAAGTACTCTTTAAAAAACTGTTTTAAACTTAAAAAACACAAACTGCAAGTCCAGTCTGTGAAAGTATCCAATGTGATGTTTGTGTGACATCAGCCGCATGAACACAATTATGATAAGGATTATTATGTTTACTATAACCAACTTCTAAAGCTAAAAGAAAATGTTCAAGAATTTGAACATTTATCTGGAAAAATTAATTTAAAATATGCTTATGTATATTTACCTTGAATCGTTCCAAAAATCCATATCTATTAAAAATTTCAAATCCAACATATTTTAATGCATGTCCATTTGTAAACTCATCCAACTCAAATGAACTAAAATTCCAATTATTTATATTACGTAAATATCCTTTATATTCATTTGGTATTGGAGCCAATACAACTTGAGTGCGCCGAAATATCCTGTTTTAATTAATTTTTATTTCGAAATATTTTTATTTACTTTTCAAAAAATATTCCAGTTCTTATTGCATTAGCAACAGATTTAAATTTTGGCTTTTCTCTTTTAGGTTGAACTGCTTGTCTTGTAAAAGTAGCCGCTAACCACTCCCTAACTTCCTCAGGCACTGCTTCAGGTGTAACCTGGAATAACATTTTTAGATGACGTTTTCTATAAAATCTTGCCTCTGCCAAATCATCATCTTCATCACATATTCGTCTTTATATATTTAAATAGATTATTAAAATTTTAATTTCAAATACCTAGTCTCATCCATATAAGCAGTCTCAAGAACGAGAGCTGCATATTCAATATTTCTTTTAAGATCCTCCAAAGGTAATTGGCCCGAATTTAGTTGGTGAAGGATATAGCGAAGTCTAAATTAAAAAATTTAAATTTTAAAAAATTAAAAAAAATCCACCGGGCAAAATTGAACCTTCTTTTATCAGTTTTTCTTAAGCGCTTCGCCTAACACGATCAGGTGCCCCAATGACTGAGCTATGGGGGTTGTGGTAAGTTTCCACCTCATTTTATTATTCACTTCATTAGATAATTTCTATACCTGCAAGCATGCTTTCTCAATACTAGCTGATAAAAGCCATATTGATCGCCAATGATCATCATTTTTTTAAAAAATTAAGTTGGGAAAAAATAAAAAAAGTTTATTAAAAATGTTCAAAATATGATTAGGTGCTATGAAAAAGTAAAAGAAAAGGGAGTTATTCGGGTGTTACAAAGAATTTATTTAACCCCTTTAAGTTTTCTTTTTGATTTGACACATGACAAAGTTGAAAAGTAAAAATTGGTCCATGTTGACTGTTTGTTTTATATATGTAAAAAGGCTTGCGAAATTAATAGGAAGTCTTTCGGAAAATATTTCTTGATTTTATTTATTAGTCATTTTTCCAATGTAAAGCTCAGACAGTTATCATAAAACAAAATAACTTGCTATCTTTCATGTCACCATGCCAACCAAAACACTTTCCGAAGCCTTTTAATACATAGTATTTTTATATCACTTTATTTAAAGAAAATATTTGTAAAACCCTTAAAAGGTTAATAGTGATACAATTATACATAATTCAGAGATCTTTAATTATACACCCCGATTCCTAAACAATTTATAGTTAAAATTCTAAAAAATTTTCCAATACCTTAAACTCAAATCCCGAAGCACATCTGGACTCGCCTGACAACGCGATGCAACAGATTGTGACCTACTTAAATAACTTGGTGTTGAAGGTTGTGGTGAGCGCGGAGAATTGTTTTCCTTTTTATTGCATGAAATATTGTTTTGTGTTGTTCTTAATTGTTCTAAAACTGGTAATAGTGCTGGCAAAGTTAAACGAGGTTTCCATTTTGAAGAAACGGTTGAAGGAAAATTAAAATAATTATTGCTCGTATCATTTATTGTTTCCTCCATTTGATTTCCATATTTTCTACAAACCGCATTATTTGTGTCATTGTTATTTGAAAGGGAATTTTTTGCAGAGTTAAAAGTTGATTGTTCCATTAATTCGACTATGTCAGTAAAAAAGAATTTTTTTGATGATCTTCATTTATTGAATTTCTTTGATTCATGAATAACAAGGAAAATTAAAAAATAGCAACAATAGTCATACATTTTTGCAGTTTATTGTGAATTTTTCAAATTTCTTGATAAATAAAAATAAAAAAGGCAAACACCCGTGAACTAAATATTTGATCGCCTCCCTTCCACCAATCAAAAATTCAAAGATTTTCAAAAAATAGTAAATTATAAAATCAAGAGACTTACTAATTAAAAGTATTAATTGGAAATAATATAGAAAAACAAAATATAGTTGAAAAAAGTGAAAAATTTGATGGAAAGGGTTTCTTCCTCTGGGACCTTCTTAAAAGAAGAGAACTCAGTTATTCAAAAAAAGAATTTTGTTGTTTATATTTAAATTAAAATACATAAAAAAATTTTATTAAAAATAGAAGCCACGAAAAAAAATGAATTATTAATTTATGTCAACAAAAATTCTTAATCGATTTTGAAGGTAAATAATATAAAAAATTTTGGAGTAAGATAAGGCTTTAACACTTTGGATGAAAAGGGCTAAAGTGGTTGAAGAATTTAAAAAGTGGAAAAAGAAAATTTTTTCAAAAGAATTAACTCTTCAAATCCACTTGGAAAAGTTGCGCGAAAAACTATTTAGGGTAAAATAAACATGTTCTATTGTTTCATTTGAAATTGAAAAAAAAGATGCGATCTCCATAAAAACCTCATATTATATACTGATTTAGTAAAAATTAAAAAAATATTTTCTAACATTAAAAATAATAATACGCACAAAAAATAAAACTTTACCTTTTAACAGTTTCAAGAGCCATTTCACCAAAACGTTTTTGTTGTTGTTGTTCCTTTTCATTTGGTTTTTCATCATTACAGTCAAAATTATGATAATTATTATGATTATCTTCCTCGCTTCCCGCTATAGAATTATCAGTGTCGCAACTTCTTTCTAAATTTATGTTAAATTTTATTTTTACCTAATCAAATAAAATGTTTCGTATTTATACGTAACTTTTTTGTGATTAGTCACCAAAACTTTTTCATGTTTTAATATACGAATATTAAATCTCTGAGTGAAGAAATCTAAATTCAAAATAAAAATATAAACCTGAAAGTCCCCAAGATGTAGGCCTTTTTTGTTTTTGACTTATTGGGTTTGTTTGTTTATTATTTATAATACCATCATTAACAAAAATTGAAGCCATCCTTCCAACAACAGACATCTTAGGTTTATTATTAATATTAAATTTATTAGTAGCAACAGAATTTGAACGACGATATAACCGATAATTAATATTTAAATTATTGTTTTTAGTATTTCCATCTTGATTTTTATTTATATTTGTTTGACTGCCACCAACTTTAAATATATAAAATATTTTACAAATTTGGCTAATTTATATTAAATATTCAAAAATGTGGGAAAAAATATTTCCTAATATAAAAAATAAATTAACATACATATTTAAAAAAATAATGAGAAAAAAGAAGAAAGATAAAAAAATCTAAGGGAATGTTTTCACAAATTTCATATGTATAATTCAGAAATTGACAAAGGAAAAAATTTCTCAAACAAAAGAAAATATCAACAAAAGGGCATAACTTGAAATGATTTTGTCTTTTTAACAAATTACCCGTAAAAAATAGGAAATTCATAAATTGTATTATTTTTATTTTACTTTTTCTCTCATTCAAGATAAAATTTAGCAAAAATATTTGTTTAAAATTTAGTTAAGTCTAGAAGAAAATGGAAAGATATGAGGAAGAATTATCTATAGAAAAAACAAAAAGAATTGAGAAAAATGTTTTACTTATACATTTTAGATAATATTTATTTAAAAATACATAGAAAACTGAGGCATTATTTCAGAAAAATTAGTGTATAAAGAACAGGATAGATAATTATTGAAATATAGAGTATATTTATTTAAATATTCACATACCATCAACAACATATTCTGTATTGTCATATTTAATCGTAAATCTTCCACTATTACTACCACAACCAGCTTCTCCTTGTAAAACGGTTGAATCAGCTAAAGAAATACTTGGTCTTCTAGAAAGTTCTGATTTTGGTCTTGTAGGTAAAGGTGAATAATTAGGAATAAATAAATTGTTTGGGCGAATACATGAATTATATAGTTGTTTTCGATTTACCTCTTCTACACGGATATCTTTATTTCTCTGTTTATAATTTTGTAATATTTTTGCCAAAAAATTTTTTTAATAAACCTGTTCAATCATCCCTGAACATAAAAAATTATTTTGCTTTAAACTTTCTGATTTTCCATCTTTTATTAATGTTGTAATGGCTAATGGTCGTACTATTTGCTGTGACGATTTGTCTAAAAGATGAATTATAATGAAACCTTTGTTTTGTATATCATGAGAATGCGGAGAGTCGCCTATGTTGGAAATTAAAAATTTACCAGTTAAAGAGGAGTTGATAGAATCTAAAGTTGAAGTAGTACTTGTAGCTGGATGATCCTTTTTGTTCACAATCATTTTTGGTGACAATTTTGAATAATTAATATTTTTTATACATTTTTGTTCACAATTTTGATTGACTTCTTGGTTAGATTCAGTTATTGGTGTTTTTTTAAACCGTCCAAAAAACTAAAAATGATTGAAAATCAAGATTCTTAGCATATTTGCTGTTTATTCTCAATGAATTTTTGGCAATTGTATTTATATCAATTTAAAAAAACTCTTAAATTCCATTTTATATCCTATACTATATCATTCTTTCCGCATAACATAAATTTCCATAAAAAAGAAAGAAACGAGGCATCTAACTGTCCATTATTATGCCTTAAGGGAATGCAAATTAGGAAAAAACTAAAAATCCGTAAAAACCAAAAAATTTAAGTTGAACGAAAAGGAAAAGACTAGGATAAATTTAGAATGAATACTATTAGAAAAAATTTAAAGTAAATATTAGAATCAAAAAGACTAGAATAAATACACCTAATTTTGGCCACAATTTTTTAGGTTTATTTAAATTAGTACCTTAATACGTCTTGTTCGCGATTGCTTTGACATTATGTTGTGTTTGTGCTAATTTTACATATCATCCTTAGATTTTCGATCTGGTCTATTTGTTGTTAACACGATAAAAGTAGTTAGTCACTATTTTTGAAAAATAAAATTTCTACTGAAAGGAACGTTTCAGTCCCACTTTTAAGTCTCAAGAGCTATTGAGTCTCTTCTTAATTAGTCAGATATCCGTATTCCGTCTCTATGATATAATCTAATCAAACTGTTGGAAATAAACCTCACAACAGAGCTTTCAATTAATATAAAAATTATTCAATCAACTAATTAAAGGAATTAAAAATTCGAGCTCCGAAATATGGCTGAACGCGGACTGAAACATCCCATACCAGAATTTTTTAATTTTGCGATTTTTGAGTTAAAATAAAAGAAAAAAATCATTAAAAAGTTTAAAAAAGCATTAAAATAAATAAAGCATTAAAAACATCTTTTAGTAGATTTTGGTCTTGTGTCTTACATTAGCTCCTTTTTAATTGCGGAATAACGAAATATCTTGCTAATTTTTCTACATACATGAAAATTTTCTTTTCAATCGTATTACTTTGTTTGAATTTTGTTTGAGTTTCTACGCAAAAATATTCTATGTTTTGTGAAAATATGTATAATCTCGCATTTATGTATGAGGGAGTAGTTTTTTTTCAAAAGTACATACAAATTACTCTTTTATTTAACTCCAACAATCGAAAATAGAAAAGGAAAAGCCAAAAATTTAGCTTCTTATTTGGTTTATATTTTCTGATTTGCTTGTTGACATGTTTTTCTCATATAAATATGTAGTAATTAAGTAAAAATGAAAGGATTTGTTTTCTTTTTAAAAAAGAAGCTGCCAGTTTTTCCGTTTTGTTCTTTTTTTCTTTTCTTTTTAATTTAAAATTTGTCAATTATGTCAACTTAACAAATTTTTGGGGTTTTAAATGAAAAAATTGAAAAAACTGACAAGATGGGAGGAATGAATTCGGAATAAATATATTTATTCGGAAGTTACATACATATGTATGTGATGAAACAGATTTTTAAAGCTAAAAATTAATATTTTTGTTTAACTACTAATGTGTTCATACATAAAGTATAAGTATTTATAAAAATGTTCTTATTATTCTTCACATCTGGACCGGACATTCCTCTTAACGTTAAATTATTTTTTGAATGAGAAAAAAGCCTTAAATGGATGGATGTGTATTCATGTATTTTACTTGTTTTTATTATTTTAAGTTTTATCCAAATTGAGAGGAATTATTTGCTTAGAGAGATGAATTGACTTTGGCAAGTACACACTTCCCCAACACTTAAGTAGTTGACAGGTCGTTGAAAGCAGATGAGAAAGGATAGTTTTTAGGCTACAAAACGAGGAATTAAACTTTATTAATAATCGAATAATCTAGGATTTCGATATAATTAGTACACGAAATTAATTAAAAGTTTCTGTTTCATCATGGCCTCTTCAATAAAGCTGAGGTAAAAAAACCGTAAACGGGATCGCAGATCCTATTCCAACCTCTATATTCAAGGTAAACTGAACGTGCCAGGAAACGGGACTGAACAGTGCAGGTTGAAACGTGCAGACTGAAATGACCTGCTCCCTTACACTTGTTACCATTTTGTCTATACCATTTTGTCTTAACACACGGTGTTTTTGTTAAATTTCTATTTATTTATAGGTTCAGTTATTATTTAGTAGAATTTTGGATTTTAGACTAAATGGACGATCAAGTTTTCAATCAATATACTGAAGAAATGGATCATGATTTTGAAGTAATTGATAAATTACCTATTTAAAAAAACGCTAATATTTTATATTCAGTCTTATAACAATTCACAAAATTCTGAAGAGATGCATATTACGGGACAAGTTTCTAGTACAAGCGATACACATGACACTATGGTTATGCAGGCGTATCATGTAGTTGAAAGTGAGGAATCAATGTTGGATCCGGCTGTAAAACCAAAGGCTGTACATCAATGCCCAGTTTGCAACAAAATTTTTGTTTCTTTTAAAGGTTTATCTTTATTCTTTTGTTATTTTTGGATTGATACGTTTATGAAACTTCTTATATTTCTCGTATCAAAAAACTTTTGTCCGGAGTTTGAATGCTCTGCTCGATTTGCTTTCATTTTAACTAATATTTAAAGGTCTTCAACAACATGCTATTATTCACACGGATCAAAAGCCTTATTCCTGTGATATTTGCGGAAAATCATTTCGATTTAAATCAAATCTTTTTGAGCATCGTTCTGTCCATACTGGAACAACTCCACATCAATGGTTTTATTTTCATTAAAATAATTTTCTATTTTTAGTCCTATTTGTGGCAAAACTTGTCGACTAAAAGGAAATTTAAAGAAACATCTTAGAACGCATTGTACAACAAAGGAGGAGTTGGAATTGGCTTGGCAGCCATTTGCTAGGTTCTTTTTTAATTTTCAGTTGCGACTTAATTCTGATTTAACCTTTCTTTTTTAGTAATCGCCGTGCTCCAGCTGAAATTCCTCGTGATGCAATTATAATTCGTCCAAATGCTGATTCTACGTCTTTGTTCGCAACGCCATATAGACCTAAAAAACGAAAATTAGGGTTAGGCGCTGAAACGAAAATTTGGATTGAAAAAATTCGAAGAGGAGAACTTCTTCCTGGAATTTCTATTTCGGACAAGGTTTGCTTAAAATGAGATTTATTTTTATAATACTTAAGATGCGACGTATTCTTGATCTTGTAAAAATAACTGAGGATGGAGCTATGGATATGGAAAATTTATTTCATCATGCAAGGTAAACATCTGACATTTTGTCTTAATACTTATGATTTCAAAACTTATAGGGCTATTCCATTGGAGCAATATGACTGTCCGGTTTGCAAGACAACGTTCTTTTCGAGAATTGAGTGTCATGAACATATTGTAAATTTTTTGAATTCTTAATATTATCATTCAATTTTTAATAAAATTGAGGAAAGTGAACATTCTAACGTTAGGAAACAACGACCTCATTTTTGTGACATTTGTCTTCGCAGCTTCAATGAACGACAAGCTCTTTCTGCTCATCAAGAACATCATAAACGAGTACAGTCAATTTTGGACAATGACGGATTAAAGGTCAAATTTTTAAGAGCCTTTTGATTTGTTCTAAATTAGGTTGCTGAACCAATGATAATGATGCCAGTAATAAATGAAGCTGATGAAAAGGTGATTTCTGAAAATTTTGGTGCTGGAGGTGAAGGAGACGAAGCCATTTCTATAATTGAAAATACAACATTAACCAATAATTGGGATGAAAATCATTAAAATATGTATGTACGAATGACTTCCGTCCACTTCTATTTAAAAAACATTTTCATAACAAACAAAACCGTTCCATTTTTTATTCATTTTTTATCTTTTGTTATTTTTATAATTTATTGTTTTACATAAGTTGAATAAATAATAACGTTACAGTTTATTTATTATACATTAATTTATTATATGTGCATATATATTTTTTTAATTTTGTCCACCTTTGGTACGTTTATCTCCAACGATTTTAATTTAAGTTTCGACTTTTAAAACTAAACACTTGAGTCTTCTAAAGTTTATTCCGGAAGTGAGAAAAAATGATAGACGATTCATTCAATTTTTCAAGGTTTTTAGTGTAGATTTATTATTTTCTTTACTTTTCAGTCTTAACTTTGTTAAATTTACGACCGGCCGCCATTTGATTAATTCTTTCCCTTTGGATGCTGAGCAGTTGGCACGGGAACTTAAAGGTTCATATATATGTAATATTAAAATTTTCAAAATTTGTTGAAAAATACGCCTATAAATGGTTCTAAAAATTGTAATAAGTTTAAAGGCTTGATTGTTAACATTTTAATTAGTATTTATCATTAGAAATTGATTTCTGATTGTATGCAGTATAAGCAAATAAAAGTAAAAAAAATTTTTAGCTGTTGAGAGAGAATTAGTTAAAGCAATTAGATGCAATACTGGAGGACGACGCAAAATTTTTAAAGAAAACTATCATTTCTATCAAATTTATATTAAATTGGGACATATAAATTTGTTAGCTGAAGATTTTGCTAGAGGTTTTTTTAAATTTCAATTTAAAAATTTTGGTTTTAAGCACTTTCTGCGTATCAAAAGGCGTATAAATACAACAAGGATAATTTTTGGAAGGAACAGTCATCTTTGTATGGACTTGCAATGTGTTATTATCATTTTAGAGTTTATCATCCGTTGGTTTATTTTTAATTTTTAAATGTTTTTTGTTTAAATTCGTTATTGAGTAGGTTAGATTTTTTTGAATTTTCTTTGAAATCCTAAATCTCAGTTTCCCCTTCATTAATATTCATTTTTAAAATTTTTTTATTCCTTTCTCAATTCTTTCATTCGTTTAAATAAACCCAAAAACCCATTCGACATCGTGCTTAATTGTCCTTCTTATAAGCTGTAGTGTTTAAAGGACACAAAGATCGATGGTCATTTTACCCCTCCTTTGACTCTTCATTTCTTCCCTTAATGGCGATGCATCTTGCGCAGGAAATGACTAGTTTATCTTTAGATGGCTACTTTTATATGTATTAAATGGTTCCTTTACTTTAATACCTAAATTGATGTATAAGATACATACATATATGTATCGTATACAATTCCACTTTAAGAAACTATATTTTTCAAATTATTTTAATTATTTGTAAGTATTTAACACAGGTTCAAATCTTTACATATTTTTCATGGCCAAGCAAATAAAGCTTTTTAATTTGATTTCACTTTCTTACGAACTTGACCATCAATAAACTTAAAAATAAATTATTAGGCCTTTACACAAAAAACCTTGACCTCTGGAGTTTTTTCATTTCTGTTTGTGATGTGTATATTGATTTCTCTCTATTTAAATGTAGCCAAAAAACCCGGCGGTGATGCTCTCTTATTCCTACTATTCTATCCTTCCTCACCACAAATATATTTTCTACTAGTATTTCTTTATTTTTCCCTCTAAATTTAGAAAAAAAGCATAAGCTTTTTCTCTACTCTCTCATTTTCTCATCATCTCACTTCATTTCCTTCTTTTTTGATTTTTTATGGGTTTGGATAACCTTTTTTGCAGGTCACCCTCGCTTTCCTCCATTTATTTTTTGTTTTTACTCCATTGTGCTTGTTTTGAGAGGATTTGGCCTGCCTGCCCCGTATACGGCGATTTCTAATCTTACCAATTCATTTTATCTATAGTTTAGTTGCCTTCATAATGCCAAAATGTTTGCCTTCCAAACGTCAAAACAAGAAAATTTTATATTTACTAGCGCTTATTTTCCCAAGCATTTTTTTATTAATTTTAACTCTTATCTCATTTTTCCATTTAAAATTTATTTTTAGAGCAATTGAGCTTTTTTGTCAGTTGCTTTTTGTTCATCCATATTCTGAAGTTGCAACTGAGGTTAACGCTAGACTAGGTTGCTCAAATTTTTTGACCTTTTTAAATTGTATTTTAGGCCTTTGTTTCAAAGCACTCGATAATTTTCCTCAAGCATTAAAGGTAATCTTATTTGTTATATATCATAAATTTTATACTTTTAATTAGCACTTAAATATTGCCTTAGAAGACACAAGAGAGTGCCTGGCATTACCAAAGTTCTTTCTTCGTTTTCAGATAGCGCATTGTTTTGACGTTGCAGGTATTTTCTTGCTCAAATATAATTGCCAGAAATTGATATCTGAACAAGAAATTATCCCTTGGTTATAAACGAAAACTTATTTCTTTTACTAATTAAGGAATAGTGCGATAGGAATGGAGGGCATAAACGGCACTATTACCCCCAATTATAATTAATATTTAGGGGAAGTTCGAAAAGCCGTTGAGGAATACCGTCGTTTATTGTCTGATCACGATCGAAGTATTGTTCCATTAAATAATCAACTTCTTTCTGCTATTTATGGACGTCTTGGTTATTTTTAAATTTATGATTTTTCAGTTTAGAAATTTTTTGTAAGGCTGGATAAGTCTATGTTCAAGGGAACGCGAACCTCGAGAGGAAATTCGACTTCAAAAGTTAAAGGAAGCAGAAGCATTATTACAACGAGCTCGCGAATTACAACCAGTAGATAGCAAGGCAAATTGTTATTCAGGACTTTGTTTTAGTGAGCAGACGCGTGTGGCTAATAAATTTATACAGGAAAATAATTCTGGTAAACATCAACAAAGAACAAATTCAAATCAACAAAATAATCAAAATATTCCGAGATATAACCCGGTATGTGTTTATGTTTTTTAAATATACTGGTAGCTTTTTTATTAGCAAAAATTTTTAACAATAAATTCCGCGTTTTGAACTTCATATTTGTTTTTCTAGTTTTTCCATGTCCATCGAGTTGGATTGAGTCCTTTTAAAACTTCAGATTTATATTTAAAATTTTGTTTAGTTTTTGGTTGATTCATCATTTGTTTATATGTTCTTTATTTTTTCTCCTCTTTTCGATTTTTTTAAGTATTGACATAATAATTCACTTCACTCCTGCGCAACTTTTTTTAATTCCTTTCCTCCTACTCTATTTGATGATTAATAGCTATTTTCTGTTTTTAAAAGTACACCTAAATCGTAATATTATTACAAAACGATTAATTAATACACAATTATTTTGATATTTTCATTCTATTAATATAATTAGTTTGTATAATTTAATTTTCCTATCTTTTCAATGTTAACCTTTTTATGTGCTATTATTTAAATTAAGCTATAATAATTTTTAAAACATTTTTAGGATCACACCGCACAGAATGCCTTTGTAAGCTATAGAACGGCTATCGATAGTGACGAATCGGATGCGAATACTTGGCGATCCATTGGGGTTTTATATCAAGAACAAAGTCAACCTTCTGACGCTTTGGAGGTTGTATTTTTCACTATTTAACAATTGTTATTTTCGTTTTTCAACTTTTTCGCATTTGTGTTTTTATAAATTTTTAAATCTCACTAATTTAGTCATTTGCTTGTTCTGTGCAATTGAATAACAAACATTACGCTGCTTGGCTTGATCTTGGACAGCTTTACGAGAAGCATCGTCAATATAACGATTCACTATTTTGTTACGAAAAAGCTTTGCAAGCTAATCCAGGTATTTTTATGTTCTTTTATTTTATGTGAATAATTTGATTTATTTTTCATTTTTTAATATTTTACTAATATTTGGGTTTTACGGATGTAAAAAGTCTTAATGTGATTCGATTTTTGGGTAATAAACCTATTTATTATTTTATAATAACACTGCTTAATTAAAATGACACCCACAGCAAAATTCGCTAAAACTTTTTAAAATTTTGTTAAATATAAATTTGGAAATTTAATTTTAAAAATCGATAAGAAATTTAAGTCAATTGAGAGAGTAAAGGAAAAAAATTTTGAGTTGAATGTAGCTTTATCCTTTCAATATATTTTAGTCTTTTATACATATTTATGTGTGACTGACTAGGGTGTTTTAAATTTTATTGATTTTTTTCATAAATTGATTTTAAATTTTCACTTTTTATTTTATTTTTTTTTATTTTTCTTATATTAAATTTTAAAAATTTCTTGATGGTTTATCTAGAATTTAAATATTAGCCTTACTTTTTTTTCTTTTTCAAATATTTTTAATTTCTTTATTCGCTGTATTCCTAACTAACAATAAACTTTACTCGCTTTTTATGGTTAATTTTTTTTTAATTATTTTCCATATTTTTCATAAAATTATTTTTACAGAACCACCCGAACAACTCTATACTAGAATCCATATCATTCAACGAGAATTCAATAAAATTGGTGGGTCAGCTAATTACACTTATCTGGCAGAAAAACATTACGATTTGCTAGATAAGCACAAGCAGCTGCAACAATCTAATCGTCAATTGGATCCGTAAGATTTTTTTTAACATTTTTTATTAGATAAAAAAAATTATGGATATAGTCCAATAATGTTTTTAAATATACAAAAATTTAAGATCAAGTAGACAGCCAGGACAACCTAAGTTACCGGAGGAAATTAGGTGATTTTTATACTTTGTTAACTCAACATATTTACATATTTCTCTATTTTAAATTTATATTTGTATATGTAAATATGCTAATTTTTTTTCTTGAATAAAATTATCTTAAGGCTGGCTCACATTGAGTGTGCCTGGCAACTGGGTATACCTGCGCAAGTTCGTCAACGACTTTTGGATTTAAAAAAGGTAAGAGAAATAGAAAAAGTAATATATTTAAAAATTTAAATAAGGGGTAATTTTAATGTGTGAATGATAAAAGTCTAAAAATTAGTCTTATGATAATTTATGACTAGTTAGCCAACTATTTTGACGTCATAATTTTTTGACATGATTATTTTTTTACGTATTCTAAATTATTAACTAAAGCTTATTATTAACTCCTTAAATGTAAAAATAGTTTCCGTCAATGGTTATTATTTGAAATTATCAAGCATTGTCGAACGCATTTCTTTAATTTATCTTTATGGACTATTTAATGCAAAAAATTCCAACAAATTTTAATTCCATTAATTCTTTTCTTTTTTCTTAAATTGTATTTTTAAACTACATTATTTTTTACCTTTGGATTTTGCTACAAATGCCGCTCTATATCTTTTTCATTTAATCCTCTTTTTATCTTTTACTTCTAATTTTTCTTTAATTTTAAAATTACAGTTTTTTATAAATTACTTCTGAATAAGTTATTAATTTTTTCTTTATCTTTTATATTTTATTAGAAGCTGAACATTTTGGGCTTTTAAAAGTGTTATTAAGCTATTTTTCTGTTGGACAAAATTTAAATTCTATTTTTATTCTTTTCCATTTTTACTTATATTTTAAATGAATTTTGATTTTCTATTTTAATTTTTTTCATGACTACAATTCTACATTTTTCTTTTTTCTTGTAAAGAATACAATTTTCTACTTTTAGTTATTTTAATTTTTTTTTCATTTGCAAACTTTAAATAGCTGCATATGTATTTAAAATATGTACATATTTAATTCATAGAAAAAACTTTTAATTTTTTCCTCAAATACTTTATTAAATATCTAAGCTTTAATTTTTCAATGCCTTAAGATCTATTTATTTCTTTTGCATTTATATTAACAAATTTTATTTTTTAAATATTTTTTATCTTCAATAATTTTAATAAATATTTTCTACATAATTTTTTACTCATATACTTTATTTCTAACAAACATCTTCATTAAATTTTTTACACTTTTTTATTTTCATTTACGCACAAAGATTCTAGACCTTACTTTTTATATTTAAAATTTATGTTGTTGTACTTTTGCCAGATTAGTAGCTAATAACAACGAATGTTTTTTAATAACTAGGCACTTTTTACATGTTTCTTCTTCATTTAAGATAATCTTTATATGTATTAAAACCTTCCTCTTCTTACTATTTAATATATAATAGGTATTTAATAATTTAATTTTTAAACATGTTGCAGGAAATACTATTAATATGAGGTCGCATTCTTTTTTGACAAAAAATAATAACATTTTTACATATTTTTACCAACACTATTTTTTAATTTTTCATGTTCCTTAAGTTATAGAATTTTTATTTAACGTTTATTTTATTAATGTAAACAAAATAAATTGTATTAATTTTTCTTAAAATTTACAGCAACAAGAGAATAAATATCGTGAAGGCTCTATTCTTTTTAATATGCACGATTTGATCGCTAGCTCTATGAAGAATGACACTAACGAACGCTCATTGACACCTACTCAGCGACAGATTATGCAAATTCTTAAATTTAACCAAGACCAGTTAGAGTTTCATGAGGTGTGTTTATTTGCTAAATGTTCATTTTGTTATTGGTCTTTTAGTGAATATAAGCTTTTTAGAGTACATTACTTCACGAGCTCGAGCAAAGGGTGGGTGATGCGCATGAAGGCACTTCAACAACAAAGCATGTTGATGAAGCAATATCCGTGGAGGAAGAACAGGTTAAATTTTGAATGCGGATTTTATAATTAATTTTTTAAATGAACTTCTTTTCAAGTTTATTTTTTATGCTCTTTTTTAGTATACGTTTAATTTTAGCCTACCTTACAACCGAAATGCTCTCCTGGTACAAAACCTCTATTAGCTTCTTTTGAATTAGCTCAAAATAAATCGCCAAAATCCCCAATTGTTGAAATTTCCCCAGCTCTTGTTAACCTCATTCCTTTCCCTTCATCGATGCTTTCCCCAAAAGAAGAAACATCTACTAGCCATAATTATCATCAGCAATCTTTTTCATCACCTGGACCTCATTATATTCAGGAAGAAAAGATCTCATCGACATCAAACCATTTAGAATTACCTCCAAATCTTTCATTACTTGCCCCTGTCTATTTACCTGTTACTGTTACCTCTACAGAAGTGCTTGATATGTGTTAGTTTTTAAGAATAATTTTTAGATTTTATTATAATTTCCACATTTTTATAAATGGTTTGAAATATCAAAGATGACTTTCCATCAAAATGTCTGATTTTCGGAAACATTTCTTAACCGAATTTTATGATTAAATACCACTGGCTTTCAGACTTTCCTTTTTGCGTTACATTTTTATAATTTTTCTGCAACTGGCAAGGATTAGACTAGGATTATTTAAAATATTTTTACTTTAAATTTTCTGAAATTTATTTTTAAGGTAAAAAACGTCTTTCAAAACCAGAAGAATATAAGCCTATTTTTGATGAAAACTTTCCTCCACCCAAAGAGCCAGTACCTCCACCAAATACAACTTTTACATCTAAAGAAAATTTATTGTTAAAAACTCCTGTTGTTCTTGTTGAAAACCAAAGAGAGGCTATGGCAATTGAATTACAAAGATTTTGTTATACTCAGCCAATTGTACTTATTCATGGTTTAACACTAGCATTAAAAATCGATTTGAGCCAATTTTCTACAAAAACTCTTATACAAACTGCCGCAGATCATGAGGTTTTTTTATAATTCATATGGTTAAATTTCCATTTTAGATATTATAACTTACATTTTTAATTTTTATACATATAGGTTGAAGTTCGGACACAGTACAAAATGCCTTATGATGTAAATGTTGATCAAATGGGAAATCCAACATGGTCAATTGTAAGCAAGATTTTATTTGTTTTTAATAAATCACCAAATCTGTTTAAAATTTTGTTATTCTTTCTTTTATAAATATTTTTTAGAGAAGCAGTAAAAGTTTCACAACAATAAGTAGATTTGGTCAATATCAAGCAGAATCATTTAAACATTCATTAAAAGAAGAAACAGAAAAATTAAAACAATCAAATCCCAAACTTTATGGAAGTAGTAATATACCGTCATGCTCATCTTCTTTAAATTCTGAAAATATTGTTTCAAGCGATTTATCACCAATTCCAAATAAAAAGCAAAGGAAAATAATATTGAATAATAATAATGGAACTCCAACAAATAATTCTGGGAATTCTGAAAAGGAATATAAAATGATTAAATTTGGAACTAATGTTGATTTATCTGACGAAAAGAAATTTTCTTTTCAATTAAAGGTTTTTATTTTCATAATATTTCATTTTTTTTTTAATTTATAGGAATTAAATAAGCTTCCTCCATTTTGTCGAATAACTTCAGCAAGTAATATGTTATCTTATTTGGGACATACTGTTTTTGGAATGAATACAGTCCAATTATATTTAAAAGTGCCTGGTTGTAGAACACCCGGTCATTTAGAAAATAATTCATTTGCAAGTGTTAATGTAAATATTGGACCTGGAGAATGTGAATGGTTTGGTGTTCCTTATGAATATTGGCCTGCTTTGGCTCAAATGTGCAAAGAGTTTGTTTTTAATTTCTTTATTAAAGGCAATTTATGCAGAGAAACTTTCTAGAAGAGATTATAACTTACTATAATTTTTATAAAAATTTATTTTTTAGTCGCAATATTGACTTTCTTCGAGGTGCTTGGTGGCCAAGTGTTGCAGACTTAATTAAAGCAGATTTACCATTCTATCGTTTTACTCAACGTGCTGGTGATGTTGTTTGGGTCAATGGTGGTTGTGTTCACTGGGTTCAATCGACAGGTTTTTTAGTAATTTTTAATCTAAAATTATTTTTTAAGGCTGGTGTAATAATGTTGCTTGGAATGTCGGCCCAATGACTGCAAATCAAATAGAAATGGCATTAACAGCATATGAATGGAATAGATTAAATGTAAGATTTTTAATATTTTTAAACCTGTCATTTATGCTGTAAAAATATTTTTTCTTTAGTCTTATCGTTCCCTGGTTCCCATGCAACATCTTTGTTGGGCACTTGCAAAAGATGTTAGATTTAGTAATCAAAAATTATATAATAATATAAAAAATATGTTAATTCGTTCATTGGCTTATTGTCAAATGCTTGTAGACTTTGTGGGAACAGCCATGAAAAGTCCTATTAAAATGCAGCAAAAACAAAAAGGAGAATGTTTGTTTTTTTTTGAAAATATTAAAATTATTTTTAAAGGTGCCCATTATTGTCATTTATGTGAAATCGAAGTATTTAATATACTTTTTGTTAAAGAAATTAGTGGAAAATGGAAAATATTTTGTTTTAAATGTGCTAAAAGAAATAATCTGGATGAATATGTGGTTTTACAACAATATCCGTTTGAGGAATTACAACTAATTTTTGATAGGTTTCAACTTCAAATTGTAAGTTATTCAATTCTAAAATTAAAATTTTATTTATTTTTCAGACAAAACCTACAGTGATTTGCTAAGAATAAGTTTAAAACAAATATTTTTTGAATAATTAGTACATATTAGCTTTATTAATTTGTAAAATTTGCCAAAAAAATTTCCCCATAAACCTTTCACTTTTTTTTTTAAATATTGTCACCCTTTTACGTAATGGGCCTATATATATAACCGACATATTAAATATTCTAATATCCCTTATAAATTATGTAAAGGCCCATTACAATATTAATTAGTTGTAATAATCAAAATACTTCATTAAACATTGACCTCATTTATATTTTCCGCCTTTTCTTAGAATAAAGTTTTCATTTACTAGTTGAGGAAAAAATTAATTTTGTCTTTTAAATTAAAGAAAAATCAGAGAACGTTTTACTTTTCATTCATTTTCGCTCTTTTTTCGTCCTTTTTTCTTCATTATTTTTCTCAGCACTCTTCTTTTTTCTCTTTTTAGCATCTGAATTTTCATCTTTTGCTGTCCTTTTCTTTAATTTTCTCTTTCTTCTTTGTCGTCTTTTTTCTTCTTCATCTGTAGATTCCGAAGAAGAGGAAGATGATGATGAAGAACTAGAAGATGAAGAAGATATTTCCTCCTCTTTCTTAACCATCTTCTTACGTTCTTTATCTAATCGTTTTTGTAAATGTTCACGCAAGTCTACACTAGAAAATAAATGCTAACTAATGAAAAAAACTATTTAAAAAGATTACGTGAGTGCTCCAAGTCCAATTAACGAAAAATAGTTGATCGCAAATCGAGTATTTTGAGGATTGTCACGTGGAAAGAGGCCTTCCATTGCAGTTTGCAGCGTACTAAATAATAGGAAAAGTTTGCAGCGTACTAAATAATAGGAAAACTAACGGATCATTACAACGCTTGTATGTAGTAACCAAGGACATTTTTTCTACCAATTCAAGAAAAAGAATTTTTATATAAATTCTCCCGGCAGATGTCGTATCTTGTTCTGTTAATTTGATTTCTGAAAAAACTTCCCAACTTATAGCATCTGTAATAAGTAGATGAGCAACAAATTTAGCCATATTTTGAAGCTTTGTATGATCAAAACGATGAATGGCATTGTAAGTATCCCGAGCAATTTGTTCAAATGTTTCCTATAAGATTAGATGGGCATTAATCCGACTAAAATAACCTGAAATTCTTTTCGCAGACGGCAAAAACGTTCAGCTAGTAATCCATAAAAAGATTGGTATGTCCGTTGTTGGGCACAGCAATCAACTATCATATGACAAAGTTCATTCTAAGTAAATGAAAGTAAGATTTTATGAAAAATTAAAAGGTTAAAAAACCTCTAATTGTGGCTTCAATTCATATTTTATAAGCTTATGTGCAGCTTCCTGAAAATCAAGTGATGACTGAATTGTTAAATAAACATTTCGACGGAATGCTACAATATCTTGCTCTGTCATATCCAAAATAACAACGCCAGCAGTTGCTTGAAATTTAATTACAAAAACTCTAATCATTAAAAACAACAAACTTTCAGCAGCACGCTTTTCCTCTTCATTCTCATCATCAGCTTCTTCATCATTATCACCTCCATCGCCCCCTTCATCATCTGCATCTCCAATTATCTCTTTGCGAATATCATCATATTCTGCTTCATTCTTTTCAAATTCCGGATCATATTTAAAAATATCTTAAAGAAATATTTAAAAATACAAAACAAAAAACTAACTTAATGTCAATTCTGGATCATAAGATTTTCCGTCTTCAGGGTTTAACTGGACCAAATGTGCAATCTGGTCATCTTCATCAATCAAATCTAATTCTTCTAACATTATTGGGTAATTCTAATAAATATAAAATAAAAATAGTACGAATATAGCTAATAAACAAAACCTCAAATTTTGTTTTGCGAATGTGCAGCATCGTCTCTATCATATATTGTGTCCGTTCTTGAATAGAATCGCAATCATTGAGTACAGAACGAAGACGTTCAAAAACAGCTATAATACACAATAAATTAATCTAATTAAATCCGAAATATAAAATAAAATAGATCCCTAAAAACTAACCAATTGAACCTTTTGGCGTTACTTTAAGAAGCATTGCACCACATTCTTTCAATAACGTCACAGTCACTTCGATTGAATCATCTGTAGGTCTTTGCATCAAAAGAACTAACATTTCCAAAACTAAAATTTCATGTGCCACTCTTTGATTTGCCAAATGTGCAATAAATTTACAAGCTGTTACACAAGTTTGTTTATCATTACGACGAAATGAGCGTTTAAATTGAATTATAAGACGACGCAAAACTAATTCTCCGATATTAGGAAATTTAGAATTTATAATAGCTACAAGTGCTGCAAATACATGTGAAAACGAAGGAGAAAATGCTTGGGCTTGTATTATAGAACGAGCAAATAATCCTCTAAAAATAAAATATTTTTAATTTTGGGATTGGAGTCAAGACAAAATTCAGAAACGGTGTTATTTGTCAAAAGTTCCGGCTCGTGTTGAATATCCGAGTACTTTCTAGGAAACGAAATCCCTAATTGGGAAAAATATCTAAAAGTTGGCATAAAATAAACAAACCTTCCACGTATTAAATTCTCACGCAGTAGTGTTCTAGCAACATCAACAATATTAGAGACATTTAAACGGTTAATCTGACCATGAATTTTGCGTTTCAAACGTTCCCAATTTGCTCTTTGATAAGCTTCTGAACTTTTATCTGCCCCCAGATGTTGTTGCATCATACGAAGCCTTGCTGGCGGAATGTAAGCACCACCAGCTTTACCAATCATATTTGATCCTCCAGAAGCATTTACATTTTTAGCGTCTTTTTCAATAGTATCAGCACTTCTTTCAATAAATTCCGTAGCATTTTCCTCAACAGAATCGTTGCCCATATTTGAATTAATTTTTAATATCTAAAAGTTCTATAATTTAAATTAATTCGAAAAATAAAAGTAATAAATATAGAAGATGGTCAACATAACGATAAAAAATAAATAAAACAAATATTTATAAAAAAATAATTAAAAAATCAGCGTTGACTTAACATTTACTATCAAATTTTCATTTCTTTGTTGAAGCTACCGCCTTACCATCAGGAATTTCAATTAATACAAGACTTTCATTTGTTTTTGAATCACAAATATAAAAAGATTTTCGTTGTATTTGAATAATTTCACCCTTTATCACATTTTTCATTGCTTCCTCCACCAATAAAGAATTATAATGCTTAAAATAAGATAAATAAAATTAAATACAAAGAAATAACTTACAATACCATCACGATTAACAAATGCCTTCCAATCTTCATCCTTTCCTACAATGTCTTTGTTGATAATATGGTTGTATTTAACAGTTTTAACAACAAAATTAGTTGTTTTAGGGTCTGTATTTGTTAGCCAAGTTACTTTAAGTGTTTTTTTATAATCCTAAATTTGAAAAATAGGATAAAAGATAAATATCTAAATAACAAACTTTATTATCTAAATCCAATTCAGCCTCAACATTAATGACTTTACCAGTTTTATCATCAAGAATTACCTAACAATAAGTATATTTCATTAAAATAAGATACAATAAAATTACTTTTATTATACGCATATTTCCCCAATTTATAAATGTCACAGAATCTCCAGGTTTCATACACTTTGCATCGATTTGTTCTATAAATAATTCTTTTCCAAACCAAACATCCTTTTTTGAACCTTCTGGTTCCTTAAATAAAATTTTGTCAAAAAATACTTTTAAAAATAATTAAAAACCTTTGGAAGTAAAGGTATTTGACGAATTTCAGTATTTATTTGTTGAATAATTTTAACTGGTACAATTTCTGCCATATCAAGGCCTGTATAGCGATGAGCAGTTGAATCAATAACCTTTTTATTAAAAGCCCATATTTTGTCCCATTCCATAGTAACAACCGAACGACTCCCACCTTGGGCTAAAATGAATTGTTTAAGTCCCTAAAAAATGAAAAATAATTTAAAATAAGCATTCTAATATAAAGAAATACCTCTACTGTTAAACCACGACGCATAACACCTCTCACAGTGGGCATTCTAGGATCATCCCATCCATCAACTAAATGTTCATCAACCAACCAAGTAAGCTAAAATAAATTTTTTTCTTGAAGAAAAAATGTTTTAAAATTTTTAAAACCGTAATTTTACAAAAATTAAACATAAAAACCTTTCTTTTACTCATCACAGTATTTGTCATGTTTAATCTCGCGTATGCCCAAATATGAGGTTTTCTAATTCCCAAAGCATCGCATATAAAGAAATATTGTTCATCACGATCAGTATACTCTGTAGTTCTAAGAGCATGTGTTACTCCTTCAATACTATCAACAATTGGACACGCAAAGTCATAAGTCGGATAAACTCTAAAATTATTTAAAAATTCAAAATAAAATTAAATAATTACTTATATTTATCTCCAAAACGTAAATGTGGTTCAGTTTTACACCGATAAATTGTTGGATCCCTCAGAGCTCCATTGTTGTTTTTCATGTCAATTTTTATTCGAACACAACAACCCAGACCTTTTTCAGTTCCTAAAAGCATTTCGTTCCATAAAGACATATTTTCTCCTGGTGCTAAAATTTTTTTAATAAAAAATGAAAATAAATTTTAAAAATTTTTTACAATTATTTCTATTTTTTGATTCAATCCTTTCCTCACGCTCTTTGCGCATCGTTTCAGAATCTGTATCATCAACATAAGCTTTCCCATCTTTTAAAAGTTGTTCACAGTAGTTAATAAGTAAATCAAAATGATCAGATGTACGTGTCAATTGGTCAGGTTGAATTTTTAACATTTTCAAATCTTCAATTATAACCTTAAAAAAATGTAAATAGAAAATTTTATAAAGTATCTGAAATCCATAAAAATTTTTAATTCAAAATATCTAAGAAATTCAAATAGTTATAGCAAAGGAAACCTCTTCAAAATGTGCATCTTCTTTGGCAGGGTTTGTATCATCAAATCTCAAAATTAACTTGCCATTAAATGTTTGTTGATAATATTGATTTAATAATGCTGCTTTTGCATGTCCAATATGTAAATAACTTAAAAATTAATTAATTAGATTTTTTAGATTATTTTACCCGCTAGCTTCAGGTGGAAATCTTACAACAACCTTTCCCATTTCCGCGCCTTCAAGTTCCACAAATTTCCCTTCATCTTTAATTTGTTGTTTAGCTTCTTTCTTAAAAAAAGGTCATTGAGAAAAGGAAGTGTCAATAAATTTTAAAATCTAATTCAAAATTAATAAGGATTATTAATAGGGTGGTCCAAAATATGCACAGAATATATGCACAGAAAAAGCCCAAAATACATTGTTCGCATATAAAACATGCAGTTGCATGATTTGGACCATCCTAACTATTCAGTACTAAATTTTTAAATAAAAAATACAATATTTTCTTTTTTGCCTTCGTTCGGTTTTTTATTTTCTTTTTGTTTTTTATCGCCACAATTCTTATTTTCAGAAATTTGTGTAGACGAAGTAGGATGTACTTTAATTGAATTAACAAAATTGTGAACAGATTGAAAGTGTTTATTTTGTAAAATCATATCAAAATGTTTATTAAATAAATTATTCGAAGACAAAATCTAAAATCAAAATGATTTAGTATCGATAAAATTTTAACCTGTTTTCGAGCCAAAAGAAAAACGAAAAATAATAAATCGGCAAGACTAAGAGCATTTCCTACAAGAAATTGTCCACCATTTTTTAAATTTTGTGTAGCCAGGTCAATTATCTGTTTCTCTGCATCACGTTTTATCTGTTGATTTGCACTTTTCTCATTGATTAATTCAAATAAAGAAATAAAATTCTCAATTAGAAATTGTTCTTTTAAATCTCTTTTTAATAAATGATCTGAAGAATTTTGCGCAATAAATCGAGCAATTGATGAATCATTATTTAGCATCACTCCATTTCTTAAAAATTTTTTCTTAATTAAAAAAGCCTTTGTATTTTGTATAAAAACAAAAACTAAAAACAATAAATTTTATAAGGCCTAAATCTTAAAAAATAATTTTCAAAATTAATATACATAAAACCCGTACAATAGTAAACCACATTTATTCACTTGTTGTAAAGGAGCAGTATTATCAACAAGTGATACAATTTTTCCAATGTCAACTTCCAGCGCACGAAGAGTAAGTAAAGTTCCATAATATGGAGTATCTTTCGACATTAAAATCATTAAATTTGCTTTGGATAAATCCATCTGAAAATTAGAATTATTTAAGTATACATAGTAATTAAAATAACATAAAAATAAATGGATCATCTGGTATTTTTTTATTTTTAAAGTTTACACTTCAAAATTAAGGACCATGTGTTTTGTGGTCAATTGTCGTACTGTCCTATTGGCTCATTGTTTAATTGTCATAGCGCCATTTCACGATTGAAGTCAGTTGAGCGCTGCCAGTTGAGCCCAGCCAGTTGACGTAGTTTTGGGCGTGTCCCTCCATTCGGTTTAATTTTTCAAATTTTTAAAATAGCATTTTTTTAATATTTTCTTTTAGAATGCCTTCATACTCGCGCCGCTCTGAAAGTCGCGACCGTGACAGACATCGATCTTCGCGAAAACGTTCTAGATCTCGAGACCGTGATGAAAGCTCTGATCGTAAACGCAAACGTTCTGAAAAACGTCGTGATAGAAAGCGAGAAAAAAACAGGTTTTCGTTACTCTATATATTTCTTCTATATTTTTCTAAAATTTAGGTCAAAAAGTTCAACACCAACAACACCAAACGAACGAATCTATGCGCCTGCGGACGTAGCATGTGAGCTAGATGGAGGAAATATAAATATGGCACAACTTGATAAGAAAACTGTTGACTGGCTGCATGAAAAGATAAATGATCAAGTGAGTGCTCCGACGCCATTTTCGCGGCGTTCAAACCTATTGTGCACTAATTTATACTTTTTAAATCATTGAAAAGAGGGCGAACTTGTACACGTGGGAGGAGTGCTCGAAAAACAAAAATGCTCGAAAGCAATTAAAGTGGTAACTGTCTACCTACTTCTTGATTGAAGAAAGCTCAATTTTTGGGGCTCAAATTAAACTTTGAGAAATTAATATTATTTATTTTTAGGTGTCAAGCAGACTTGGCGACATTGAGGAAATTATTCGTGAGAGAGTTAGTGCTGCAAAGGTTGGATATTTTTGAATATATAAAATTAATGCGACTATTTTTAGATTGATATGGAACAAAGACTAAGACTACAGATTGAATCCGAGCTTAAAGAGGAAATGGAAGCCATTCAAAGACGAGAGGTTTTTAATTTATTACGTTATTTTTTAAATTTCATTTTAGAATGAGTCTAAAGAGCGATGCCTCAACATGGAAAGAGCGCTAATTGAGAAAATAAAGCAACTTGACGAATCAGAAAGACAACTGGTATAATTTTGTTTATTTTGAATTATTCAAATTTTAAAGAGTGATGAACGTCTTCAAATGTTAGAATCAAAAAGAATGTTCGAAGAAAAGAGAATTGAGCTTGATCGTGAAAAAGAAATCCTCAAAAAGAATGAACAACAATCTATACTCAACAAAGGTGGCTCTCAAAGAGCGCCAATTCGAATGAGACTTGGCAGTGGAAGATAATTAAAATGATATATTTCAGATTTTCCCCGTTCTTTTTCGATAAATGTATTTGATCGAGTTTATTATAAAAACAGATTTAACCAATAGATAACAAAGCTTATCTAAAATCGGATTTTAAACATTTAACAATAAATTATAAAATAATCCTGCATGTCAGTCAATATCCTTCTTTGAGTTTAACTCTTCTTCTGGAGTCCCTGAAATTCATTTATAAAAATAATTAGGTATATTTTTAATAATGTCTGAATTAGAATATTTTACTTCTAAAACAACCAGTCGACATGACACATTCCAAAAATTTCATAAATTCTTCTCCACACGCCCCCTCCTCCAATTCTTTTTCACTTGCAGATTTTTGGCATGTCATTGCTTTTCTAAAATCATATCCACAAGGGCTAGCAACAATATGTGAAACACAATGACATTCAAAATTAACAGAACCGTCTGGATTTGTCGGACCTTAAAAATAAAGTTTAAATCTAAAAAATGAGAGAAAAGTAACCTGGATTATAGTTATCATAAATTTCTTCGGGAGACATTTTCGATATTGAATTGACATATTCATCAGTAATTGGCTCAAAGAATTCTTTTTTTGTAATAAAAATTACCTTTTTAAAAGTTATTAAAAATATTTTTTTTAATTAAACCTTTTCTTTTGATTTATTTTTGTTTTCTTCATTTTGATCTGCTTGATTGTGAGAGTTGGCAATTTTTAAAATTGAAAAAAACTTTGAAATTGACGGAAGCATTCTAAACAAATATAATTTAACGTATTAGTTTATTATTCTAGAAGGTAAAAAAAGGTCTAAAATATTTTTAAATAAAAGAAGAAAATTATTTTACCTTTAAAAATTAAAAAAAAGAAACTTAATTTTATATATAAGGCATATTTAATTACAAATAAATGATTTCAATATCTGTGGGATAGCAAAGCACAAAAATGCATTTTTTTAAGTATTTAAAAATTTATATAGGAGTAAATTGTTTTCTACGTCGATTCATTAATTCTCCATCAACTTCAGACATTGCTTTATCATATTTTCTTACAATATTTAAAACTTCAGATTTGTAAAGTTTCATTATTTTTCCTTTAAAAATATTTCATAAAATTAATTTAAAATCAATCCCTTACTATCAAAAATTTCAAGATGGCTCAGTTTAAACAAATTAAAATTAAGTAAATGATCAGCATTTGAAGGAGCTAAAGAATAAAGTTTTAACCAATCAGGCACATCTTCATTATTAATTATATCATCTTTTAATGTTTCATTGTCTTCTTTCTCTTCCAAACCAATATTTTTATAATTTTTTTGCTTTTCATTTTTTAGTTGATTTCTTATTTTTTCTTTATTTTGTTGATCTTCTGTAAATTGAACGGAAGACGATCCATGTATAGTTGGAAGCAAAGAAACAGAAAGAGTTGTGGAAGCAGAAAAACCGGGATGTTCAAATTGTGAACGACGTTCGATATGACTTTTAAAAGGAATTTTTAATTTAAATTTAAAAATTAAATTAACCAACTTGTAATAAACAACTCCATGTATTTTATCAAAAATTTTTGTCCATCCCGTTGCCAAATTTTCTGGTGCCAGGGGATGAATCCAATGTGTACGCCCATTATTATCTTAATAGAAAATTAATATAGTTTTATATTTCGTAAAAAAATACGATCAATATAGTAGCGAACACCATCTGAAGTTAAAGCAACTTCCCATCCTGGCGGAAAACGATCCAAATCTAATTTTCCATTTTTTTCATTTGAAGCCAATAAACTTGTATGAGAGCCTAAAATATTTTTATTAATTATTTGTTGTCCTCCCCAATATTCTTGTTGCTGATTTTGATCTGAAACTGCCGTAGCATAAACTTTTTGGAAAGCTATTGGAGGTGGAATAAGTGATTCAACAACACTTAAAGATAAAAATTATATACCAAAAATATTTTTCAAAAACTACTTTCCAAAGCTAACAGAAGGTCCCAATCGACCTTTAACATAATGGCCTGTTGTGGAAGACTGAACACCAATTGCCTCGGCAGAGGAATCATGACTATCACGAGTAGCATTTTCTAATGAAGCTGGTTTGCCAAAACGTCTTTGTTGAGCATTTGTATTATTAAAATTGGACGTTGGAGTTTTATTTCGAAATGCGGCTGCTGGATGGTGAGAGGAAGAGGTTGGGACATTAAAAGAGTGGGAGGAAAGTTCGTGTCGGGGTACTGCTTTTCTTTGGGTTTGTTGTGGAGTATGAGAAAGCCTTCGAATTACGGAACTTCCACTGCCATCGCTACTGTTGCCTCTACCACTAAAACCACTGCCTATGTAATTATTGTTATCAATAGCCTTTAAGGAATAAAAATTTAAAATAATACTAATAATAATACTAACTTTTTCCAAAATAACAGGTGTGGGTGTAATCGTCGGAAATAAAGGTGCTATCGAAGCTGATGAAGAGTCCAAACGTGAACGCATAAGGGAGACATGACTGGAACTTAATGACCGTGAATCCTTTAAATTAGTAGAACGCTCGACTGAATGAAAAATATATTTAAAAACATTTATCTAATATATACCAATAGTTGGTGGAATCTGTGGCGGACTCTCTCGCTTTGCATATACACCCCTAAAAAATATAATAAAAATTAATGCGAGAAAATACAAATCTAATAATGAAAAAATAAAAAAATCATATTAAAAATAAAAACATACGGTGTCCCTTCAAATTGTGTGGGAAGTGCTGAAGAAGCGCTGGAGATCCTCTTGGAGAACATCTCATCTTGTTTTCTCAGAATTTAGGTTCATAATAAAGATTTAAGATAAATATAGCAAAATCTAAAACATTCAAAAGGGTTTTGACATTTTAATACTTTATCTTCTATAATTTTACCTATTTTAGCAGTTGATTTTTTAAAAAATTACCATTTAACAATGTGACGAATTATGAGGTAAGGGACGTTTCAGAATTACTGCAGAATTGGCCGTTTCAGAATTTATAACTGCCGCAATTTGTAAATCAGATAAAGATCCTAATTTTTTATCAGCTGTGTTTAATTTTTTGTTATGGCCAAATTGACTAGGTTCAAGCTTGTGCTTTTAAATATTTCTGGAGCGTTGTATACTGCAGTGGTTTGTATTTTTAAATTTTAATTTTATTTTTTACCAATCAAGGCTATTACTGGCATTGCTTTTATTAATCTTTATTGGACATGCCCAGATATTAATGAAGATGGTGATTGTTTCTGGCCAAGTATATTTGCTGTGATAATTCTTATTGAACTTTTTGCCAATTTAATTCTTTTTCATTATTACAATAAAAGAAATCAGGTTTTTTAAATTAACAAATGGGCAGAACATTTAATTTAACAAATAGGTTCAATATTGGACAGCCAAAAGCAGTTCCCTTCTTGATGGACGTGGCTTTGAACAAAGGGCCGACTATGCGTTAAATGGACAATTTATTGCTAAAAAAGGAAATGTCTCATTGTCAATGCAAAATGGAACATTACCTGTATCTTCGCGTGCTGAACAAACACCTAAAAGTTTTACTAAATACGCGGTTTGGATAATTTAAATATTTAATTTTCAATTGTCTACCTTAGTCTTTAATCGATAAATTTATTTTTTTTAAGATTTGCGAGGATGGTACTTATGTTGGCTTAGATTCTCTTAGAGAAGAGCTTCATGGTGCTTTTTCGGATAAAATTAATAATAATAATTCTCCTTGTAAATATTGCCATCAATGCAAACAGGTTTACTTTTTAAAATAATTTTTATTTTTAATTTTAATAGGTTGTTCCCCGTCGTTGTCATCATTGCCCTCTATGTGGAATTTGTGTTCTTCGAAAAGACCACCACTGTCTTATGTTAGGTGGTTGTGCAGGACTTGCAAATCAGGTATTTTGAAATTTTTTACTCAATTTATTTTCTATGTTTTGTAGCGATATTTCATAGTTTTTCTCTTTTGGGCATCGCTTGGGGCGATTTATGGTTCTTACTTTAACTTTGTGTTTTTGAATAAACATATGATGTATTGGTTTCCTTATGGTTGGCTTTGCTTTTTAGGACCGGTAAGCCTTCTAATTTTTTCTTTTTACGCTGACTTTTGATTATAAAAAAGGTTTCAATGATTCGTTGGGTGCTTGGCTGGGAGACGGCATTCAATATGGGTATGGCAGTTCTTTTTTCTTTCTCTTTTGCCTCAACACTCGGAGCCTTTGGATTTTTTGTTTTCCAGGTATTCTTTAAAAATATATCATAAAAATAGTTGAAAATTGAAAGATGATTTATACTTTGAATGGCTGCACAATGTACGATTATCACCACTCTGGCCCAAAAAGAATTGAAAGTGACGGTAAGGCTTTAGAAAAATTTGCAACTAGTTTTTTGTCCTTATAGGTGAAAACTGTGCTGAAAGATTGGCGCTTGTTTTTGGGCGAAGGTGGTGGCTAAATTTAATTATTCCACAATTTTGGATTCCAAATCAGATGAATGAGTCAATAGCTAGAAATATTTTCTTAAGCGTGTCCAAAGACCTGTGAATTTTTTTTAGTATAATGTATTTCTATTGTATTTTTGATCTCAAAATTAGTATTCTATTCTAATAATTTAATTAAAAGTACCTTTTAATTTGTAGTTTACTTAAAATAAAAATAAATCTAAAACAATTGCTTTATTTATGAAAAATTGAAATTATACAAAATGTAAAGGACAATGATTAAAAATGGGACCCGAATATCCAAAACCCGAATATCCAAAATAAATCTAAAACAATTGCTTTATTTATGAAAAATTGAAATTATACAAAATGTAAAGGACAATGATTAAAAATGGGACCCGAATATCCAAAATATTGGAATCGAGAAAATGTTTTATTGATTAACAATATTAAATGCTTTTATTAAGTGGGGTAAAAAAGGCAATTACGAGTAATTTAACAATGTATACAAAATTTGTGGGATCTGGCTAGTGGAAGGCTATATGAAAATACAATATTGAAAATTTAAAAAGTGAAAATATTTAGGTACATTATGTAGTGGCAAAGGTTTAGTTTGTAGTGGCAAAGGTTATTTAGGTACATTAATCAATTTAAGTAAACCTTAACCCATTAAAAAGTAAAAATACAATGACAATAATTCATACATTAGAGATTCGACCTCATTTGATAATTTTCATTCAAGTATAGTAACAATCAATGTGTATTATGTTGTTTTGGATTTAGATTCTCCCTCTTTTATAGAGAATCTGGAATTTGTTGTAGGAGAGCCATTCGAATTAAAGCCTAAAGAAATTCCCGAGTCATTAGTTTGTGACTCTAATTGCCGCTGATTTTCGCCTAATTGACAAATTTTAACATATTAATTATATAATTTTAAAAATTTAACCTTTAACCTGGTTGTGTACGTTTTCATTATCCTGCTCCACAAATTTACTAGTACTAGGTTCATCAACATAATCACCATCAAGTAAAACATAATCATCATCAAGTAATTCATATTCTTCCTCATTGCAAAACTAAAATTTAAAAACTATTTAAATCAAAAAATAATTTTACCGTTGAAGTATAATATTCAATTATAATCAATTCATTCAAAACTAACTGCCCTAGCAAACATTCAAAGGAATCAAAATCAATGGCAGAATAATAGTTTGGCTTTAAAAAATTTTTCCTAATTAATTTAACTTTTTTACCTCTCGTTTAATTTTTCTAGAAATATTTTGATTTTTTGTAAATGTCCAATTTACTGATTGTCTTGATGAATTTGCAAGATTACTTTCCTCAACTCCTAAAAGTAAAGCATCAGCAAAACGGCAAAGTTGTTGTAAAATAAATAGACCAAATTTTGGTGCATTTAAAAACCATTGTTTTAACCTTTAAAAACAAAATAAATTTTTTTAATTTTATTAGAAAATCAAACATAAAAAATATATTAATTGCAAGATCAGCATAATAAACAAATCGACCCAAAATATCAAGCCAAAATCGAATTAAACGAAAAGAACCAACAAAATCAAATAAACTAGGAGAAGAATTATTAGGAACAACAGCTCTTTCCCCTTGCAATGCTTGAAAAAAAAATAATTTAAAATTTTTTCCGAAAATTTTCATACATTTATGTAAAACTTCTGGAATTAAAGCAGATGTTAATTCTATACTTAAACGTCGATCTAACCAAGCATAGCAAATTTCACATTCAGAATCTAATTTTTTTCTTCGTCTCATTAATGCATTTGGATTGTTAGCAGTTGAAGATGCTCTACGGCAAATTATTCTCGGAAATCTAAAAAAATATTTATTTAAACTTTAAATTTTAATTAGTACTTCTGCTTAAAATCATGCAATCCATGCCCAAGACAACGATAACATGGAGTTATTGCTATTAAATTAAAAAATAAATTTAAATAAAAAATAAAAATACAATTTTTAGTTATAAAACGCAACGCATCTGTAAATCCTTGACGGCAAATCTTTGAACAAATTTCTTGAGAAGGCGGAAAAAAACACGAACAAAAGCGATAAAAATTTTCATTCGTAAAACGAATTGAACTTAAATTTTATTTTAATTATTCCATTAAAAAATACTTACGAGCCATAATAAACAAAACCAAGAATACTAGCACTTGCATGATCAAGTGGGCAAATATCAGCCTCTAAAATAAAATATTTTTAAATTTAATTTAGGATTATTAACCTCCAGAAAAAGGAGAAATAGTAATTGTATTTCTATCATAGACCGGCTGATTATCCGAAAAACCTCCATCTCTATATTTAACTCCGTGAAATTCGGGCTCTACAAGTCCACAAAAGATTGGAATATAACAGCTACAAATAATTGCTTGAATTAAATCAGCTTTGGATTCAAATTTTGAAACAAGAACATTTCTTCCATCAATACAACGCGTTAGAGCTTAAAATTAAAAAATTTTTATTAAATTGAAAGCTCTTTTCTTTTATAAAAATTTAAATAGAAAAATAATACATATAAAAAGACGGTCAGTACACAATACATGAGAATTTGCAGGGAGAAGTTTGTTTAAGACTTCCCTAACAATTCCAAGTAGATCAAATGCTGGATCAAATGATTGCAGTACGCGTGAGCGTGCCTGGAAACAAAAATATTTTAATTTGAAATCAGAAAATACTTCCGCAACAACTCTCATAATTGCACAAGTAGCATCGGAAATGGAAACATTACAAATCAAACCAGCCGCCGCAATTGAGCCAGCTGAAGCACCATAAATTCGATTTTGAGTTAGTTGAGGGGCATATTCCTATTTTAAAGAAATTTTTAGAAAAGAAAACTTAAAAAATTATACTTTTAAGGCAGCACAAACACCAGCATGATAAATACACAAAAAACCACAACCACACAAAGAGAGGTCTGAATCAGCAAAACGTGTACTCCAACGAACCATTTGTGATTTTTAAGTTAGTAAGTACCAGTCGGTTAATATAAAGGAATTTTTTCTAAAATAAACAAAAATATTTTTAATTAAAAAATGTTTAAAAAATTTTCTTTTATCAATTTTATCATTTTTCAACGAAAATAATAAAGGTAAACACGCGACCATAAAAACAACTTCCGGCTTCTGTCAAGATTGCCTTTCTTATCAAATTAAATTAAAGAAAATTTTCTTTTATCGTCTCAAAATAATATTTAGATCAATAAAAGACAAAAAATGATCAAATAATTTTAAAAAAATTTAAAGATTAAAACTTATTTTTTAACTCATATATATTTTTCGAAATTAAGAGACTAAAGAAATTTTTTTGATATTCTAAAGAAATAAAAAGAAAATTGAAGATGTGAAAAAAATATAAAAATGATTATTTCTTGAGAAAGTAGAGCTTAAAATTAAATATTTAATGTAGATCAACACATAAACGAATAGTTAAGTAGATTAACAATAAATTTTTAACACTACAAGCTATGAAAATTAGTCAAAAAAGAGAAGAGGATTATCTAAAATTTTCACTCGATTTTTATCATTTTATCGAAATAAAATACGGCGTCCGTCACATTGATAATGACGGCGATTTTTAATATTTTCAGGAATATTAAAGTAAATTGAATGTGACTTGTTCGTATTCAATTTACCCCTCTTCTCTTTCTTACGCATATCAGTAAAGTCAGTCAACATTTGGCCTAACGGCGTGCCTATACCACCCCCTACACCAAAAACAGCAAAAAATCATTGAACAAACAAACTCCTCCCCATGGGTCAGTCACTCACGAGGCTCTCTAAACAATTAGGACAATAAAAGAAATTTGGAATGGGAAATATAATTGAAAAGAATATATAAAAAATTCTTAATTATTATGTCTAGGTATTTCTCAGACATACAAAAATGAAGTATAAAATGAGCATCCCGCAGATTCATTCCCATAAAATTCACGCTGTGAATTTTGTGACATATGTATTATATAATATTTCTTACAGGAAAATAAGTTAGTGAAATTAGTGAATGATAAAACAGTAAAATTAATAAAAATGTATAGAATTTTCGTAAAATGTAGATGTAGTTTAAAGCAGAGATAGAACTGGGGGTCGTACGAGAATCGAGATCTCGAAAAAATCTCGATCTCGAAAAATCTCGATTACCGAGATTTTTGATTTAGATCTCGTCTAAATCCGGTCTCTAGTTTAAAGTAAGGAATTTTGTAATAATTTAAGTTAAAACGGGAAATTAAATAAAACACTTAATTCTGGTATAAAATACTAACTTTAAATTTTAACATCTGCTATATGGTGTCTCAAGTGGCAAAAAATGTTTTCGAATGAATGAAGGTCACCCTCTCCATATATCTTTTATTTTTCTCTTGGAGCAGATGTCCAAAAAATATTTCCTGTCGATTATTTGTGCCTTTGTAATTTTTTTGTAAAATGTCATCAAAGGAGTCTACCGACAAGTGCAAAAACAACTTTTAGTTTTTAAAAATTCTAATATACAAAGGCACAGAGCCCCGCTTTTATTTTTAAATCGTTACCTTATTTCACGACTCGTACATCCAACAATAAATCATGACTGATAAAAGATTTCATCCATACTTTATTACAAATTGAGCACTATTTAAAGCTTAAATTAGTTATAAAATTAAGAGAACTTTTTTAAAATATAAAAACAAGCAAAAATTATATAAATGCTATAATTTAAAAAATACAAAACATTTTATTTAATAATTTAAAACAATAAATGGATTTATAGGTAAATATTAAATCAACAAAAGTGCATTAATACATCCATCATTCTCTGGATGATTTGTTACTTGTGCATATTTAGCCCAAACAACTTTTCCACCTTGAGTTACCATTCCAAGTTCACTGACATTTACTTCAATAATTGTTCCTAAAATTTAGAAAATGAGATTTAATTTTTAAAAAATTTCGAAATAAAATTTTAACAATTACAGACAGGGAAGGAAATTCCGACATTCAGCAACAAACTTAAATTGTAAAAATACCTTTAGTTATTACACCAAGCGAAGTATAAAGTTGTGAAGACGGATTCTTTTTAACACCAGTTATTGACAAGCAAAAAGTTGTACGCAATTCGGGATGAGTTACATGCGCCTTAAAATTATTAATATTATCCATTTTGACCTATAAGAGGAAAGAAAATCAGAATCTAAAGTTATTAATTTTTATTTAATGTTAATAAAACTGAAAATTTCACCATTTTTTTCTCGTAATATCCATAAAAAAATTAAAAAAACCTTTCTAAATCGTAATCCCATTGGTCGAATAAAACGTTCAAATTTCGCCGGTTTCCTTGTAAACGTCTCGCCAACATAGGTTACTTTAGTGACCATTCTTTTCCAACCCTTTCTTCGACTTTTTCCTGTACTGACTACTTTGAAAGCTTCTGCGTCACTAACTGCTTTAACTTTTGGTAATGGCACTTGATATTTCGCCTTTAAAGTTAAAAATAAATTTTTAAAAATGATAAAATAAAGTTGAATATTAAAACTCACAGCTTTCTCCTTGCGCTTTTGTTTAACAGCAGAAGAAATCGCTTTGCCAACAGCTTGCTTCTGTCTGTCCAACAAATATGTAGGAATGGCACCTTCACTTGGCTCATCAACGGTACTCTTTTGTTCTTTCTCTTCATGTTGTTTGATCAATTTACGCATTTGAACCTTTAAATAAAATAATATTAATCTTAAAATACAAAACCTTTTCAGAGTAGCGCTTCTTGTTATAAAGCTTTGCTTTGCCTTTACGCATTTTCTTGGCAACTGCCGACCGTTCATGTGCAGCTCGTGCCAATCTCTTCCGGCTAAATTTACTAGAATAAAAATTGAAAGATAAATTTACGTTCGTTCCTCATAATCCAATCGACGTCCATGTCTTTTACGATGCAATTCAATATGTTCGTTCTGCGGCTAAAGGTTGAAAGAAATAAAATAATTAATAGTGAAAATTAAAAAATACCATTGACAACGAATTATCTTAATTTAACCTGAAACGATTAAAATTTTTTAGAAAATTTAATTAATATTCAAGAACAAAAAAAAACTAAATTAAATATTGAATAATTGGGAAATAAAAAATAAACCGAAAAAACTCTAACATCATCTTTAGAAAAACCCCTTTTCATTGCCAGTAAAACAAACGCGGCCCCATAAAAAATAAATATTTTAAAATATTATTTTGTTAAAAACAATACAAAAAAATTTCTAAAATTATTATTTGCCTTTATTTCTAAAAGTATATAAAGCCGACAATAAATTTGAAGCAATATTTTTGGGAGAAGTTTTATCCTTTAATTCAAGTCTAATTCTATCAAAAAGTTCCCTCTTTTCCTCTAATACTTTCTGATTTTCCTTTTCCTCCTTGTCAATCTGAAATTTTATTAATTGTTAAAATTGTTGATAAATGGAATTATATCTAGTTAGACAAGCAGTCATGGGTAATTTTACAGCTGTGGTGGTAAAAAATAAAATTCACAATTTTCAAAAATGATTGCTTATCTCCTCAAAAAATTTCGTGACTAGGACGATGAATTATTAAAAAAAGATACAGATAAAGTCCTCTCCATCTGCCTTTGCTCTCGAACAGCAACAGTTTTACTAAACTGAGCATCTCTCTTCTGGCGCATGTCTTCCATTTCGGCACGTTTTGCAATGGTTCGCTCCAATTGTGTGAAAGGATCGTCGTCAAAACTGCTTTGAGGTAAATTACGCATTCGATAATTCTCATAATGTACACATTTAGTTACCTGAAAATGGATAATTAATAGAAATATATAAAACAAAAAACCTCGATAAGATCAATCAAATTATTTCGAATAATCATATCACGAAGAGCAACAAAGTCATTATGTCCCAAATTGTCCACTTCTACTATACCCCAAGGGTATTCACGAACTCGAACCCTTTGTTTAGTAGCTCGATGTTCACCACCAACCAAGACTTCTTTGACGTGTGTAGATCCGACAATTGCAAATGGAAATCGTTTAGATGACTCAGGTTTGGTAGTATTTTGATGTGATTGAGATTTACCATTTGTTGGTAAAACACTACAACCATTAACAATCGATTGCTGTTGTTCACAATCAAAATCTGGTAACTTGTAAAGTGAAATATTGTTCTTATTCATGTCTTCCATTATCTTCAAAAAATAAAAACGTTTAAAAAATTTGTATAGGAATACATGTTGTTTAAAACGTCCAAGTTCAGTAGGAGTAAGTGTATCTGCTTTGGCAATAACTGGAATTATGTTAACACGATCTTGAAGAGCTTTCATAAAAGCTATATCTAATTGCTTGAGGCTTAAAAGTATTTTTTAGATACGTTGAAAAATAAAAATTTACCCATGTCCAGTAGGTGGAATAAAGTAAATACACAGATGAACACGTTTATCTTCAATTTTGGAAGATCGGTCAATTTTTGTCTCTTCTGCCAAATAATCAGCAAAGCGATCATCAATGTATTTAACTATAGGCTCCCAACTGAAATTTTTAAAATACATTTATTTAAATTTAAAAAACCATTTAGAATTGTCGACAAAGTCTCCAAATCCAGGCGTGTCCACAACAGTAATCTTAAAAATTGGAAAATTAATTCTGAAATTTTAAATAAAATACCTTCAATCGAACATCATTCTCGGAAAGTCTAAAAGTTTTGCTCTCAATACTCACTGTTGATTTGATCTCTAAAGATTTGTCGTTCTTCAGATCGTGAAGTTCAGCCATGAAAAGTGTATTCAAAAAAGTTGATTTACCCAAACCAGACTGACCTTGAATTTAAAAAATTATTTAAAAACTCAATAACTAACCAACAACCATCATTGTGAACTCAAATCCATCCTTTACGCATCTTCTAAGCAACTGGTTAGGGAAATTGGCAAAACCAACACAGTCAATATTACGAGAGGATATTCCACTTTTAGCTCTAGAGGCTTCCGTAATCGTCGACATAAAATTTGGCTTAAAAATAAATTTTGGAAATTTTTGAAAAATTTTTTTTGCCTAAGCCAGAACCTAGACTCAAATTTTCATTCCGGCGAATTTTTGTAATTCAAAAAAGGAACTGTCGAGTGTTTAAATGAAAAAGTTATTTATCGACGTTCCACTTAAATGCTTTCATTTTTTGATTTTTCTCGCGTAGGTTTTGTGTTCATTGTCTTTTCTTATCAGGAAAAGTCGGTGCAAGATTGCAACAAACAATATCTTTTTATTTAAAGTCCTAATTTTAATTTTTAGACATCACAATTCAATGTCAACAATTACAACAGCATCTCGAGCTAAAACTGAAGTATCATCTCGTAATATTGACTATGTTGGTTTTGCCAATTTTCCTAACCAGGTGTTTAGAAGATGCATAAAAAATGGATTTGAGTTCTCTCTGATGGTTGTTGGTTAGTAATTGAATTTTTCGACACGTGTATTAATTATTTAAGGTCAGTCTGGTTTGGGTAAATCAACTTTTTTGAATACACTTTTCATGGCTGAACTTCACGATCTGAAGAACGACAAATCTTTAGAGATCAAATCAACAGTGAGTATTGAGAGCAAAACTTTTAGACTTTCCGAGAATGATGTTCGATTGAAGGTATTTTATTTAAAATTTCAGAATTAATTTTCCAATTTTTAAGATTACTGTTGTGGACACGCCTGGATTTGGAGACTTTGTCGACAATTCTAAATGGTTTTTTAAATTTAAATAAATGTATTTTAAAAATTTCAGTTGGGAGCCTATAGTTAAATACATTGATGATCGCTTTGCTGATTATTTGGCAGAAGAGACAAAAATTGACCGATCTTCCAAAATTGAAGATAAACGTGTTCATCTGTGTATTTACTTTATTCCACCTACTGGACATGGGTAAATTTTATTTTTCAAAGTATCTAAAAAATACTTTTAAGCCTCAAGCAATTAGATATAGCTTTTATGCAAGCTCTTCAAGATCGTGTTAACATAATTCCAGTTATTGCCAAAGCAGATACACTTACTCCTACTGAACTTGGACGTTTTAAACAACATGTATTCCTATACAAATTTTTTAAACGTTTTTATTTTTTGAAGATAATGGAAGACATGAATAAGAACAATATTTCACTTTACAAGTTACCAGATTTTGATTGTGAACAACAGCAATCGATTGTTAATGGTTGTAGTGTTTTACCAACAAATGGTAAATCTCAATCACATCAAAATACTACCAAACTTGAATCATCTAAACGATTTCCATTTGCAATTATCGGATCTACACACGTCAAAGAAGTTTTGGTTGGTGGTGAACATCGTGCTACTAAGCAAAGGGTTCGAGTTCGTGAATACCCTTGGGGTATAGTGGAAGTGGACAATTTGGGGCATAACGACTTTGTTGCTCTTCGTGATATGATTATTCGAAATAATTTGATTGATCTTATCGAGGTTTTTTGCTTTTTAATTTTTTATTGACCATCCATTTTTAGGTAACTAAATGTGTACATTATGAGAATTATCGAATGCGTAATTTACCTCAAAGCAGTTTTGACGATGATCCTTTCACGCAATTGGAAAAGGAAATTTCTACACGACAAATTGAATCTGAAGATACACGACGAAAGAGACAAGCTCTTTTCAGTGAAGGTGTCGCTGTTCGAGAGCGTCGACTTATGGAGAGGGCTTTGGCTGTAAGTCTTTAAGAATTAATTTTCATATTATTTTATAATTTATTGAAGATGGATAATGAGGAGAAAGAAAATCGTAAGATACTCGAGGAGAAACGTGAGTTGTTTGACAAGCTTAAGAAAGAAATAGACATGAAATAGACTGATAGACTTTTCTAAAAAACATATTCGAAAATCTTGATTGTACACTTCTACATTGAATAAAATCTACTGACAATAGTTTTATTAAAAATTAAAATAACTCTGAATCATTCAATACCTATAATTTGATTGTTTTTTAAAAACTGTCAACACAGCAAATTTAAAACGATTTAATTTTTATAGTCTGATTGCGATCAAAAGGCCTTTTCATACACCCACTTTTAACTCTATTTATACGTTGGTCCTGCACGTAATTTTATTTTTTAGAGTATTTAATATTAGTATGATGTTTCAAGAAGATTCTACAAATGATAGAATTGAAGAAACTAGGGAATTACTTTATAAAATTATTAAGGTATTTATCAAATCTAAAATTATTATTTTAATTTTAGGAATTTCCTTCTGGTGTAGATTCAACATTTCTTGAAAAGCTTTATAATGAAAGGTTTTTTCAATTATTTTAACACTAAATAGTTAAATGAATATGTAGATATGTCAAAACTTCAATTGCTAAAAGCTTGCCAAAGAATTGGCTTGCTCTGTTGCGAGTTGCGGAAGAATTTCATGTTCAAGATGTCTCAACTTATACACTTTTGGTATATTAATTTTTTATTTTTCCTTCAAATAATTTTGTTATTTACCAGTTTTTGTCCAATGGAAATACAGCCAAGCAACGAAAAATATATTGCGAACCTGATATGACTAAAGTTGATAGTCCCCCTTCCATAATTTCAGAGACGGAAAAAATTGAAAGTGACAAATTCGAAATTAGAGATGAAAATAAAATTTTGGCACCAATTTCCAACTTCATGGCTGATCAATTTGAATCAGTACCTTTAGATAATTTGCCGATTGGTGGACCTCTTGAGATTATTATTATTTCTGCACTGGATCCCGACAATATTTTCTTTAGATTTAAAAAATGGGTAAACGATTATTTAAAGAAAATTTCGAAAAAATTATTTAGAATGTTTATTGTGAATATCTTTCTGCTGCTTTATCACGTTTACCTCAACTAACTTCTGACGATAGTTTTCTACCTGGACAGGTGTTTGGAGCACAAATAGATGGTGATTGGTGTCGAGTGAAAATTATTAATAAATCAACTGCAAATCCACAGTATTGGGTTTCTTAAATTATAAAATGTCCTTTTAATTATCTATTTTAAGGTAGTTTATGTTGTAGATGCTGGTTTTTACTATGCAGTTCACCAGATGGCGCTAAGGCCTTTGACTGAAGCGGTGACTGCATTCAAGAAAACTTTCCTAGCTCAATGCAAGGTTGTTACTTATAATTAGTATCCAAAGTTTTGTTAAATTAGTTGGATGGAATTTGTGTTCGAGGTCAAAATCAAAAAGAAATTGAAGCTAGCGTTGGTAAACGAACGACTGACCGTGATGAAAATGGTGACTGGCATCGCGTTCAGTGGCTACCTGAAACTCAGCATTTTGTTAATGAGGCATTGCATCCCAAAAGATTAAATAACAAACAGGTTAGTATTTTCAGTTTATAAATTGAATATTTTGTTTCATAGGTTGAATTGGTATTGACTAATGAATGGAAATTGCATGTGGAAAGAATGATCCCTGTATGTACTGGAAAACTCTTAATTGATTCAACTGATTTTGGTGAACAGCTAGTCTCTATGGGATTAGCTCAGAGAAAATGAAACTCATATTTAAACCATTCCAGAGGTTTCTTCAACAGAGAATCTAGTTAATCAACATTCTGTTGCTACAGAAAAAAAGTCCCATGCCTTGAAACAACTAACAGATCCTGCTAACATTTTCATCCATAATTTTGGATTTTCCCCCTTAATTTTCACTTAATTCTTTCACTACTTCGAATTGTTTTATTTTTGAGATTTTAAAAATTTCTACTTATAAAATTAAGAGCTTTTAACAAAATTTCAAAATCGAATATGAGCTACTTTTGTCCCAGTAATTGATCGAATTTCAGCTCTAAGGGATGATTTTTCTTCTAAAAATATTTTTTAAATAGAAAGATTGGGAAAAGTACCTTCATTTTCTGCGACCCTTAGTTTAGTATATAACATGTTCAAATTTGAACGAAGTAAGAATCTCTCAACAGTTCTAATCGAAGAACCTAAAATAAATCTAAATTTTTTCAAACACTCATATAACCTTCAAATAAAAGTTGTAAAGTACACCGGCACTTTCCAATTGTTAAAATAAAAGGTATTGCAGTGCTTACAAAAGAACGTTCATTTGAGCCGATTCGGATAACTGCAGTGTTTGTGGATGGATCACGAACTTTAACCTCCAAATCGACCGATTAAATATTTTCTTGAAAATATTTTTAAACCTGTAATGACCCTTTAATAGCACCAACTCCATAATCTCCATGAAGATGCCCAACTTGGTCAAAGATTGAATGATAAATATCTGATCCTGTTATGAACGCATCCTTTCTATCATCCACAAACTGTAATTCAATTAAAAGATAACGTTTTTTTAATTTCACCATCTTGTAATTAAATATTAATTGCAAAAAATTAATAGTAAATATCTTATTGTTAGAAATGAAAACTCAGATATTAAAAATATTTTTAAAAAATCAAGGAAATTTTATCAAAATAATAAATATATCAACATTTGATTGTTTGCTTTGACCAACGAGGGAAAGGTATAGTGTCTTTTATATTCTTAATACCAAAAAGTGATTGCATTAGTCTATCAACACCAATTCCAAAACCTCCACTTCGTGGATAACCATAACGTCGTAATTCTATGTACCATTCAAGTTTTTCTTTATTTTCTTTTGGGAGTCTTGCTGTCAATAGTTCTTCATCCCATTCACGTACACTACCACCAGCTAATTCACCAACAAAAGGGGCTATCAAATCGAAAGATTCTGTCTAAAAATGAAATAGAAATATTTAAAATAAGAAATTAACTAACAAACTTCCCATCATCTGTGCGTCGCATATAAAATGGTTTTTGTTCTGAAGGAAAATGAGTTACAAATAAAGGACCACCAAATATATCAACAAGATCAAATTCGTCCTTTTTACTCAACTGCCTTTTACTTTCATTTGGTTGACGTCTAAGAAGTTTAGTTGCTTCAGTGAATGATATCCTCGGAAATGTATTATTTTTATCTAAACATTCAGCAAAGGTCTAAAATTAATATTATTTAAATATTTATTTAAAAATACCTGAGATGAAGCTGATTTTTTTTCATCATTAGAACTTTGTTGACAAAAGGGCGAGGACTTTTCAAACTCTTCAAGTTGAAGAATTGTCTCAGTTTTTGAAACTAAAAAACGTATAAATTCCTCCACAATATTACAAATCTGTTCGAGAGAGTCAGTAAAAGCACATTCAACTTCCAACATTTTAAACTCTGCCAAATGTTGACGAGTTTCACTTGGATTGGCGCGGAATACAGGCGACAATGTATAGACATTTCCAAGAGAACTTTATTAGAAAATATGTCATAAAGATAATTTAAAAGTAAACCTGCTCATTGCTTCTAAGTGTAACTGTGCAGAAACAGGTAGAAAAGGCTTTGTATCGCTAAAAAAATTTTCCTCTGAACAGGTAGCCGAAAAAGCCTCACCAGCACCTTCACAGTCATTTTGTGAAAATAATGGCGTATCAATATGAGTAAAATGCCTGTCCTTTTCAACCAATTAGGAAATTTCTTAAGGATTAAAAATGGCTTACATTAAAAAATTTATGTATTAAAAAGTTGAGATGAGAGCGCATTCTTAAAATTGATGCAAATTCTAATTTTTTAGGTCTTAGATGAGGAATTAAGCGAAGAGCATCCTTTTCTTTTGAATCTACAACCTAATTAATTTTAACAAATTTTTAATTAAAAATTAATCTACATACAAGTTCACTTGGCTCATTTATAAATATGCAATGTTCAGCCAAAAATTCCATTTGCTGTTGTGTTCCTATACTTGGAACCCATTGCCCACGCAAACGAAGAGCGCTACCAACATGGATAGTATGACAAATTGTTCTGGGCACAACTGCTTGGAGTTGATGTGGACAATTACCATCGTTGAGTTTTAGAAAAAGAATTTTACCATACCGTTGAACGTGTCGGACCCATCCCTAAAAAATAAAATATTGGTTATTTTTCCACCATTTTAAAATATTTAAAAACTAACTTGTATTATAACGTCCTGCTTTTGCTCTGACTCATTTAGCAAGTCGTTAATTCTGACTGATGACGATAGGCCTTTAACGATAAAAGTGTGAGTCGACAAAGTTATTAGATTTTAACAAATTTTAAAATTATATTAAACTAACCACTGCATTTTCTAACTAGTTGTATTTGGAGTTGACAAGCCTTTCTGAAAAACATTTTTAACTACTGAATAAAAAATTAATATTTATGTAGGAAATTTGAGAAGAAAAATTTCATTTTTTTGAGTCGAGTCGACTCAACTGCTCTCTAAAAATAAAATTAGCAGGTGTCTCACTTTTTGTATCTCTAGCCTTGAGGGACGAAATGTCAATTTTATTTTTTGCAAAAATTTTATGTTTGAATTTGCAAGTAAAATTTTGGCTTGCAATTGTCCTGAAAATTTTTCCCATTTTCTAAGTTTATTTATTTTGTACTTGTTTTCGATATCCTTAATCCTTTTTAGCATCAATTTCAATTAAATTACATTTAGAAAATCAGTTATTTCGACTATCCAAATACTTATGTATAAAAGAAAAGAGAAAGAAAATCAATCTCCCATGAGTGATGAAAAACTTTCAAAGAAGAAAAATAATTCAAAGTATGTTTTCAAAGTTACACCAATCAGGGTAATAGTGTCGTTTCCCGGCCCCATTTTTTCTCCCCAATTTTTTACCCTATGTTTGTACGGAATGGTCAAATTTTCACTTTCTTTCATCAAATTTTCCTTTCCATATTTTGCCTAAAAACAATCAAAAATTTATTCATCATCATCACTCAAACGTAATTTTTTATGTAAATCAATAGGTTTGAAATTCTTTAGTTCTTCCATTTTTATTAATTGGGAAAATGATTCTTCTCATTACTCTAATACTTTTTTAAATATCACAAATTAATCTTTTTAATTGTTTTAGGCAAAATATGGAAAGGCAAATTTGATGAAAGAAAGGGGAAAATTTGACCATTCCGTACAAACATAGGGTAAAAATTTGGGGAGAAAAAATGGGGCCGGGAAACGACACTATTACCCAATCAGTTATAAAATTTAAAATTTATCTCTGTTTTTTTAAATTAGGTCTGCGCCTGATGACACGAGTACTGCCATCAATACGAGGTTTTTAATAAAAAACTCCTAATTTCAATTACTTTAGTATTTTGTCAAATGAGGCTATGAATGAGAATGGAACACCAAAGAAGAATGAACGACGATTTATGGTCTGCCATGAAATATTGGATACAGAGGAGAATTACCTGCGTATCTTAAAAGTTCTAATTGAGGTTTATTTCGGAATAGTTAATGTATAAGAAACGCTAAAATTTAGGTATTTAAAAAGCCGCTTGAAATGCGGATAAAACATTCCGAGAGAAATAGCAAAGATGTGGAGAGGGATTTGTTAAGTCTTAAGGAATTGAACACACTCTTCATGAAGATAACTCCAATTATTAATGCACATGCGTATATTCAGGAAGCTCTTCAAAGAAGCATCAGCAACTGGAATAATAATAATTTAATTGGAAAAATTTGGGCGGATTTTGCACTAGATCTTGAAAGGGTTTATATTTTTTCTTTATTTTCTTTATGTATTTAGGTTTATCCCCCTTATATCAACTCATATGACGACATTTTACGGACTCTTGACTATTGCGAATTCAATAAACCTAAATTTCATGAATTTCTCAAGGTAATTTTTCAATAAAAATTTTATTTACTTTTTTCTCTTTCACTCTTGAGCAAGCAGAAGCAAGTCCTGAATGTCAGAAAAATTCGATAAGAGATCTTTTCATTCGTCCGGTGCAACGAATTCCTAGTGTACTCCTTCTTTTACAAGGTAAATACCCCAAGTTTCCATATTTAGCATAGAATTTTTCAGAATTATTCAAGCGTACAGAAAAGAATAATCCTGATCATCATTGGTTAAAATTGGCAATTGAACAGCTTAAAGGAGTTTTAGAGTATGTAAATATAGTAAATATTGTTTTTAACATTTTTAAGAAAAACCAATGAATCGCGTAAAAAGACTGATGACTTACAGCAATTCATGGAAATTTGCCAGGATATTGAGGATCTTCCCGTTTGTCTCAAATTCATTCATTAATATTTTAGTCTATAGGACCATATAATATCAAGTCACCGTCAATTTATTCAATCTATTGATATGGTGGTGATTGGAGCCGGTGGGATTTTGCAAAAGTACAAAGGGAAGAAAATTGGCCTTTTTCTATTTAATGATTTAATTGAAGTAATTTTCTAATTTTTAAATTATAATGCATATTCAAATATTTTTCAGATTGCAAAATCACGATTCTGCACCTCTGAACTTGATTCAACACTCGGGACTTCAAGTGGCTTAAATACTTCGTTTAATAGCGGCAGTAGCGGAACTTTACCTCGTCAAAAGTCTTTGAGTTTTTTGCGCCGTGGAGCTAGTTGGAAAAAGGAGAGAAGGCGTTATAAACATATTGACCATTATCGATTTGCAAATTTTCGATCTGTTGAATTTGAAAGAGAACATGGTATTTGAATTATTTTTAACCAAAAGTTTATTTTTAATTTCAGAGGTTTTTATTGTGAAAATTCGAGACCAAAAGGCAGATGAACTTTGTTTTTTCCAGCCCACCAATGGCTTCACTATGGATATGGGTGTAGACTTTTTTGAAAATCTTGTACAATTGGTTGGAGTTTTCTTTTTATATATTGTATTAAAACTGTTTTTTAAAGATAGTTTCAAGTTCTACTCGAGATATTGCTGTTGAGGAAGTAAATATTGGTCGTATTCACAGTCAAAGTGAGAATAGGCCAGAAGAAGTAGAATCTATTGTTAAAGCATTGTAATATATTTTTATAAAAATTAACATTTATATTTAATTTTTATCAGAAGAATTGCATCTGAGCTTAGCCGAACTGGTACAATTCGCCGTAGGAATTCGCTTCGAAGAAGTATTTCAAATATTGCATTGGGCGCAGGTTGGCCACACATAAAACGAACTGGGAGTTTGAAGAAATCTAATTTGGGTGATATTAGTGAATCTTAATTGACAATAAATCGTACAAAATACCCAAAAAAATTTTGAATCTTTATAAGCATTTCACTTAAAAAATTTTTGACTGCTGCCAGAGGTAATTTTCATTGTTTTTGTTTTTTGTGTAAATGAGTAAAAGAGCTTTCACGATCTTTTGATAAAGTTGGATTAAAATAAATATTAAAATGTTTAGATATAGGAACAGGTTTCTGGCACATTTTTATCAAATGATTATGAGAAAAGTTTCGGAAGGATGTGCAAATGCGAGAAAACCAATTTCTCGCCAAATGCGCAACAAGCTTGTTGGATATAAAAAGAAAAAAAGATTTTTGTGAGGGGCTAAATTAAATATATGTGTATACAAACAAAAGATATGATTGACAGTAAAAATAAACATATTTTTACACAATTCTAGCAAAAACCTAAAAAAGAAATAATTTTTTCTAACAAATAGTTTCTCATAAATCCAAAAATATTTTTATGGTCATGCTTTAGAAACTTTTCTTTTTTTTCGGAAATACTATTTCATTAATCAATTCAAAATTAAATTATCAAATCAACGACCAGAAAAACTCATCGTGACATTGAACTTATTATTTTTACTTTTTTTAGTTTTCTAATAATATATGCTTTTCGCCTTTTTTGCTTGATTGGCTTAGATTTAGCGTGCGCGATTTTACATACTAGGTAATTAAAAGAAAATAAAAAAAAGCGTCGTCTCAGCTATGCTGATCCAGGGCCGTACATTAGCTATATTTTTACTTTTTAATTTTCTTTTCCTCCTTTTAGTACAAATTTTTACCCATTTTATAAATTTTCACTACAAGTGAAAAAGATATTTCAGAACAAATTAATGCTAATTTAGTACTTCTTTTGTGAAACAGGCTTTCTTCATTCTAATTATTACAAAGTTTTTACCTAAACATTTATCCTCATTTTTACACCTGTGACCTTTTTTGCACACGAAGTTTGTTTGAATTTGAATGAAAAAATTACTGAAAATAGGAAGGCCTAGAAATTTTTTAGACCAATGCATTATTATTTTTTGTTATACATCAATTATATTTTTGTTGTCAGGTGAGTAAAAATTCAGATTATTTAAAAAATTAAATAATTTTTAGTCGATTTATCCTATCAACAACAATGGTTTTATTTAATTCCTGGCATGCAACAACCCCAGCAACAGCCACAACAATTTCAGTTTGCCTATTCCCCAGAATTTCAACAATTTAGACTACAACCTTTCCAACAACAAGTTAATAATGACATTCCTTCATTTCAACAAACAACATTACCTTCCCAATTTCAACAACAAGGATTTCAACAAGTAAAAATTATTTAAAACTAAAATTAGGATAATAATTTGTAAATTAATTTTAGTCTCCACAACAAGAATCCTTCAATCATCATCAACAACAACCATCTAACGGACAAACGTTTTTACAACCTCAGCTTCGACAAGAAACTAGCACAGTTTTCTACAATAATAATCAACAGAAATTAAATAATGCTCAATTAAATCAACAATTTGTACCTCAACAATCTTTTCCTCAAGGCACTCATTTTCAACAACAACATCATCTATTAATGCACACTTCTTCGCCTAATGAATTTCAGGTTAATAATTAAGCATTTTTATTATTTAATTTAAATTTAGGAACAATTGCCTGAATTGATTAAACCTCCAAATATGATGGGAAGCGCTTCAAGCGAGCAAAAGCATTTACATAGGGAGCAGCAACAGCCGGTTCAACAACATCAATTACTTCCTCCACCCTTAGCTCCTCCACAATGGGCATTACAACAATCACAGCAGCGCTTCCAGATACCTCAACAACAGCGTGCTCGTGTTGTGCATATTCAGCCTGTTCAGATTGGTCAAAAGGAATTTCTTAAAATGTTACCAAACGAATTACAAGGTTAATAAGGAAATTTTTTTATTAAAATATTAAATTAAAGGTGGACAACCACAACAATTAATTACAACAACAAGAAAAACAACAATACCAGCATTAATTACAAAACAAAGAAATAAACAACAAAGGCCAATGAAAGTTGGAGAAACAAACAAAAAAGAATTAATTCAAACAAATGTGGAATTTGATCTACCTCCACCACCTCCATCTAGATTTTTACCTGAAAGTGAAAAAGTTAGAATTTCTGAATTAATTCGACAAAATAAATTATTAAAAAATATTGTAAGTTATTTACATTTAAAAAATAAATAAAAATTTGAAGGCAATACAAGAGGAAGGGAAAGAATTAATTACTCCAGTTACTTCATTCCCAACATTGGTTTATACTAAAAAATTACTTCCAACTTCAACAATACCACCACCAACTAAACTTCCCAAAAAATTGACAACACAATCTTTTTCACATAAAAAAGTATTTTTAAAATATTTTTTTTTTAATTTTTTGAATTATTTTAAGGATGCTAATAAAGTTTTTCTTGATTGTTGTAAAAGAAAAAGAGTCGCCAAATCATGTGAAAGTCGTTGTAATTTTGATGTTTTAAATAAAAAAATATTGAGTAAATTTTATTTAAAGAAATTTTTTTAATAATTATTTTCAATTTTTTAAAGCAAGTATGTTTCTTGGAAGTGATAAATGTCCAACAGAATTTGGATTAGATTTATTTACATGTGCAGGTTTAAAATTATTTTTATCTGAATTTATTTTTTTAAATAATCAAGATTATATAATTTTTAGCACAAGATTCTGACCACAGTTCTTGTTGTAAATCTAAAAATGTTCATTCTACGGCTGCAGGAGACAAATGTTTGGCTTTTTGTAATTTGGCTCCAGATGCACCAAAAATTCAATTAGATGCCAGTTATTTACCGTGTTGGGCTGTACTTAATGAAGTAAATAAATTTATATATTAAATAAAATATTTAAATATTTTAAGGTTAAATCTTGTTTTCGAGAGGGTATAAACAAAACTTTTTAATTTTTTATATATTTTTAAATTTAATTTAGGCATTTATTTTAATTTTATATCAGATAAAATATTTTTTTGTTCAAAGAACTTAAAGTTTTGGTCTTTGGCCCATTACTAAAAATACAATTAGGGTCATAAAATTGAAAAAGGAATTTTTCCAACGAGATGTTAAATTTGTGTTTTTGCAGACTGCCAAACAATGACCTTGGGGAAAACCTAATTTTATTTTAAGACTGCACATTTTTGTTGGGGTTTTGGTTGGCAACTTATTAGGTTATTTTTGTTTAGAGGAAAAGGGAAAGAGGAAATTCCTTTATTTAATTAATTTTATAATATTTATTTTCCTCAAAACTTTTTCTTTATCAAACAATCTTTTATTTATTTTTGTAAATCTTCATTTTTTAGGTAAATCTTCACCCGGAACCTCTCCAATCTTAATTAAAAAGGACAAAAGCTTTAATGAGTTTTTTTGCTATTTAAATAATTTTCTATCCCTTTCTCCTCTATTTTTCCACTATGTTGAGCAATGAAGTTTTAATCCGCCTCAAGTCTGCTAGTTTAAATGAGAATATATATGGCGGTAGTTGTGGTGGTAGTGGTCAATTTCGCTTCCTCATTTTTTTTTCTCTTTTATTTGAATTTTCTCGTTTTCATTTTTTAATAAGATGAGGGTGCAAAAAGCACAAGTTTGTTGGCATAATTTCCTTTCTTACTAGCCATATTTGTGAAATTTTTGAATTTTTTGAAGAATAATATTTTTCTTTATTAAATTTTTCTATTATTTAATTTTAACCAATCGACCTTCTTGGCAAATTTGTCCGACATATGGGTGTGTGTTTGAAGTAATTAGTGGTGCTCGCGTTGGCATGAACCCTAAAGCCTTTATTCACTTCTTTTTTACCTCCTTTTTCGTTTCTATATTATATGGCTTATGACCGTTTTGCATGAAATGTTTGAGGGAGAAAGGATGAGTGGCCAAATAAACTGACCGGCATCATTGACAACAAAAAGAAATAAGGGTAGAAAATATCGGGTGTTTACTACAAAAATGCCATTGTCATAATTAGTCGCGCATTTTACTCTTAACTTCAGCACAGTTTATTAAGTCCAATATTTTTGCATTTTTAGAGTTATTTCATTTTCTCAATTTTATTATTTTAAATAATAATTTGCCCCAATGAATAGTTAATAGGCCAGAAGTAAAATAATCGACTATGAACGCAACGGAAATTATTAAATATTTTCTCACTTCACTTCTGGTTTTCCCCTCTGTTTCATTTATCTTTTTTAATCATTTTCTTAATTTGTTTATTTTGAGAAGATTTTTTATAATTTTTCTGAATTTATTTTATACCCAAGCTAAAAAATTAAAAGGTTCAAGGCTAAAATAACGATTTTTTAAACAAATCTATTATTATAGAAGTCGCTCCAATTCAAACCAAACACAACATCCAGAGCAGTAAATGCTTTTGTTTTTTTCCATTCGCTTTCACCTTCTCCATTATTATTGTTTTTCTTTTGTTATTTTTTTTGTATTTCTCATTTCCCCTACCTACCCCAAATTTTTTCCATCTCATTAATAATGCCATTTAATTTTTGATTCGATTTTATTTTTTTTTCTCTTTATTCTCCAAAATTTTTCGGAATTTTTAAATCATTAAATAAAAATTTTAATGAACCGGAAACTTCTGTTTAGATTAAAAAAATAATGATGCATTGCTTATACTAAAACAATAAATTATATGCTGTTTCCTCTTTCAAAGTTTTTCCTTTTTTCCTGTTTTCTAAGTTTATTTTTTTAATACTCCGTTAAAAAATAATTAAAAACATCAAAGAGTGAGCCTTTCTGTAGGGAATTTAAAGCAACATTTCTGCTGTCACTTTTTTGACAATTAAAATTTTTAGGCTAAAAAACGATACTTTTTTTAATTCGGAATTTAATATCTAAAAAAAATATAATTTTATTTTTTCATCCCAGAAAGTATTTCGGCATTATATCTGGATATATAAATAATATATATGAATATAAAGCAAAATGTGTTAACTTAATTTGTTGTCAAAGCAAAGCTTTATATAGCTTTCCGGTTGTCTTTTTTCCCAAATTTAGTTTTGTCCTAAAATAAGCTTTGCGCCATTTTCTTTCCAATATTTTTTGACCATTCTTTTTTTAGTAAATAACCCTTTCAATTTTATTTTCAATTAATTTTTAGATATGTAGATTTATGTAAAGACTTTTAAAATTCGTATTCATTAAATTTACGGTTAGGGGCACTAAAGCGCTTCTACTAAAGAGACATTAGAGGCCATTAGAGTGCCTCTATATTTTTAAGTTTTCGAGGTTCGTCCAGATTATTCCGGATCTGGAATCTTGTTTTTTATGATCACTGTATTACGTTTTTGGGGCGAGATATTAGCCCTTATTTCTTAGTCTTTCTTAAAACAACTTAAATAACTTTAAATCATATCTCTAGTGGCACCTTATTGGTCGCACTCTAATGTCCTCTCTTTTTGCACTCTAGTGTCCGTTCCGTAAAATTTATTTTTTTAAATCTTGATGCTTTGGTGTAGTGGTTAACGGACTCGACTTTAAACTATAGGGAGTGCTCAAGTTCGATGCCTTGTAGTTTTTGATTGCATGTAATCCCCAAAAATAAGTTTCTACAATTTTTCTAAATAAATTTTTTAGATGTTTATGTAGTATTCAATTAATAAATTATTATAAAAATGTATTTATTAATTCTTTCTTCATCTTTAAATTTTTTGTAATTAAAGACAATCGATGCTGGTTTTGCTTATATTTATTATTTTTCTAACAATTGCTTTAACAACAAATCCAGTCTCAAAGGCGTTAAAGGTTAGTAATTATTTTTTCTTAATTTTTTAAATTTAAAATTGCTTAAATTTTGCATTGGCTAAATTTTTATCCAATATAAAAATCGCGAAATACACAAAATTAACCTGAAATCTTTTAATTGTTGGGATTAAACGCATTTATTTTGAAGGTTTTTTATTTAACTTTAATTCTTTTCGAAACTTTTTTCTTTAAATTGTCACTTTTCGCGTCCTTCTCAAAAAAGTTTTATTCTTCAACAATGTTTCTTGGGCTCTTAAAAACTTTTTCTTTTTCTTCCATCTACCTCTATAAATAAATAATAGTCCATCAGGGAATTTCCCAACATTTTGTGGTGGTCATTCTCTTTACTTTAAATTTCTAGTCTCTCTTTTTATAACACATCTCCTCTAGACAAAATCTATTCGCGTGACATAAGTAAAGGTTTTTAAAGCATTTTAGCTCCAAATTCCAAAGGCACAGAGTGGTCAAAGACTGGTAAAAATAAACTAAAAGGTAGTTTATGTGTATTTTTGTGCTTCTTGAGGTTTTTTGGCTAAATAATTATTTTTTAAATTTGTTTTTGGTAAAGTTGCCAATTTTTTCCTTTGAATTTATAAAAAAATTTTCAATTCATTTAAGTTTTTATAACCAAAATTCTTTGGCTTCTGACCATTCCTAGCCATTAACCATGCATTTAAAAAAACAAAAATTACTTGAAACCTTTACTTCTCTTTAGTCAAATATCTTCCCATTTCTTACTTTTTTAAGCTAAACATTTCTTTTCTTCATCCAAATCCTTACAGTTTAACTAATATTAAGATCCGGTTTGCAATTGTATTGTCATTTTTCATAAAATCATCTTTCCTTTATTCTAATTTTTCAATTGTTTATTGTTATTTTTACTTAAACAAACTACTTTATTTTTTAAACAAAATTCTCAAGAACTTAAAAATCTTCTAATCACTATTTTAGCTAAATACTTTACTCATATTTTCCCTAAAATTTCTTAAAATTTTCCGGATATTTTTTAAATTCTGAAAGAACATAAATTATTGGGTTAGGATTCTCTTCTACCTTTCCACCACTTTCTGGAACAAATTGAGGTTTATTGCTATTTATGGAATGATGAAAAGTGCAATGGGGGAAAGCACAAAAGTCGGCCTTGTCGCAATTAGCCTACTTCCACAACACTTAATTCTTTGCCGTCTTTCTTGTGCACTTTGCTCCACTTTTAAATCCAATAAAGTAATCGGAAGAAGAAATAAAAAAAATCGGAAGAAAAAGGAAATGACGCGCGCCTACTTCTTCCCTTTCCTTTAAAATTTTTATTTTGATTAATTCTGGTGTAGTCACAAACATTCATTAATGAAGGCTAAAGTAAATTTAATAAATTTAAGTGCCTTTATTTTGAATATTCCTCCACTATATATTTTTAAGAAACTTAAGAGGAGAATATTTTTGTTTTGCCAAGGAATGATTTTGTTTATTAAACATTAAGCAGGCCAAAGAATTTGTCAGAAACTTCCGTAAACAATAAAATTACTTTGCGCGAGTCAGAAATTAACTCATTCTCCTTTTAGTCTTCAAGCAAGATTTCATCTAAAAATTTATTAATTTTGTTTTTTGTTCCTCATTTTTTTCTCAATTTTTTCATAAGATTTGATGGGAACATATCGCATTGATCAATAATTTTTGACCACTCATAAATAATATTTGCGCTCTACTATTTTTGTACAGAATTTGCTTTTGTATTTTATATTTTTTCACAAACTATTTCTCTTCACTTTTCTTCTCTAATTTTATTACAAGAAAGTAGTTGTGGAGAGCGGCATTAGCAAACAGTTTCTTCCTGCTGAACAATTGGATGGAAGAAGGGTCATTCGTCTTATCGTGTCGTCCTTATTCACCAAAATGCTTTCCTTAGCATTTTACGTCTTTTCATTTTACACTATGTAGGTATTCGTAATGCTCACACATCGACTGGTTATTTATGCAAAGAATCCGCGCATTGTCGCACTTTTAAGATTTCGCCACTTTTTATGTCTTATGCAAAATTTTTATCTGTTTTTATTTTTTATCTATCTGCATTATATTTTGTAAAAATATTTTATTTTTGCTGCAATTGCCTCTATACACTTTTTCCTATTTTTCACGTTTTTTAAGTGGATGAAAAGGCAGAAAAATGCTGCAGTTTTTTATAGAATTAATTGTTTGGTTAGGCCTATGGGGAATTGTTCTTGTTTTTAAAGGAATTTATTTTTATAAGTTTACTCTTTGTTCTAGTATTTCTCTCTATTTTTTTTCGTTTTTTAATATTGTACATTGTACTTGATCTAAAATAATTTTTTATTGTTTTGTATGTTAAAAAGTTTATTAAAAAGGTAGCGCAAAAGCAAAATAAAATCAGGAACAACAAGTGAGGTTCGAAAATTGAATCCAATTTTGTTGAAAAAAATAGGAAAGGGAATTTGAATCCAATTTTCTTTTCCTTTCTTTTTTCAACAGCTTTTTCGTACTTATGTCCTTTTTTCTTTTGCTCAGAGTTTCAGCTTACAGCTGCGCCACCCGAAAACTTTTATTTTATTGTTCAAACTCTTGAATTTAAAATATTTATCTAATAAAATCCCTTCCCCGTCCTTTGGCAATTAAGCTAAGTCCAACTATTTTTATTTTTTTCCTCTTAGAGATGATGGCGGACATTGTTTGTTTCTTTTCTTCCATTCCAATGCTATTTTTCAACCTTTCGACCAAAACTGCATACATAAAAATATATTTTTTATATCCAATATCCTTTTCTGCCTTTCTTTTTTTATGCAAAAATTATTTTTTCTCATAATTTTTATAAAAAATTATTTTAAGTTCAGAAGCTTAATTTTCTCTCCAAATAATTACTACTTTTTTTATTCATTTCTCTCATACCTTTTTTCCTATAAAATTAGGTACAATATCTACTATTAGGCACGCACATTATAAATTTGCCATTGACCCGAAAAATGATTCATCATCCATTTCTGACTGTTGAGGTCGCGCATCCCTTCAATCCATATATAAAATAGTTGGTTATTCTCAATTTTTATTTTTTTGCAGTCAACATTTTCTAATTAACAAAAGTTGCGTGCATTCTACTCTAAAATTATTATGCTGAAATCTTTTTAAAAATAATTTTGTTTTTTTTTTAATTTTAATACAACTTAAATAATTTTTGCGAAATGCCCCCAATTTTTTAGAGCGTATTAGGAGTATACTAATTTTATAATTAGGAACGCAAGACTACGATAACTTGAAGAAAATTGTTTTTCTCTAAAAATTGTTGAACAAATTCAAATTTTTTTTCATTTCATCTGAGTAGATTAATTCAAAAATTGCTAAAAGATTTTCATCTAAATTTTTCTGTTCTTTATTCTTTTATAAAAACACATTCTTTCCTTCATTTCTTTTCAACAAATTTAAATTTTTCCTCTCCGTTTTTACACCCAAATCGGTGATTTTCATCATTATAAATGAATCGATCTCTGATTTTTGTGAAGGACAAAATAGCCGCTTTTCTACTTTACAGCTCGCCCAATCCCTCATTTATATTTTCTTTTCTCATCTTATTTCTCTCCTTATACATAAAATATTTTTTCTTAAATATTTTTGCTTAAATCCTTTATATATTTTAGCACATTGTTTTGATTTTTTTGTCACTACTTAATAAATTAGAATTATTTATACTTTATCTGCTTTTTAAATCTGCTAATTTTTATTCATCGATTCCTTCCATAGTACCCATTGCTTTTGCTGATTCATCCTTCCTTTCTGTTAACCATTACTAATTTCTTCATTTTTCTCTCATATATTTTTGTATTTTTCCTTATTTTTCTTTAAAGTAATTTTTTATTTGAATTTTCCACAAATTTCCCAATCTTTAAACATTTAAACGATTGCTTTGAAATATTCGTCATCTTTGTTGTAGTCAATGCCTCTCCGTAAAGACAACCATAAAAAAAGTAGAGGAGGTATAAACAAGATGAACAAGGTCACTCTTCCACTTTTTTTTTGATTGCCATAACTCAACATTTAGCCGACACATACACAAACATAGTTCCTCCAAACTATTTATTTTAGTCAAACACCTCTTTTTTAGTTGTTATTTTATATTTTTTAACTCAGAAATACTGATTTTTGTTAACAACTTTTTTTGAATTAATTACCAACTTTTTTTTTAATTTAAAGAATTTATGTATTTTCCACATTTTTTCTTATTTTTAATTAATATTATTATTTTTATTTTTCAGAAAGATACAACTGGTTTCCATATTTATAATTAAATTCATTCTCTTTCTCTCCTTTTCTTTAGTCTTTCAAAATAAATTCCATAAAGTGCCTGACTGACGATCGAAAATAAAAAAAATATTTTCTTCTACTTTTAATTTATTTAAATGATTATTCAAAATAAGGCAATCGCGCGCGCGAATTAAATATTTTTAAAAAACTACAAAAAAAAATTATTAAACAACAAAACTTTTAGCCTCTCGATTTTGAGTTTTCTCCTCAACGTGAAAATGGCTTCCTCTTACATGTACGAGTCTTCGACGACCTCTATGAAAGCACAAAGGTTTTTTTCTTTTATTTAATTTAAGAAGAAAATTATTATTTTTTTTCAGTTTCTCAGCCGAAACAATAACATTCCAATCATCAATCACCAACTCAGGTTTCTCGAGTCAGTCGCGATCGGATCTTTGCTCACCAGATTTAGCGCTACAACAGAGGCAGACAACCACAACAGAAAATTTGAGTAAGCAGAATTCCCTTAGATACAATTCAAAATCTTCTGAAAAGGAAGAATTTTTTGAAAAATCAACAAAAATTAGCGGCAAAATTTATCGCGCGCGCATTGCCAAAAATCCAAAAAATAATATTTCCTTTACCCGGTATTATTATTTATTTATTCAATTATTCTCTTACTTGGTTACTGCCATTTTATTTTCTTCAATAAATTCAATTTCTCTTCATGTTTGGCTTAAAAATCTTTGTCGGACTTTGACTGCTAAAGCAAGATTTGTTTCACCTACTTCCTTCACCATTTTTGTTTTCTTTCTTATGTTTACTGAAACATTTTCTACTCCTGCAATGAATCAACAAAGTGGCAGTCATTCATTTTTCCCCCAATCGCCTTGGGGTGGTAGCCAAACATATTGGCCAGGTGGAAGTTTAAATCATAATCATCATCAATGGCCATTACAACAAAAAAATACACGAGAAATTATGCTTTCCGTAGTTAAAAATATTAGTGAGGCAACTTCTGTAGGAGAAATTCTACTCAACTTTCGCGCAGAAGACAAAAGCTCTCCCACATATAATTTAACGTAAGATAAAGTCGTGGAATGTTTTACTATTTTTATAAAAATTTTTTAATATTTAATAAAATAATTTTCTTTAAGATATCGAATTAGCCGTGAAACAGATCCAAAACGTCAATTTTCCATTGACCAGAACGGTGCACTTCGAGTGGCTCAATTACTTGATCGCGAAGACATTCCTTACTATGCATTGCGTATTGAGGCTTTTGATCAGGGTATTAAATATTTAAAAATTTTTTAATTTATTTAATTGATAGCTGGCAATATTGGCGCGCAATATGTTGATATATACTTGCAAGATGATAATGATAATGCACCCAGATTGGAAACTTTCCCAAATCCTTGTATTTTTATGGAAAATACACCACCTGAACAGCAATCTGCATGTGAAATTAGAGCAACGGATGATGATCTGGAGTAAATTTTGAAATTTTTGTAAAAAGATAATTTTTGTTCTAGAGAGAATGGTCCGCCATTTAACATGAGTCTAGCTCCCGATTTTCAATTTCGTGATTATCTTGATGTACAATTTGATCGAAGCGGTGATGGAGGAAAAGGGGTTTTCTTCTTTTTATGTATTTTTCTATTTTTTTTCTGTAAGGTTATGCATGTTCGCCCACTTAGAGAATATGACCGAGAAGATCCAGATTTACCTGAAAAACGTTTTACAATTCCAATTATTGTTTCTGATGCAAAAGGAAAGCAGCGACAACAAAATGTTTACATTGTGATTGGAGATTTGGTTTCTTTAAAAATAAATTTTAAAAATTATTTTTAATTAAAATAGAATGATAATTCAATGAGTGATGGACATATGGATATATTTATTTATTCTTATAAAGGACAATTAAAGAAGACAGTAATTGGTGTTCCTTTTGTTGAAGATAAAGATGATTGGGATATTGGAGACAAAAGTTTTCAGTTGATAAAATCTGAGAATCAATATTTCCATTTACAGGATAAACAGGTAAAATTTTTGTAAATTAATTAGAAATGTTTTTATTATTTTTCAGTTGGTAATTGATGCTGATTTGTTAGAGGGAACATATGAATTGGAGGTGAAAGTAGAAGATAGAGTACGTTCAGAAAAGGCAACATCGTTTATTAAAGTTGTTGTCCGTCCAGTACCGGAAATTGCTTTTGAAAAACATGTATTTTTTAAATTATGTGTTTAAAAAAATTTAAATTTTTAAAGGCAACAATTCGAATTGAAGTAGATCCATCTCATTTACCAACAATAACATCACAAGAAGCAATGGAGTTGGCTTCTTCATTAATTAGAGAAGAACATGGAGAACCTTCGAGAATTGAATTGTTTCGACGTGAAATGGAAACTTTAAGTCAATCAATTGTTGAAATAATTTCTTTAAAACCTGATGATCAAATTTTACAACGTCTCTCTACAAAAGTTGTTGATTTGCGTTTTACAGCACGTTTAAATGATGTAAAAATTTATTTTTAAATTAGTTTTTGGGAATCGACGCTATTTACAAAATCATGAATTCATGATGATTTTTGGACTAAAATTAGGATAAGAGTGATTCAAAAAGTCATTGGGGTTTTTGTCTGGAAGATCCTTGTTATATAAATGCCAAAATTAAAAAAAAAATTTTTAAGGAATATTTGGATCCAATTTACTTACATGGATTAATTCAAAGAAACAAGGAAAGATTATCCTCTGTTCTTCGTGCTAGAATTCTTGCAATTGGTGTAGATATGTGTAAATGGACAACTTGTGATAATGGATGTAGAACAGAAAATAGAGTTGATAATGTGAATTTAAAATAAAATTTAAGAAAAAATAAATTTAAAAATTTAAAGGGAGGAGTTGTTATTCATGCTAATAGAACAGTTATTGTTGGATTGAATGCCTCAGCAACAGATGTTTGTGATTGTCCAGCATTTATACCTAAAAATGAATGTGATAGAAATGTTTGTTTTAATGGAGGTGTTTGTCATGATACTCGGCCTGGAACTTTTTGTGAATGTAGAAATGCAGCACTTACTGGATTTAGATGTCAGGGAAATACCCGAAGTATGTTAAATTAATAATCGATTAAGAAATTTAATTTTTAAAGGTTTTGATGGACGTGGGTTTGCATGGTTCAAACCAATGCCAGCTTGTACTTCATTAAATATTTCTTTAAGATTTATGACAAAGTAAGCTATAAAAGTAACAATGAGGTACCTAATAATTTAATTTCAAGGCAAGACGGTGTTATTCTTTATAATGGCCCAATGGGTGATCCAAAACAAGATATACTTAATTACAATGATTATTTACTTATTTACATTGAACAAGGAATGTTACATGCTGTTTTACAATTTAATGGAAAAGAACCGGTTTGGGAAAATTTAAATAATTTTTAAAATATTTAACATTTTTTAAGGTTGATCTTTTTATTGAACAAATGGTAGCTGATGGACGTTTTCATCGTTTTACTCTTACTCAACAACATAAAAAACTTAGATTAGTGTTGGATGATTGTACTTCTATTGATAGTTCTTCATCATCAAAATTAAATCAAAAAGTTTCTAATAATAATTGTATGATGGCAAAAGATGCACCTGATGATGATGAAAGATTAAATATAGCTACACCTTTACAATTAGGAGGACTTGCTTCACTTGGTGGTGCTTTAGAAGAATATCCTAGAGCAGTACGTGCACACGCGTTGGCTAATTTTGTTGGATGTACTCGTGAACTTGTAGTTAATTTTGATGTTTGTTTTTATTTTTATGAAGAAAATTAGTCTTTTTTAAGCATTATGATCTTTACCGGCCTGTTTATGTTGAACAAAGTGTTCCTGGATGTTCACTTTTTTGGGGTTCTGCCTGTTCAACTTCTGAAGGTGGAAATGTCGATTCTTCACAAAATGTTAATATTCCTCTTTCCAATTCTTTGGAATCGAGTGGAGGAGGAGTTTCAATTACTAGTGGTGGAAATTTTTGTTATGGACATGGTGAATGTATTGTTGAATCTATGGATCAACAAGTAATTTTTTTTTATTTTTTTAAATTAAACAAAAAAAGGTTGCCAAATGTGAATGCGAACCTGGATGGGAAGGTGAACGTTGTGAACGTCCAATTGATTGGGTTGAATTTACAACGCGTGATGCTCTTCTTAAATTTCTTTTACAAGTAGAACCGCCTTATAAGGATTCTCGTCTTCGTTTACTTTTTTTACCTGGTTCTTCAGCTAACGGACAATTAGCTTCTGCACTTAGTCAATCTGGACCAACAGCATCAATGCGTTTAGATATGATTAGGTTAATTGATTTTTTAAAATTTATTTTTATTTTTGAAGATTTACAACAAAAGCTACTTTTGATTTAACTCCACAACCAATTAATGGTCAATCAATGCCTGTAGAATTGGAATTGCCTGAACCTAAACTTAATCATTCAGTGCCATATTTTATAGATTTTAGAAGAACTCCTTCAAGGTTTTTTTTTATTTTTAATTGTAAGTTAAAAAAAATTTTTAGTGCTCATCTTTCAATTGATGGACAATATAGCATTCAAAAAGAATTAGATCCCGACCGGGATGGTCTTCTATTTGTTCCCAAACATTTATATGCTGGCAATCAACCAGGATCTAATGGATTTCTTGGATGTTTAGGAAAATTTTATTATAATTCTATTGGAATGAATCTTCGATTAAATAACAATAATGAACAAAGAATTGAACAAAATAATATATTTTCAAATAATGAAATGGTTCAAAACAATAATGGGGATACAACAGCAATGGAAGATTCTCGGTTTCGTCGTAATCGATTACATTTACCCATTAGACACAAAAGATATCAAAATAATGATCAAGGAATTGTTCGTTTAGAAGCTATGGTATTTTAAAAAATTATCTTTAAAATTTTATATTTTTCTTGTTTTAAAGAAGGGAGTTGTTCAAGGATGTTCTCAGGTATTTTTTAATCAATTTAAAAAGATTTACTATCATTCTTTATTTAGTTAGCAACATGTGACAAATTGGGTCCTCGATTCTGTCCTATTGGTCAAGTTTGTATGGATACCTGGAAAGGAGCATTCTGTGTTTGTTCTGAAGGCAATCATGCTACTTTGGATGCAAATGGTCGTTTATCTCGTTGTAATCAACATGAAGCTGTGGCAAGTCTCGGAATAAGTAATCCTGCAATGCTTTTAATTCTTTGTTCTTTAGCTACACTTATTTGTATGTTTTAATATGTAAAGTTCCTATAATTTTTAAATTTTTGTAGTAATTCTTCTTTTAATGGTTGTTTATACAAGAAGACAAAGACCAATTTTTGAATCTGTAAGACCTGAAGAAATGAAACCAGACAGTTTACGGCCGTATGATGTTGAAGGTGGTGGAGAAGCTGACAATACCAGACATAATCTTTCAAATCTTCGAAAACCAGTTATGCCATTAGATAGCAATGGAGGGATTGGTGGTGGAGGAACAAATAATGGAGCTAAAATATATCCTAATGGAGGACGCTCACCTATTGGTTTTTTAAATTTAATTTAAAAATAAAATTTTTTTGAATAATTAGATGATGGATTAAATGCACATGTAAATGATCTAGAGACGGATCCAAATATTGGACCTTATGATGAATTAAGAATGTATAATGTTGAAGGTTTTTTTTGCTAAATTTGAAAAAAATTTAAATGTATTTTAATTTAGGTGATACTCAATCAACGCTTTCGTTGGAATCGCTTGATTCGGCTCGCATTCCAAATACAAATAATAGAACATCACAAATGACAGCTGATCAAAACGAAGGGCCACCGGTATATTTTAAATGTTAATTTCTATAAAACTTAAATAATTTAGGCTCGCTGGCCTTCAAATGAATCAGCTGGAACTGAAACATCATTTGTTCGTTAATATGTTTGTGCTATATATATTCCTAGTCCATGTTTGCAACTGTTCTTTTTCTACAATTAAAGAAATGGAGAATATCTAATTCAGCATTAAATATATTTTTGAAAAATGTACACTAGAAGCAAATTATAGCAATTTGGTTAATTTTTTTGTTTCTAAATAATTTTATAGTTAACTATGAGTATTTCCTTCCAAAATTTTTTTCTATTTGGTTTCGATTTCATTATAAGAGTTGACTATAAAGTTTGTTAAATACATTATGCATCTCTAATAAACAGAAATATCTGTTTTAAATATCACTTGCCATTTTCAATTCCAAATTTTTGTTCCATCCTTTTTTAATGTTTTTTGACTAGATCTTTCTAACCTCATTTTTACCCATTAATATCCATTTTCATCCTTTCATAACAATTCAATATATGCCTTTTTCAATTTATGTATCTATATTTAAACTTTGATTATATTTTTTCACAATCACATTTTTAATTTTAAAATAAATTTTTCGTTTAATTAGTAGAAACACCCATTTCTAATATAAGCCCGCTCAAGGTGAGAAATAGAAGGCCTCTCTCTAAGCTAGGAGATCATATCCAATATAAACCCAGTCAAAGAGATTTGAAAAATATAAACCCAGGCTTATATTAGAGCATGTACGGTATTTTAATTTTAAATATCAGATGCTAGAAAAGGCAAAAAGTGATGGATTTCAACACGTTTATGAATTACAAAAAATGTGCTTTTTAAGACTTTCGTTTGTAAAGGGTTGGTGTGCAGATTATCACAGACAAGTTGGGGGATTTTTTAATTTCTCTTTTTAAATCTCCCACAATTAGGACTTCAATACGTATTCATTTCGAATAAAATTTTAGTATAAGAGCATACATTTAATAGTTTGTAACGTTATTGATCTTTTACAATTTAAAATTTGATATTACGGTGTTGATCTTCTGGAATTTAAAGTTTTACTTAAGCCGTAACGGTCTTTTATTACCCGGTCTTTTAATAAATCGGTCTTTTACTAATTTTGGCCGTTCCGGTCTTTTATTGCGCCGGTCTTTTAATTAATCTTTCTTTTAACTTCTTTTGGCCGTTCCGGTCTTTTATTGCACCGGTCTTTTAATAAATCGGTCTTTTAACATCTTTTGGCCGTTCCGGTCTTTTATTGCACCGGTCTTTTAATAAATCGGTCTTTTAACTTCTTTTGGTTGTTCCGGTCTATTAATATCCCGGTCTTTTTACTACAGGTATTTTGTAATGGCGGTTGAGTGCTGAATATTCAGAGCGCAATAGTTACTGTATAATTTTCTCGACTATAGTAACTGTAAAATCTATAAATTCTCTTTCCTTGATTAACTTAATTGGACATGTTTAAATGAAGTTGTTGCAGGCCGGCCTTAAATTTATTAAATGATCGTCAATTTTTTGATCTTCAATTTTTTTACAATTCATTTTCTAAATTTTTCAAATTTTATAATCAATTATCTACAGCTTTGGATTTTTAACAACATGGGACTTTATCGCAACAATATCAGAACAAGTCCATTTTAATTGAGTGAAAATGGAAAAAATTGCGTAAAAATCGAACAAATTAAGTCGTTATTATTCAAATACAGTAGCTTTTCCCTCTCAGAAATTGGCACTCAACCAACCTAGACGCTCATATTTTATGTGTTCTCTAACCACTTATTTTCTTTTTATTCTTCTCTAAACTAAGGGACAAAGTGTCATTTATTTAAAATTTACATCTCAACTCACACACTGTCTTCAACATTTACTTCTCTACTTGATACATCCCACTTTACTTGATTTAATGAAAAAACTATAAAGGGAATACTAGAGTCCCAATATCTAAAAAATTCTCACCCTAACTTAGGTCGATATAGTAGAACCAAGTGACCTACTTTGATTGGGACAAAAATTCTAAAAAACTTCTGCAAAATTTCCATTGATACTGATTGCGAGTAGAAAATAAAAAAAACGAAGTACTAGCAAACCTGCAAGATATCAAAAAAGAGCTTCTTTCTCAATTTTATAGGGAGGTAGAAAAATCTGAAAAAAAATAGACAAAACATAATTTTACATGTTTCGCTATCAGCTAATTTAAAAATTAACCATCATCTTTTAAATTATCATTTATTTAAAACACAAATAAATAAGACAAGAATAAAAAAAAGTTTATCTTTAAAAAAATCAAACAAAAAAGAAATAAATAATTAACCCGTTTTCCCCTTTTTAAGACTCCTATCCGAAATTGCCTTTCGGTTTAAGGGGCAATTTACCTAAACCCCCTCCCCAAGTAGGAAGGAAAAGGGGCCCTTAAGGTTAAAATCCACCCAAAATTTTGAAAAAAACCTTAATTAAATCAGCTCCAGACCCTCTCCAAGGTTTATCTTCCATCGTAGCCAAATCCAAATCATATCGGCGTTCCATCTTCTAATGTCGGATTTGCTTCCAAATCAATTGTTTGTTCCATTAGTCGAACAGTTCTTTAAAAAGTCGAACAGTTGACGGAAATGAACCACTCAACGGCCTAGAAAATTTAATTCCCTTTAACATTGGCTAAAATTTAGAAAAATTATTCTTTTAGTAAGTTTAAATAAAAAACCAGTAAAAGGAACAGAGAAAAGCATTTGTTCGTCAACATCGCTGTGAACAAAATCGTTACTAAAAATTAAAATTTTATTCCAAAAATTTTAAATTAAAAAAGGTAAGGAACCCCCCCCCCTCTCTACCCTCTGGCTACGGCCATGAACCTAGGCCTATTTTTGCTGCGGTCGGCATGCCTGGCTTCCTCCGCAGCAGCAAAACCTCAATGATGACTCACATCGTCTCGTCGAGCTTTTCGAATGACGGTAATTTGTCGAAATCGAGGGTGCCAAGAGAACCTCTAGAAGTTACTACCCAAGGGAAGCAACCGGATGGAGATTTACCATCGATAACGGAGACCAATTAACTTTCAAACCTGATTTGCTGAATTCTAACGAGGGATTGCAGTTCTTCAGTCATTTTTCTGCTGATTCTTGTTCTTCTAGAGCATTCTTATCAAATAGATTGTCTTCCACCAATACAGCGCCCTAAAAAATAATCTTAAGGCCATAGTAATTAATAATAACCTCTTTAAACATTTTTATAGCTTCTGGACACTCTATCAGAGCTAAAAATCAAGTAATTAAAAAGCTTTTAAACATAAAAACAACCTATCAAAAGATCAACAATTCAAAACAAACAAATCAGTACATCTAACCATCGAACATTTGCTGTGCGTCTTCTCGTTCTGGCCAACATTTGATTGGCTCTAACATCGGGAAAGGATAAACTTATTTAAGGGGAGAAACTTTGCGGACAAAACTTGCGGATATTTAATAAAGTAAAAAAGCTAACCATGTAGACGAGAGCATTGGAATTGTATAGTTGAAGCTGCCCAGAATCGCCGAAGCGAATGGGACTTTGGCTGCCCAGAATCGCCGAAGCGAATGGGACTTTGGCTGCCCAGAATCGCCGAAGCGAATGGGACTTTTGCTGCCCAGAATCGCCGAAGCGAATGGGACTTTGGCTGCCCAGAATCGCCGAAGCGAATGGGACTTTGGCTGCCCAGAATCGCCGAAGCGAATGGGACTTTTGCTGCCCAGAATCGCCGAAGCGAATGGGACTTTGGCTGCCCAGAATCGCCGAAGCGAATGGGACTTTGGCTGCCTAGGACTTTTGTTGTTGTTGCTGCTGCTGAAGAACTAAAAAAATTGGATAAATTTTTCAAAAATTGGAAAAAAGCAAGTCTTGTCCGCAACTCAATTCTACCCCTAAAAAGATTAATCCCCAAAAAAGGAAAAGCAACGCATTCTGTTCAGAACATCTTTGGTAAAGATGGACAACAGAGGACTCCAAATGAAACAGAGAACACTACATGAAACATCAAAAAATCGATTATTGATTTTAGGATGAAGTGTCATTTATTCTTAATATTTTTCATTATGCCAAATAGCGCAAATTTTTGAATTCCGACCCAGATATTTTTGCGTTATGCCAAACTTACGCTATCATTTAAACTTCAAAATAATCAAAAGACTGATCAGTTCCATTAAACTAGATTATTTATCTTCTAAAATTGTTAAAAATGTGAATTTTTAATTTTTATTCACCAAGCATTACAACAAAGCAAAAGTAACAAAAAATAGAAACACAAAAATTCCGAAATAAAAAAATATAAATACTAAAAATTGACTAATTATTCAAATATTAACACCACAGCTTCGTTTCCACCATCTTTATCAATTCTCAATTTTTAAATGAAAAGAAGTAGAATTTTCGTTTGGGTTTTGTTGTTGGAATTTATTTGAGCTTTTGAGCAATAATGCATTCTCCTTTTCTACTTGTACAGTGATTTGTTTGAGTTGATGACGTTTGAGCAGCAGCTGTTGAACTTGATGACGCAAAAGTTGTTCATTTGATTGTGGATGCGCTTGGATATGTATGCTGCAATAATTTGTCCCTGCTTTTAATTGCCAGCAATGAAAGTCGGAAAAGTCAAGTACACCGTCTATAGCTCGAATCTACAAAAATTTTAATAATACTAAAATTAACAAAAAAATTTACCTCATTCGAAATCCTTTCATAACTGCTCTCGTCCAAACCATCAGGAATACTTTGTAACAACACTAAATTATGTAATGATAAACTAACAATTAGAAAACATTAAAAACCTGAAGATGAAGATTTAAGAAGAGGAATCACAGAGCCCAGAATCAGCAGTGAAAGGATCAAAGAACATAATGGATCAACCCATTGCCAGCCAAAATTTTGAATAAGTAGTGTACTAGCGATAACAAAAACTGATCCGAGGGTATCAGCCAAAACATGAAGAAAAACGCCTAAAAATAACTTTAAGAGAATTTTAATTAAAAAGTTACCTTGCATATTTGCATTTCCACCATGTGAATGACCGTGATCTCCGCCATCACTACTTGAATGTGAATGCCCATGTCCTCCACCATGTGAGTGTCCGTGTCCTCCACCGTGTGAATGTCCATGTCCACCATGAAACGCGTACATGCCAAAAAGATTAACAAGAAGACCAGCAACAGCAACAAACTTAATAATATCATTTATCTTTTAAAATTTTAATTATAGATTTTACCAGTAATTTATCAGTGTGAACATCGGGAGGGTCGTACAGGCGTTCAAGTGCTTCCAAGAAAATAAACATAGCAATAACGATCAGAAAGAGAGCGTTTATAAAACCTAAATGGTCGAAGGTTATTATAGAAAACTGAATAAAAAAACCTGACAAAACTTCAACTCGGCCATAACCATAAGAGAAATGCCGACTAGCAGTCCATCGTGCCATTACAGAAGCAACCTTTTATATAAAATGATAATTAATAAAGATTTTGTCAAACTAACCAAGCCCATTACAAGTGCTGAACAATCAAAAAGCATATGAAAACCATCAGAAATAAGCCCAAGAGAATTAGTCAAAAAACCATAAAGAAACTCAACACCACAGAAAGCCAAGTTAGCACATAGGAACCAAAAAATTCGCCGAGAATCACTGTTTGCCAGAATTTCGGTGATTGTTTCATGAAAAAAGTGTAGAAGTGAACTAAGATAATTTATTCTATTTAAAAGAAAATAAAGAAACCGAGATGTTTTATGAAGAAATGCTTCGCCATGTGTGTAAAGAGGCATTCCTTCTTCAGAGATACCTATGAAATGACCTCCCATCGAACGAGGGGAATCCTGAGAAGTGAACACATATGAGGCTTAAACGAAAAGAATAATTCTAATTAAAAATAATTATAAACCGAGGCAAAAGCAGGCAACAGCTATCAATGATCCTGCACTGATTGTGTGACTGCCAGTTGCTGATCCATCTACCCATAACCAAGTGATCAAAAGGGACGCCAAAAACATTGTTATAGGAGACCAACGAGCAATCGCCATGACCGGATCAGCTACGTGCTAAAAATTTGTTTAAATATATAAATTAGAAGTAATAAACCTGAAAGCATATATGCTCCGCGTAAAAATCGACAATCATTACGAACGCAGTAGACATGAATAGAAGAAGTGGAAATTCGAAATAGGAACCGATTGATGACTATAGAAAAAAATCAAAAAATATATTTTAAAACAATTTTTAACCGAGCTAAGAACAAGCGACAATACTGCAAATGGCGTAAGTAGCATCGATGAAAGAACACAAATCATCGCATATAGTCTTTTTGGGCCGCCAATTTCCACAGCTAAATGCTAGAGAATAAATAATAAAAATTATTCAAAAGATTATAAAAACTCTGAAATTGGAGTCATAAACCATACGAAAAATGACGGCTAACATTAACAAAAGAACGCCACCACAATGATCAGAAATTCCAAACCATCCAAGAATATGATAAAAAATATGATTGAGACCATTTTGATGTTTATATGCTTCGGCTAACAATAAGAAGAGAAAATTATTAAAAATAAATTTGTTCCTCACAGTGATTCGGAGCGTTTGAAGCATCAGAATCCATGAAAAATAGAACAATCCATCCAACACATAAATAAAAAACACCACGCATTTTTGCTGCATTCCCACCACCATTTACTAAAAACATTAGAGCAACTAATAAAACTGTAGGGCTTTGCTCAAAGACGAGAATGGAGCGGAATGGACCGCAGAATGTAATGCCATAAAACCAAATTATTTCGACCAGTGTGTTAAAAAGAGCCAATTGTGCTATTCTTACTTGCTATATAATTAGGAAGTTTAAATGTTTTTAAATTAATTTAAAATCTTACCAAAGACTTCCTAATTGAACGGCCAGAAGAAAAGGGCTTTTGCGTGGGCAAAAGAACGGCAGATGCTCTGAAAAAGACATCTTTTAAAATTAATTATAGAAAATCAAACTAACATTGCCTTTGCAAACCAAAGTAGACCAATAACGTGTACTTGTTTGGCAAGTATGTCTGTGAAGAAAATACCAGTACACCTGCATATTTTGGCCATTATAAGAATAAGGAAGTACCACGCGGATCTGAAAAAAATGAAAAATATTAATTTAATAAAAAAAACTTGCCGTGAAGAAGCTGGCACAAAATCCCGATCATTCTTCTTAAGAAAATCGTGTGCTAACATTTTGATGTAATGTTTTGTTTATTAAAAAATGGGTTCATTCCCCAATAATATTCAAATTATGCCTTTAAATTTAATTAGAAATTTTAAGAATTTTTGTAACCTTACCAAAATTAAAAAAATTTTCCTTCTTGTGTCATCGTGTGCGTGTCAAAGAATTGACCTTTAGAGAATTAGTTTATATGTTATAAAACTCAAAAATATACATAATCGCAAATTTACAAATTGCCAATTTTGCGAGAAGGCAAATGGACAATGTTGTAATTGGGTAAGAGCTATTAATTTTGACATTTTGGATTTTAATTGCAAAATTTTTTTAGTAAATTCCCCTTATCGTTGCGCTATTACCGAAATTTCTTAGAAATGTCGAGTTATAATTATTTTGGTAAACAACAATGGATTTGTCGATTGTGTATGAAAACTTTGTCCAGCAAGAGGTCATTCGATGAACATATGAATATTCACAGTAAATCCCGACCCTTTGGATGTGATGAATGTAAATATGCTGCAGGTTTTTTAATTTAAAAATTTTTCATTACGAATTAATGTATTTTAAGCAAGTAAAATGACTCTTCGTCGACATAAACTTCGTAATAATTTTAAAATTAAAAAATAATATTTTTTGATTAAAAGGTAATCACGTTCCACGCTCAAATTGGGGATACCAATGCCCATATTGTGGTGAATTTTACATGGAGCCTGCTAGTTATCAACAACATATCACGTTTGTTTCAATTAACTTGATCTTTTATGTTCTTATTTTTAGTGTAAGGCATTGGGGACTTTCTGCAACATTTGGATGTCCTTATAGAAATTGTGATTTTACATCTAAATCGTCGAGGTACTTTCGTGAACACATTCTTAGACATCAAGCAGTTTTCATTTCTTCAAATGATGGAACTCCTTTCAATTTAAATTTGGATAATCTTTCTTTATATTTAATCAATGATGAATGTGGTATTTTAAATTCTGTTATTTAAATTATTTTGGTGTTTTAAAGGAACTGGAGATAGCAGAAATTTATTTATTAGCAATAAAAGAATGTCAAGATGTCAGAATTTTCGTAAAAATATTTATGGCTATCAACAGAAAACCCCGAAAGTTGTGCATAGATTTATTTACAGCAATGCAATAAGAGAACTTAGGAAGAATGAAGAAGAAGAGAATGTTTTTCAACATTTAACAATTAACGGTAATTTTTGGATTATTCATTGTCTAATTTATTCTTCGAATATTTAGTGGAAAAATTGTTGGATGAGGAAGAGATTATTTCAGCAAATTTACGTGAATGCGAAAAAGTCAGCCATAATTCGAAACCAGTTCGTTTTCGCCCATATTCACCGTCACAATTTGAACAAGGTATTTTCTCAATGTTCTTAATAAAAAAATTTATCTTCAGAAATCTTCCACCCCGAAAATATCGATAATATTACTTCAAAGCATTTACATCAACCAATGGATTGGATAGAGACGGAGGTTATAATTGATGATGAAATGACTACTTTCACCAAACTTCCTGATGGACAAACCGATGATTTTGGATTGGATTGATTAACTAACTCTATTTACCCTTTGTGATTTTTTAATTTTAATTAGGTCAATTTTTCAAATTAATTTTCTAAGATTTCATTTCTAATAATTTTTATATATATTGAAATATAATTCCTAATAAATTGTAATATTTTTTAAAGTATTAGTATGTTTCTCTTACATTTTATTTTTTTAATTTTATTTATTTTATTTTTTTATAATTTGTTGTTCAAGAATTATAATGTCAAAAGAAGATTCTTCAGTTCAAAATGATGAGAAACCATTTCGTGCAAATAATCTTGTTAGTTTTTTATTCAATTATTTTGTAATTTCATTTTGTTTTAAGAGCCTCGTTGTCGGCGATTCTGAGTCGAGCTCTTCTGAAGAAACGCAGGATATGCGGTCGAGGTTTGTTTTATGAAAAATTTTCTTTTATGTAACAATTAGGATGCAAAGTTTTGCGATTAACATGGGTGATGAAGGAATGCCTGATTCAACTATTTTTGTAGAAGATTGTGAAGTAATTGCACCCTCTACCTCTTTACTTACCGATCAAAATGATTTACAACGTCAAAATGAATTTATAAATGTTGACAACTTTGTGAGAGATATTTTTGCAAATGATACCAAATTTTTACAATCAGCGGCAACAGAATCGAATGAAGCAAATGTATAATTTTTGTTTTCTTTTATCGTCAAAATAATTTTTAGATTATTGATGAAATCTTTACAGAAAAACCGCCTAAAATCCTTAAAGATTATCTTTTCGGCAATGTAATTGGAGAAGGCTCTTATAGCAAAGTAATTATTTTTGAGGTTAAATTAATAAGAATTTTTTTCAACAGGTTAAAGAAGTTTTGCATGTTAATTCGTTGATTAGGAGAGCTATTAAAATAATTAAAGTATTTATTTTTTAATTAATTTTTAAATTCTTATTCTAAGGATAAAAGGCTTAGAAAAATTCCTGGAGGTGAACAAAACGTTCAAAGGGAAATTGATGTTCTTCGACGGCTTAATCACTCAAATGTAGTTAAAGTTGTTGATATATTTCGAATAGAAGAGAAACAAAAACTTTATATTGGTATTTATTTTTTATTAACTTTTATGTCAAGAAAATTTCTAATTCTTTCATCAAAAATTATTTTTTAGTTATGGAGTATTGTGTCTGTAGTTTACAACAATTATTGGATAATTGCGCTGAAAAAATGCTCCCAGAATTTCAGGTTTTTATTAAATAAAATTTTATTTGTAAATTTATAGGCACATTTATACTTTACTCAACTTCTTGACGGGTTAGACTTTCTACATGGGAAGCGAATTATTCACAAAGATATAAAGCCAGGAAATTTGTTGTTAAGCTTGGATGGTGTATTGAAAATTTGTGATCTGGGTGTTGCTGAATTGTTACCACCTAGCTCCGTTGGAAGCGCTGATGATTGGTGCACATTGATTCAAGGAACTCCAAAGTTTCAGCCGCCGGAAATTGTTTCGGGTGCACAAGGAAAATTCAGGTTTTTAGGAAAATATTGTCTTTCGATTAGAAACTAATTTTTTAATTAAGAGGGTCTTTAGTGGATATTTGGGCTTGTGGAGTGACGCTTTATAATATGGTCAGTGGAGAATATCCATTCGAAGGTGATGTTATTATGAAATTGTTTGAAAACATTATCAATCACCCATTGCATATGCCTTCAAATGTACAATTATCGGCTGATTTGGAACAATTGCTTCATGGAATGTTACGGAAAGAGCCAGAAATGCGTTGGAATTCTTTGCGGATAAGAGCCAGTAAATGGTTTTTGCATAGTCATAAAATTGTTTGTTTTATCAATTTAATCAATTATTTTAACATTTTGAGGATGATACACGGATAGTTCATGTGCCGGCAGTAAAGGATGTGCCTGCTCATCGACCCCTTGGAGTTTTCCCCTATTTGGAACAACTTTATTCTAACTCAGATTACTATGAAGAGACAAACGAGTTAAGAGATGATTTAGATTTAAATGGACATATTGAGCAGAATTGTGAAGGAAATGGACATTGCACAATACAAAGCATTTTCCCTATAAATTCAGGTATTTTTTAAATTATTATTTTTCGGCAAAAAATATTGTAAAAAACGCTTATTCTTTTTTGTATAGTTCAGTTATTAACTCTCAATATTTTCAACGCCTCTTTGTTTTAATATTAGATTTGCCCGTCGCGGATTTATCGCTTAAACAAAATGAGATCTCTCCTTTATCGAACACTAAATTAGATTCGCCGAACATTCAATGGAGGGTGGCAAGTGACCAACAATTCAAAAAGAATGGGGATGAAGAGCGTGAACCATTTATAAATTCCGCAATTATGTCAAATGAAGAAAAGGAAAAGAAGAAAAATGTAAAAATTCAATTTTACGACGATAATGAGGGTGAGGGTTGTAGCAGTAATATCGTTAATCAATGTAACAATGAAAATGCTGATTGGGATAAACATCGAAAAATTGTAATTACTAATAAAGACAATGGTCAAAATCGAAGAGAAGATGGGGAAAATGAAGCAATAATCAATGAAAATGAAAGAGATGATGAACAAAATTTTGCAGAAGCTAGGAGACGGCAACAACGAGTTAACATTGCACGACTTCGGCAAGTACTATTTATTGCACTCTGCGTATTGATAGTTTTTTCTGTTATTATTTTACTTATATTAATGCTCTGAACCTGAAAATTATTATTCTTCCCATGCCTGATTTCTCCCTTTTTTTGCATTATGTTCTACAAAAAATCAGTCACAATCTTAAGGTAGTTTGATTGCAATTACTATATATTGTATTACTTTTATCATATCAATTTTTCTTGTTTACTAATTGATACCCCCTAGTTTTCATTTTTTGTCTCGGATTTGAACTTATTGATCCAAAATATTTTAATATCTTTTAAACTAAAAATATAGCCAGAAGAAAATTTCCTAGATTTCTCGTAACCCCGTCTTTTTATAAATTTTAATTAGTAGTTTAGTAATTGTGTTTAGTGAAAATGGGTAATAAAACTTTATTACTGAAAATTTAGTTGGCCTTTTGAGCCTTTTGTTTAATAGTCAAGGCCAAAAGAGGGCACATTTATTGATGGGTGAGATGTCACATACATTTTAACTTTACACTAGTTATGTGCGCCAAGAAGTTTGTGGCGCTATTTCTTGAAATCTTGGTCTAATTACGTGTAAAATTCTCAATTGTATTTTTTCTTCCTGTTTAGCCTTTTTTGATTTTAAAAGTATAAAAATTTATTAATTATTGATGGATACAAATTATCGTTAATAAGAATTTATCGATAAAATATTTTTTTGTTCAGATCGAGTTTAAATTATTATTATATTCTTACATTTCCCATTTATATAAAAATGGCATTAATCACAAACATTCCTATAACTTCTGCTACAGTTGACAACATGTCCAGAAATGATTATTTGAGATGGGTTAATGAATGCTTGCAAGCGGAATTTTCAAAGATTGAGGTTTGTTAATTTAAAAATTGGAGGGGATATTTTAAGGTGTCTTGAGGGTGTCTTTTAACTTTTTTTAAATTCCAGCAACTTCATACTGGTGCTGGTTATTGTTTGTTTACGGAAATACTCTTTCCTGGAACGATAAATATGAAGAAGGTCAAATTTAATAGCCGAATGGAATTGGACTGGCTTAGCAATTGGAAGATTGTGCAAACTGCTTGGAAACAATTGGGGGTCGAAAAAGTTGTTGCTGTCGAGAAGTTGATTAAAGGAAAATTTCAGGTTTGTTATAAATTTAAAGCATTTCCTACAATTTCTGTAAACTACTTTTTAGGACAATTTTGAATTCTTGCAATGGTTCAAAAAGTTTTTTGACGCCAATTATGATGGACATGAATTCGATCCAGTGGAAATGCGATTTAATGAGGTTGTTGTTTTTTAAACTAAATTATCTATTTCCTTAATAGGAATTACCGAAGGAGAATAAACTTAAAGCTACTGCTCTTTTGCGTCAACCTCAACCTGCAAAGACTGGCGGTCCATCACGTGTTCCTCCACCACAAAGAGTTGGATCGAATGTTTCTATGAATAGTAATTCTGGTTGTGGTGCTTCTTCAAAAAAGTCTTCGCCAACATCGCTTTCTACCAGCACCAAAAAACCTGCAATGGCTAGTACTACTGGGAGACGGGCAGCGCCAGCAGTGAGTACACCAGCTCCACGTCCAGCACCAACGGGACAAGTCACTCAGAATAAGGCTCCTCCTCCGGTTGTTGATCTTCAGGTATTTGTATTTTTTCAAGTTTATTTCTTTTAATTTTATTTAGTTGATGGAGGAGTTGAAAATTAAAGATCAGCAATTGGAAGAATTACGAGGACAGTTGGCCGAGACTGACGAAGTTATTTGTGGATTGGAGAAGGTTTAATTTTTAACACAAATTAATTTTTAAATTTTAATTTTTGTTTGAAGGAACGTGATTTCTATTTTGCAAAATTGAGAAAGATTGAAGTTCTTTGTCAAGGTTAATTTATTGTTAAGGTTATTTTTTGCAATAAATTAAATTAAGATACAGAGGAGAGTGGAACATTGCCGACAAATGATGTTTTAATGGTTAATAATTTTTTAACTTTATTTATTAAACTTTTATTTTCAGATACTCTATGAGACGGAAGAAGGTTTTGCTCCTCCTGAGGAGTTGGAAGCTGGCGAGGCAAATGGAGGTTTATCTGGTGGGGATGATAATCATAATGGATTGCATAATGTCCCGTAAAATGGATTGTTTAAAGGTTTCTTCTAAATTTTATAAAATAAATGATTAAATTAATTTTTAGCTTAAAAAAGCTTGTTTTTGGACGTTAACGCTAGATTATATAAATAAAAAAATGCAAAATATATAACTCTTCTTGATGTGCTTCTAAAAAACTGCGCATATTTGACCTAACCCCTTATAAATATGAGATTCTTTTTTTAATTATTATAATCATTTTTAAGCTCCTCTCTTGTTGTTTGTTTTTGTATTGCTTTTTCTTATTGCTTCCTAAAGCAATTAATTATATATTTTTTTCTTTTTTTAATTTTATTGACTTAAATAATATTCTGTTAATTTATTTATTATGTAGAAAACTTATGTTGGGTTTTGAACCGACTTTCCTATTTGAGACAGTTAATAAAAAATATTTTGTTTTATAAATTTTTAGAAAATAGTTTTTAATAATTAAAAATGTCAACAGCTACAAATCCTTCTACTTTATTGCCACTTGAATTGATTGACAAATGTGTTGGAAGCAGAATATGGGTAATTATGAAAAGTGGGTATATTTTTTTGTTTTAAAAAATTGTTCAATTTTTAGGTGAAAAAGAAATTGTCGGGACATTAATTGGTTTTGATGATTATGTAAATATGGTGCTTGAGGACGTTGTGGAATACGAGACTACACCAGAAGGTAAACGTGTTACTAAATTGGACACAATCCTTTTGAACGGTAATCATATTACTATGCTTGTACCTGGTGGAACGGGACCGGAAATATAAAGAAAAAAATGAGTTTTTAATGTTTAAATTATTTTGAATTTTTGATCTTTTTTAATTGATAAATTTTCAATATTGATAATTTTTTTAAATTTTTTGTCAAGACAGTACTGAATATTTTTTTTTGTATTTAATTTCTTTGACTTTAGTTTTAATAGTTTGGGCGTAGAATTTTTAACATCTACTCTTTTAAAATTCACATTAGAATTTTAATTGATTTCCTTGTAAATTAAGAGAGAGTTTATAGAAATTGAGAGTGTAGGCGAAATAGTAAAAGAAATAAATGATTTATTTTTATGAGTCATCTATAATTCTACTTTAAGTTAATTGTTATTTTTTATACAGGTGTTTATTTAAAAACAGTCTATTTGATTATTTAAATTTTGAAAGGGATTTCTGATTGAAATGGCTGCACTAGACAGTGAGTTTTATTTTTTAGTTATCAAGTTAAGTTTTTTCTTTCAGATCATCTTTTTAACCTTCGTTTTGCTGCTAAAGAGCTTTCCAGGAATGCCAAGAAGTGCGAAAAAATGGAAAAGGAGGAAAAGTTGAAATTGACAAATGCATTAAAGGTTTAAATTTTAGAAAACTTTTCATTTTAGTATTTTTAAAGAAAGGGAATAGGGAAGTGGCACAAGTACACGCCGAAAACGCTATTCGCAAGAAGAATGAGTCGCTCAATTATTTGCGTATGTCCGCGAGGATTGACGCTGTTGCTGCTCGGTGGGGGGGGGGGGTTTTAATTTATTATAATTTCTCCATTTTTAGAGTTCAGACTGCTGCAACGCAAAAACGGGTTACTACAAGTATGCAAGGAGGTTTTAAAAAATTTTAAAAATTCAATTCGACAATTTTCTTTAGTTGTAAAGGCAATGGAATCTGCAATGAAATCGATGAATTTAGAAAAAGTTCAAAATCTTATGGATCGATTTGAGAAAGATTTTGAGGACCTTGATGTCCAGTCTGCAACTATGGAAGGGTCGATGAGCGCGACAACAACTCTTAATGCTCCTCAACATGAAGTTGATTCACTCATTCAGGAAGCGGCCGACAAAGCAGGGTAAGCGAAATTTGTTTGATTCATACGTATATCGATAATTTAACCTGGGGGAGAGGGGTGGGCAGGGGCTTCTCAGGGATTGAGAGAAAGTCTTGGTTTAAGGTATCTGTGACATTCCAGGGGTATAGGCCTTATCAACAGATTCCGATTAAAAAAGATAAATACAAAATAAATTTAGATTAGAGCTTGGAATGGAAATGCCAGCAGCCCAGGTGGAAGCACCTGCAGGTGCAAAAGCTTCTGTAGCAGACAACGACGAATTATCAAAACGCTTGGCAGCGCTTCGTCAAAATTAAGATTTTTTTGTCATTAAAAGGTTTATTTTATATGACAACAAATTATGTATTTAATTGAAAGAAAAAAATAAATTAAAAAAAAGTTCTTTTTTTTATTTTGTCTCTTCAAATAATATTTGTGAAAAATCAAAATGAAGACCTTTGAAACTTTGACGTATTTTATTAAAAATTTCTTTATTTGTTTGTGAGTCAGTGAAGATTTTCAAAATTTCTTCAAGAGTAATTGACTGTTTTTTAATTTTTAATGGGTCTAATAAATTTGCCTTGTCTAAAGCGTCCAAAATATCGTTTAAAGTTTTTCTTAAAAAAATTTTGTTTTTGAATTACCTTTTAAAAAAACCTTTCAAACAATTCCAATTCTTTAAAATATTCCTCTTTTTCTTTAATACTTTCATTTAAATATTTTAATTGTTCATTTGTAAAAACGAAATGTTCATAAATATTGTTACATTCATTTGTAATATTATTCTTTTTATTCCTCAGAGTTTTGAGTGTATTTTCTTGTTCTAAATTTGAAGAAATTTCCAAAGATTAATTCTACTTGTCTGCCAGGGATGTCACGGGTTATCCGATAACCAATACAGGATTTTTCCTACCTGACCCGACTTTCCCTCTTAATTCCAAACTAGTTGACTTTTCTCAACTCGATACCCGATCCGAGAGAATTCCCTAAAACCCCACTTTTTCCCTTCTTAATCTACTAACTAACCCGAAACCTGAACTTTTTTAGACTCAATCCCTTCCCTTCTCAACTTCGTGGCATCCCTGTTTACCTACTTTTGTTGTAATCAAGAAATTCTTGAGAAAAAATTTTAATTTCGTTTGGAGGATGAACAGATAAATTAGAAGTTGATGAACATTCTTCTTGATCTACCTTGAAATTATTTTTTTAATTAAAAATAAATTTAAAAAAAAATTACACTTAAACGGCTCTTTCTTCTTGCTCGTTTCTTCTTCTCCAATTTTATTTCTGAAAAAGAAAATTAAACAAAAATTATTTTAGGGCTAAATATTCAAACTTTGAAATTCTTTGTATTGTTCAGTTTCTTTATATTCCTTCATTCGTTCATAATAAATTTCTTTTTCTCGATTATACTCATCAAAATAAGGCTAAAATAAATTAAAAAAATATTTTAAAGTATTTTGATTAAAAAAACCTTTTTTTCTTCAGCAGTCATTGTTGACCATTGCTTGGCTATTTTGCTGCTAACTTCTCTTGTATTTTTACCTTCCCTTCTACTATTACTTACGCTAGCTTTAAAATAACGACTGTAGGCATTCATGGGTATTTTTGGTGCATTTTTATCTCTTAATCTTGTTCGGGTATTTGCTGTAGTTTTTCTGAAAAATTTAAAAAATTTGAAATATAAGATTTAAAGAAACTTACCCCATTTCTAAGTCGTTGATTGCCTCTTTCTAAAAATTTGCTGAATTTTTGTGTCGTTTTTCGTTTTTTGACTTCGAAAACGGACACTTAATCGCGGGCCACTTAGTCACAAGCCCGTTTGTCGCAGGTCACTTAGTCGCAAAGTAGAACATCATACCAGAATAGGGAGTTTGTTCGATTGGTCACCGATCACAGATGCTCAACCATCTTATAGTGACTTAGTTTCCTATCCTAGCACCTGAAAAAACCCTCGCGACTAAGTGACATGCGACTTAGTGGGCTTGCGACTAAGTGGCCCGCGACTAAGTGGTCCGTGACGAAGTGGGCTTAATTTTTTTAAATTTTTACGTGGGGTTTTTCTTGATTTTTTTAATCGAGAGCGAATCGATTTTAGTCAAATTTAATCGAAATCGTGTAAAAAACTTATTATTTATTTTATTTACCCATTTTTTAAAAACATAATCTAATTTTTTATTTAACAGATTTAATATTTCTAATATTTAGTATAATGATCCAGAGTTATGACCCAATAATACAATCCTTGTTTGCATCTTTGTTCACATGGGGAGTGACAGCTTTGGGCGCAGCATTGGGTATTTATCGGTTTCTTCCCAATTTTATAAAATTTAATATTGGGTATTTTTAAACAATTATTCCCTTAATTCTCATTAAATTTTTAATAAAATTTCTTTCATTTCAGTTTTTGTACTTCCATCGGACAGAAGACGTGGCACAACTATTTTGGACGTTAGCCTTGGTTTTGCTGGGGGAGTTATGACGGCCGCTTCTTTTTGGTCGTTATTAGCCCCTGCTATAGAGATCTCTGAAGCTCAACTTGGTGCTTTAGCTTTCATACCGGTGTCGGTTGGTTTTGCATTTGGTGCAATTTTTGTCTTTTTCTCTGACAAAATGATTCCAAGGTTTTTATTTTTGATTTTTTAAGCAAGAATATTTTTTTAATTTTTAGTTGTGTTGGTGCTGAACTTTCAATAATTGAAGTCCTTTCATCAAATAAAGAAGTTATTCCTCCCGGTGCAAACTCAAATAATCAAACAGAAGTTCTTTTAAATTCTGGTCATGGGATTACATCTAATGAAGGCGGAGAATCTTCTTTCGATCCACGGTTATTATTTTAACATTTTTCTTTCTCTTTCCATTTTAATGATCTAAAACTCGGGTGTGATTTCTACAATTTACTTTGGTTACTTTGGAAATTATTTTGATAATTTGAAAATGTTGATTATTTAATCGTCTGAACAAATCAGATCAGGATATTTAACTGAAAGAATTTAACTAGAGATCGGCCTGGATCCAGAGTTCAAGATCAAGACATTTTTCAGTTTCCTTGAGTTTTCCTTACTAAACGTCAAGAATCTGGTCAATATCCTCAACCAAGGTCGAGGTTTTTAAATTTCCGATCTCTAAAATTGTTTCATACATTTCTCTCTACTTCACCCGAGTTTTAGCAAAAGAGGAATGGATGAAGGTTTGCGAGAAAGAACAACACTTGCAATAACTTCCAGAAAAGCACTTCGTGGTGATAATAATCCTAATGAAGACAACAACAATAAAATTGCTGTAAATGAAACAACAAATGACCGCCCTTCAACACAACAATCATCAAATAATTCTGATTTATTAATCTCTTGGCGTCGTATTTTAATGTTAATAATGGCAGTGACTGTGCATAATTTCCCAGAAGGTCTAGCTGTTGGTATTGGATTTGGCTCTATTGGGAAAACACCCGCGGCTACATTCGAAAAAGCTTTTAATCTTGCACTTGGGATTGGCTTACAAAATTTTCCTGAAGGTTTTTTTAATTTAAAAATCATTTCAAAATTTTTAATTTTCCTTGTAGGTCTAGCTGTTTCTTTACCACTTGCCAGTTTTGGATATTCACCTTTTCGTGCCTTTCTTTATGGACAATTAAGCGGTATGGTAGAACCTTTAGCTGCATTATTAGGATCTTCTGCTGTTCTTCTCATGGAAGCCATTCTTCCTTATGCTTTAAGTTTTGCTGCTGGAGCTATGATTTATGTGGTAATTTTTAAAGAAATATTTCTTAAAAATTTGTATATTTTTTGAAGGTTTTTGACTCAATTATCCCAGAAGCTTGCTCACATGGAAATGGGAAAATGGCTTCAGCATCCGCGATTATTGGTTTTCTAGTCATGATGTGTTTAGACGTTGGATTAAGTTAATGCATAATTATTTTAACATTTTTTCCTTTAATTAATATTTTTTTATAAAATTCTATGGTTAAATAATTAGAAAAAATTCTTTGTAAAAATATTAATTTTATATTTTATACCTTTTGTTGTTCATTTTTGATTTATTTGTAAAGACAGAAAATGTTTAAAACAACCATTTTATCCGCTCCAAAACGAAATTATGTTAATCTAGATTATGCTAGACATATGCCTAAGGTTTTCTTTTTTTCTAAATTATTCAAAATTTTTATGTTCAGGCTTATGTTGATCGGATGAAAAGACATGTGCCTACAAAAGTTTATGATAACAGATTTGGTGCTCCGCCTGTACATCGTTGGGCGTTAGTTTTTTATTTAACTTATACTTTGCAACTTCTTTTTTTAGTGTTCCCCCAGATGATTACAAGCCTTTATTAAAAGATTTTGATGATGGATCTAGAATTTTGCAAGCAAAAAGAATTTGGGAAATGGAAGCGTTTCATGAAAGACTTGAACGTGAAAGGGATCATAAATCTGCGTTATTATCTGTTAAATTCTTTCGAAAAAGAAGAAGATTAGTACCTCAAATGTCTGCTGAAAATTGGACAATTTTTCCTGGCGATCAAGTAAAATTTAAATATTTTATTAAGGGAGCGCCGTAATACCAAAAGCCGAAATGCCAAACTGCGGAAAGATTATTTTAAAATATTTTCAACGTTAAATGTTGTTAACAATCGACATTTTGGTATTTCGGCGTGTCTTTTGGGGTTTATATTTCGGCGTTCGGTATTGCGATATACCAAAATTTTAAAGGTAGAGGTAATGATTGGACCAGATAGAGGAAAGAAAGGAGTCGTTTCTCATGTAATTAAAGAAGAAAATGCCGTTTTTGTTGAAGGTCTTCATAAAAAATTGGTTGAAACTGTTCCCGAGGAAGTTATGAAAACTTATGAATTACCTCAAACAGCAATGTTTTTTGAACAACCCCTTTTTGTTCATAAAGGAGAAGTTAAATTAATTGACCCAAATGACAATGAATCTTGTTTTGCAAAATGGATGTTAAATGAAGATAAAACAGAATATGTCCGAGTGAGTACACGAACGGGTTATCTAATTCCACTCCCTCAAGCAGCAAAACGTACTTATGAGTATTCAGCACCAGATAATTATATCGGTTAATTTTATAAATATTTATTGGGGGCTTATTTAATGTTATCCTACTCCTCCCCTCCCTATTTGAGTCTCATTTCTTTCAAGCATTATATCTCTCTAATCCTGTCTAATTTCTGTTTACTTAACTTAATCATCTTTGAGGAAAATGACTGATCAACAATAGAAAAAAGGAGAAAAACGTGGGGAAATGAGACTGGACAGGTGAGACCCAAATAGGGGGGGGGGGTATTAAATAAAGACCATTTTTTTAAATAAAATTTATTTTTACAGAAGTTGTGGGGAAAGATACACCAGCAGATGTTGCTTTATTATCAACATATGAACCAAAATTAAGTACTTTTGAAGAAGAAATTGAGCAAGAAATGGGTTTGGCTAAGAGAGGAACAAAAGTTGAAAAGGATTTGGAACGTCCAAAAACTTTTTGGTATTAAAAAATTGACAAAAAATTTAGGAGGTTTGAATTTTATTTAATAAATTAAAATTATTTTTTTTACAATTTGTTTTGTTATAATTTACTAATTTCCCCTTTCTGATTTAAAACATTTTCGGAAATTAGTAAAATTTGTTTTGTGCCAAATTCTTTGAAGAAAATTTTTTTTTAATTAAAATAAATAAATTTTACCCAAAGTATTTTCAATTCCTTCTTTAAATTTTGATAGTGGAATAATTCTATTTTTTGGAGGTTTTAATTTGTCTTGTAAAATAAATGTTTGAAGTTGATTAAACATTTGTTCAATTTTTTGTTGATTTTTTGCTGAATTATTAAAAAGTGAAAAATTATAACAAGTAATTTTATTTGGAATTGAATTATTTGTTGTTGATTTTTGTGTCAATTCACCTTTAAAAAATTTGAATTTTCTTCTAACAAAGAGAACATGGTCTACTTTCTGTATACAAAAAGGTGTCTTCGGTACCATTCGGTTCAATTTATAACTGGCCATAACTCTGATCAAAGTAATTTTGTAATTAACTGACGTCATTTCGCAATAGGAAGTCGGGCGCCCTACATCGAATGGTCCCAAAAACAACACCAAAATTTTGTAACACCCAATGTTAGCCCCCCCCCCCCCCCCCCCCCGAAACCGACCCCCTGGATACGCCCTTGATGTCCCTTGTAAATTTTTAAGTTTCCTTACCATAGATTACACAGACCCCATCATCTCCTAATCCCATTAAAATTAAATCAAGAATATTCTTATCTCCATTATTTAATGCCAAACGAATTTTAAATTGTTCTTTAAATTGTTTATTTGTTCTTTAAAAATATTTTTTTAATTTTTTAAAATTATATTCACGTTATTTCATTACAAAATTCTTTTTCGTTAAATATTTTTGTTGCTCCCAATGAATATAATTCGTTTCTCAAAAAAGTTGAATCTTGTTTGTCTTCAATCAAATTAAGTGTGAAATAACCAAAAGCTTTAAAAATAAATTTTGTTGTCCTTTTTTAATTTCTCTGCCCTAATGTCAACCCATAAGATCACCTTTAAACTTTCTACCCTAAAGGTCGCCCAAAAGATCACCTTTTAAAACCTCCAACGAATAACCCAAAAGATCACCAAAATAAAATCAACACCCTATAACCGCCTAAAAATCAATAAATTTTAACCTTTTGCCAATTGAATTATATTTAATCCAATATCAGAATTTGCTGCATTTTGTATTATCCAATCACCTTTTTCAAGTTTAATAAAATCATTAATTAATGTCCAAGCAATTGGTGGAGTAATTCCTAAAGTAGCAGCCGAAACTAAATTAATTTTCCTGTCTATAGAAAAAAGTGAATTCGAAGGAATTATGTCCCATTCTGTCCAAATTTGATTTAATTCAATCTCATTTTGATTCTTATTCAACCAATAATTAATATTAATAACTAAATCACCAACACATAAATGATGGACATTTGATCCCACCTTCAAAAATTTTTTTGAAATTTTTTCTTTAAAAAAAGAATAACTCTCTCGACTAATCCAACACCTTCAGTTCCTCCAATACAAGGAAATTTATTTAAATTTGTGTTTATTTTTTTATATTTTCCTTTAATTATATTTAAATCTAATAAATTTATTGGTGAAGCTATCCATCTAATTAAAGCTGCATTTTCATTCCATTTTTTTGGATCTATAGGGATTGTACAAAGAATTGATACCTTAATTTATTTTAATTAACTTTTGGGTCCAACCCAGAAGGTCAACTTTTCAAAGGCCAACACCTCAAGATCAAGAATGCTCCCTCTTGGGGAGTTGATCTTCTGGGTGGACCCACTTTAATTATAATTTTACTTCATTTGGTTCTCCAAACTTTTCAATTTGTATGCATTTTGACCAAAGAGTTGTTTGCATTTTTTTTTATTTTATTATTTTTTTTTGTTCGTTTAAACTGCTTAATTAATTAATTTTATTTTATTTCGTTCATGTTTGGGCGTGAAAATACTGATTATTGATTATTACTACATTGCGTATATTAACACTAATTTTAGTCACTATCAGCAACCGCTGGCAATTCTTTTTGCTATATTTTTATTTTTCAATTTATTTTCATGTTCTTCAAATATTTACATATATTTTTATTATTTTTTGAAGCATTTTAAAATAAACAACCATAAAATAAAAATATTGATTGCATTCGGCCCCGAAATGCAAATATTAACCAGCTCTATTTTTATTCTTAAACAAATATTAAAATTATTATTTGAATTGCGATTTTTCATGTTTATTTTATTATTTGACTTTTGATGGAATAAACATGATTTTCTTAGATTTTTAGTGAAATTTTTAGAAAATTTTTTTAGAAATTTTTCAATGAAATTTTTATTTATTCTTTTATTTTTACTTTCAATTTATTTTGTTATTGCTCATGATCATCATCATTCACATTCCCACCACCACGATCATGACAACGAACCCCCACATTTGAAATATACAAGAGAATTGAATGAAGAGGTTTTTTTTAATTTAAAAATAATTTTTAAAATTTTTTTAAAGTCTATTCGCGAATCTTTGGAAGAAGAACATCATCATGGACATTCACATGATGGACATGAAGGATGTCCACATGCCAAACAAAATCAACATAAACGAATGGCTAGTACTTTGCCTAAAATTCCAAAAATGACTAAAAAAGAAGAAGAACGTCCTTACCACGAGAACAGGTTATTTTTAATTAGAAATAGGGCTTGACCCAGATAATCACCTTTAGGACAATACTCCTTGGGAAGTGTATTTAAAGGGGAATTGATCTTCCGGGTTAATCTACAAAAGGCGTTGACCCGAAAGATACATATCCTTTAGAACAACAACCCCCTATGGAGAGTTTATATAAAAGAGGGTTGATCTTCTGGGGGCGTCCCCACAAACATTTTATATTTTTTAAAATATTTTCTTAATTTTCTAGCTGGTTTGCTTTTCTAAACAATCCACAAATTCGTTTATGGACATATTCAATTGGTTCAACTTTACTTATAAGTGCCTTTCCATGTTTTATTCTTGCATTTATTCCAATTAATGTTTGTTTTTTAAAATTTCAAAGAATTTTCTTTTTAATTTTCAAGTCAAATGCAAATGAAGAATCGCCACTTTTACGTACATTATTAGCTTTTGGTGCTGGAGGTTTACTTGGGGATGCTTTTCTTCATTTAATTCCGCATGCGATGCCTTCAGGTGGACATAGTCATTCACACTCTCATTCACACAAAGGAGGGCATGACGAGGAACATGAGCCACATGATTTGTCTGTTGGAACTTGGGTACTTGTTGGTTTGTTTTTCTTTTAATTTATTTTAAAGGGAATTTTTTGTTTAAAGGTTTTATGACATTTTTTATTGTTGAAAAAATTGTCAGACTTTTGCGTGGAGAGGAGTCTTCGTCACATGGGCACTCACATGGAATGAAATTATCGGAAAAAGCAAAGAATTCTGATGATGAAGAAGAACATGAAGAGGATAAAAAGGTTTTTTAATTAATTTTTATAAGGACATTTGAAGTAAAGATTGATGAGCCTACATTCGTAGACATAAACAGTGGCTCCGAATCCGGCGGAGTTAAGATTCTGAAAACCCGGAACCCGGCCACCAAGTGCCCAATACCCTGCACTGGTTATACCCAAAATTCCATTGAGGGACGTCTTAGGCATCTAGTTACCTTTAAAAGACTAAAATCTTATTTTCCAGCTGTTTTTACATTTTTATCTATAGAAAATCAAATCTTCAAAACCACCAAATATTCGTGTAGCAGCCTATTTAAATTTAGTTGCCGATTTTATGCATAATTTTACTGATGGTTTGGCAATTGGTGCTTCTTTTATTGCAGGGACTACTATTGGAATTGGTTTTTTTTTAAATTAAATTCAAATTCAAAAAATTTATTTTTAAAGTAACAATGGTAACTGTTTTGGTCCATGAAATTCCACACGAAATTGGTGATTTTGCAATTTTAGTTCAAGCAGGATTTTCAAAGAAAAAGGCAATGTTAATACAATTATACACTGCTTTTGGTGCAATAGCTGGTTGTGCTATTGCAATTTGGGATGTGGATGCTGCTAATATTGCAGAAGCTGTTGAACAAAGTTGGGCATTACCTTTTACGGCTGGCGGTTTTATTTATATTGGAACGGTAAAATTTTATTTGTCGGACCCCCTTTTTATTAAAAAAATTAATTTAAAAAAGGTTTCAATGATCCCAGAACTTTTGGAAAATTCTACAATGTGGCAAAGCATAAAAGAGCTTGTGGCATTCCTTCTTGGACTTTTCATGATGTATTTAATTGCGTTTTTTGAATAGAAAGTTTACGTTTAAAAAATCTGAGATATGCATAAATTACCAAAAACGATGTAAATATATTTTTATTAGTTTTGTGTATTTTGAGGAGTGCGCCGAAATACCAAACCCCAAAGGCTGCCAAGATACCAAACTGGAAAAATTAAGAACAATAGGTGGAAGTGGAAGATTGTTAACAACCCACATCTTGGTATTTCGGCGATTGCCTTACAGCATCATGCCTCTTTCGGAATGTTTTTTATATCAAAAGATACACACAAAACTAAATCAAAAATTTGTTGTATCATTGCCCTTTGTGTTGATTTTTTTCTGTTAAATTTATTTAAAGTAAAACTTGGGAGTTTTAAAATTGTAAATTTATTACAAAAATTTTTAAAATTGGCTACAAAATTGAAAAAGGAGATTTTTAAACTACTTGAAGTAATTTTAGAGATTATTTTGACTAAAGGAGTATTTTTATTTTTAAAACCTAAATTTTTTATCGTTTTTAAGTAAGATTTTCTGGCCATTCAGGGATATAATAGCGACGAGCAGTTCCTTCCAAAAGACGTTCCAAAAACATAGGAAAACCATTTAGAACATTCTCTACATTTGTTGAACTTTGTTTATTTTCCTAAAAGGAAAGGAAGGGAATTTTTTAAAAAATAAAAAAAATATATTTAAAAAAACCTCAAAAGAAGCAATTATTTTATTCTTAATCCGCAAAGAATTTCTCTTATTAATTCCCTTCTCATCAACATCATCTAACAAATCTTCATCTCCTAACGCTTCTAAATGAATATTATTTGTTTGTTTTCGATTTGGAATTTTATGCATTGGATGATAAATTGAGAAATATAAACGCCAACCACAAATAACCAAAACTGTTCCAATTGTGTGTTTCGTATTGATATTCTGATAAAGAAATTATTAGAAAATAAGAAAGAAAAACTTAAATTTAGGCTCTAGAGATGTCAAAGACTGAAGAATTTCCAAGACTAAAACACAAGATCAAAACCCAAAATCGAAAAACCCCCTAAGAAAAATCTGAGTCTAGATCAATAGCAGGCCCGTAGCCAGGATTTTTTTTCGAGGGGGGGAAATTTTTTTGCGCCAAATTTTTGGCGCCGAAGGCGCCAAAAATTTTTATTTTCAGCGCCGCAGGCGAAAATTTTGAGAATTTTAGAAGGCCGTAGGCCAAAAAAATTCACTTTTTCGGCGCCAAAAATTTGATTTTCAGCGCCGCAGGCGAAAATTTTTTGAATTTTGGACCTCAAGAAGCCAGATTTCTTCCTTTTTTAGCGCCGCAGGCGAAAATTTTTTAAATTTCAGAGGCCGTAGGCCAAAAAAAATTCACTTTTTTGCCCCAGCCCTTCCCCAAATTTTTTCCTTTTTCCCATTTCGGGGGGGGGGGGGGGGGGGGGGGGGGGAATTCCCCCCTCACCCCCCCCCCTGGCTACGGGCCTGATCAATAGTCTTGGACTCAATCATCATCCCTGACATGCCTGTCATAAATCAGAGCCTCAATCCAATAATATTTTCAAAAAATTACAAACCTTAAGTCGATTCTTAATTGTCAATTCTTTGCTTTCCTTTCCATTTTTCTCAAATTTTATTTTTTCATTCAAATTATTTTCTAATAAACAATTCTCATTTGAATTTGTGTCTGTTGTAATTGTTGCTACACTTTCTGAATCACCTTTTTGTTGTTCTTTATCATCTTCAGGTAATGTCAATTCTAACAATGAGCGAAACCAATTTAAATTTTTTGGGATTAATAAAAAGCCAAAAGAAAAAGTTTTGTTACTAAAAAAGTAAAAAATTAAAGGTGAAATTTACTTATGTATCCCGGCCTCTAATTAAGATAAACATTATGTTATTCGAATGAGTTCAACCAGCTGATTGTGAGTTGAACGACATCAAGAGCTCACAATCAGCTCTCAACTATAGGCTGGGATGCCACCCTTGAAAATCACAAAACCATCAAGGGACCAATATGAGCCCATAACAACTTAAAATTGGAACCAAAGAATAATTTTGGCCATTTAGATTGTTATTTAGTAGAGCTCGTCAAGCCACATTCGACTTATATTAGTTTGACGAGCTCTTTCAATAGTCTGATGAGCTCTTGTCCGAATCAGAGTCCGGAACATATGTCGGAATTTTTCCGAATTTTATTTTAAAATTTATACTTTCTCAGGCAATAAACATGACGAGCAAATTGTTGCAAAAGTGTTTCTTTGCTCTCTGCATCTACCAAAATAATTATAGATCTACATCCAGGCTTTAGTAAACGAATTAATCCAAATTGAGTTTCTGCTCTTAATTCGTGCAATAATGGATTCATTGTACGCCAAATTCGTGCTTGGGTCCTTTGAATCTTCTCTTCTTCTGTTAATGGCGTTTTAGGGTCTTCTGGATGCCATTCCTAAAAAATAATGAAAATTAAAAGAAAATATTTTAAAAAATACATTTGATTCTTTTTGACTAGATTTTGTATGAAAATCCTCATTAACATTATTTTGTCGTCTACGATTATGTTGTTCTGAAGTCGAATCTATTTTAAATTTATTGAGTAAAAAGCCAATCAAGAAAATAAAAAGAAGAGTGCCGAAAACGCTAACAAATGGAAAAATCTGAAAAAATAAAAATTTTTAGAAAAATTTTCGAAATTTTTACAAAATTAATGAGATCATTTTGTTGTCTACGAGGAGGAGCCCAACGAACATATTGAAATTGAAAATGTTGTTGGTCTCGAAAGAAATGTTCGTAACCCTGACCATCTCCAAATTGATCTTCAGTTAATCCAGTTTTGTCATAAATTTGCCGTTTTTCAGTGTTTGATAAAAGCTTCAAAAAATTATTTAAACTTCAAAATTTCCAAAAAAAACCTTGTAAGCCTTGTTTATATCCAAAAAACGTTTACCATCATTTAATTCTTTATTTTTGTCGGGATGCCTAAAATTTTTAATTAAAAAATTTTAAAAATTAAAAATACCATATTTTAACTAATCGTCTATACGCTTGTCGTATTTCCTCTTGTGTTGACATTCTTTCAATTTCTAAAGTCTCATAAGGATCGAATTTGTTTAATGCATAACAAGATGGTAAAATAATTAAAAATATAAGAGCAAATAGTTTACAAAAAAGAAGCATTTTAAAACCAAAGTTGAAGCTTAAAAGCTAGAAAAATTAAAAATATAATCAAAAAATTAAAAAAAAAATCTAAAAAAATGAGTGAAAAACCTGAAAAGTTTTTCAAACCCCGTTTTTGGTGAAAAGAGGAGAGTAATGATCTAAATGAGAGACCAAGCTAGAGAAAAAGAGGAAAACAAGACACTTCACAATGTCCACTTAAAATCTGGCAGCTGTTTAGAAAACATTTACGCCAGAAAATTTGCGGACAGTTTGAAGAATTTGCGGACAGCATTTTGAATCGGCACTCAACAGGCCAGTTACGTGACGGTAAAGTGCTAATCTACGCAATTTCTTAAGGCAATAATTTTGTGCCGCGCTCATTTACACGTAATTATTATTTGCCATAAAAGATTAAAGATTTCTCTCATTTAATTTATTTTTTTAAAATTAAAATGGCCTATATTCGCCTTTTGTTTATTCCTTTTTTATTTTTATCAATTTATTCCTTTCCTGCATTGTCTGACAAGGAAGAAGTTCCATTAAACACGGTTAAACGAACAAGAACTTCTTTTGATGCAAAACATATGGGAGAAGGGAAACATGATGTTGAAATGGATCACAAAGCTGTTTTAGGTTTGAATTTGTATTTACTAATTTGGGTACAAAAATATTTATTTAGGGCCAGATACTGATGAGTATAACGATTTGCCGCCTGAAGAGTCGAAAAAACGTCTTCGCGTTCTTGCTCTCAAAATGGACATAGACAAGGTTTTTTTTTGAAATTATTTTTTATTTAATTTTAAAATTTAGGATGGCTTTATTTCGCCAGAAGAACTCAATGAATGGGTATACAATTCGCTTGTTAATGTGGACTTGGAGGAGACAAAAGAACGGTTTATGGATATTGATGCAGGCAAGGAATTTTGAGAATTTTTATTAATTTTTAAAAATTCTAGATAGGGATGATTTTATTACTTGGCCTGAATATACCCAAGAAGCTTTTGGAATTAGTGCAGAAGATGAGGCCAAAAAAGTTCTTTCAGATTCTGATGATTTGAAGGTATTAATTAACATTGTTGGTGACCTGTTAATTTTCGCCTGTGGCGGCTTAAATGCTTTTATTATTTTCATTTGACCCGCCACAGGCTGAAATTAACGCTGACGCCGGCAACTTTAGTAATTGACTTTAAAAATAAAAAAAGAATTTATTTTAAGTTGCTTGAAGAGGATCGTCGTTATTTTGCGGCGGCTGATTTAAATGGAGACTTGAAATTGAATTTTGAAGAATTTGTGGCTTTTCAAAATCCAGAGCACGCCGAGCATATGCATGATATTCTTATTCAGGTTTTTTTTAATTTTTTTAAAATTTCTTATAAAAATATTTTCTAATAAAAAAAAATTTAGAATACTTTAAATGAGAAAGATGCGAATAAAAATGGAAAAATTGATTTGGCAGAATTTTTGGGTGATTTGGCAAATGAACAACCAAAATCTGAATGGTTTTTTCTGTTAAAAATAAATTTTTAAAAATTATTTTTTAAAGGTTTTTGAGTGAACAATCACGTTTTCAAGACGAATATGACAAAAATAAGGATGGAGTCTTAGATGGAGAAGAAATGCGTGCTTGGCTTGTTCCAGATTTTAAACAAACGGCTAAACAAGAAGCAGATCATTTAATTGAATCGGCGGATGAAAATAAGGTTTTTTGGGGGATTTTTGGAATTTTTTAATTTTTTTTTGTTTTTTAAAGGACGGAAAATTAAGTATTGACGAGGTAGTTAATGCCTACAAAATATTTGTTGGTTCTGAAGTTACTAATTATGGTGAACATTTGCTTAGCGTTTCTCATGAAGAATTGTGAGGATAAAAGGTATTTCTGGAAAGATTTTATTTTGAAAGTGGAGAATAGGGCGGTTTAACGACTGATTTTGGTTAATTTTTCGGTTTTGTGATTTCAGTTTTTAGTCAAAATTTTTTAAAAAACAATTGTTTTCAGATTTTTCGGTTTTTTGCATGAGAACGTTTTATTTTTGGCAAAAATGGCAAAAAAATTTCAGATTTTAAAATCGGTCGTGAACTACCCTAATAGAGAACATTTGCATTGTTTTGCTTTATTTTTTTTTTGGGTTATGGTGCTTTATTTATGATTTTTTGTTTTTAAATTTTTTCTTTTATTTTTCTAATCTTTTTTTTTGTTTTTTTCTTTCTACAAATCTCTCACTAGCTTTATTATTATTGCATTTCTAATTATTTAAGCTTTCGCAAATTTTTCAAAATTTTATTTAAATTTTCCAAGCAATTTTTAAAAAATTTTTAACATTCATAAAATATTTTAAGATAAACAAAAAAAGAACGAATTATATTTTTGTCTACCCCTCTATTCCCCTTAAAAAAATTTTTGGACCATTTTTCAATTTTTATTTGGCTTTTTCCAAACTTTATGTAAAATGTCAATTTGTATATCCCCCATTAACTCATCATGTACCCATTTAGGTAATTTCGAAAGTTTTTCTTCATATAATTTATTCGTCATTATTTTACCTTTTTTGAGTATTTCCAAATTACAAACAAGTACCTTTTTTAAAAAATTTTTTTTAAATTTTTTAAATAAAAAGAATTATTTTTACTTTGTTTTCACCAGCATCTGCATAATAACAATAACCAAAATGGTGTCGAAATAAATCTAGTAAAAATTGTCTTTCTTCTGCTACAATTTCTCTCTAAATTTTAATTTTTCTAAATTAATTTTAAAAATTAAAATTAATTTTACATTTTCTTCTGTATCCAATACAAAAGTGTTAATTAAAAGAGTTCCTAAAATTTTTAAACTTTTTTAAAAAATATTTAAAAAATTTGCCTGTTTCTTTTAACATTTTAAACATTTTGTCTATAATTTTTTCATCATGAACCAATTGTTTTAAGGGACAGAATAATGGATAGACTTTTTTGTCCAGAACATTCGAACAAGCATCAACAATAAGACAATCAAACTGGCCATCTAAAAATTTTTTTATAAATTTCAGAAGTCCAAATCTATTCCAAAAAACATCAGAAACAGGGTTAACAAGGGTTGGGAGGAAACTAACAAGGAACAACCTTTTATACTAGGGTAGTACCCTTACCCTTCGGGGTCGGAAGTGTCGGGGATCGGGATTTGCCGGGGTAGGCATGTCGGGGTGCTACCCTACTTTATACTCCAAAAATTATACCTTCAATTTTCCAATTGTTTATATATTCAATTGCATCTTGAATTATTACTTTTTGATTTGGTGTATTTTTTAAATTGAACCATTTTCGTGCAATATACCTTTTAATTATTTTATTTTAACATTTAAATAATTTCTTACTCCGTTGCTGGCTCCAAATCTAGAGAGATGAATTCACGCTGAAAAAACATTTTAATTTACGTAATTTAAAGCAACAAACATTTCCTTCAATTTCGTCAAAAAAGTTGGGAACAGTGCCGCCACCCAATCCCAACATTAATATTCGAGGTGTTTCTTTACTTGCTTCAAGGCAACCAGTTGCCAGTAATTGACCAGCAATTGCCTTTGCATAAGCGAGAATTAATCTCCTTTTCATAACAGGCCAACCAGCCGAATTTTTTGCCGAGAACTTTTCTCCTTCAAGTTTTTACTGTAAATAAAGGAAAAATAAAACTTTTTACCTGGTTTTGGGATTAGTTTGGCAATAGTAAGCACAACATCTTCCACTTTATCCACCACTAATAACCTCTCATATTCATCTCTAAATATTGTTAAAATTAAAATTTTATTTAATATTTACTCGTGGCCGTTCCATCCTTTAAGTCGGACATCCTCAATTTTAAAACAATTTTCTTCAACGCCTTTCGGGCAAATAACTTCTTGAACAATAACGTTTTGATTCTCATCATCAACTTGAACTGGAACATGCACAGTAAACTCCGTGTTGGTCGGATAATCTTCGTAATAACGCAACAAAAAGAATAGTACGAGAACCTGATTAAAGTATAATGCTCTCAGATTCAAATCTTTATAAACCTTTCGGGCAAATAATCCTTGGACAATAACGTTATCTACATCCCTGGGTAGAGATTTCCAGGACCGAAAATTTTCCTTTTCCAGCTCTAAAGACGTCCAAAACTTGGTTCTGACAGATCCCTTGATATAAGGATACACCCCTGGGTGTAAGGATAGTTCTGTATCAGCAAAAGTTTTTAAATAAAAATACCAAAATTGCTAACGTCAACAACACGACACGTAAATTAAAAAATATTTTCAAATAAAATGGAAACTTTCTAGCAATAAATTTTTTTGTTTGTTTAAGGTAGTAATCAAACATTTTACTGATTACAGGAAAAATCCATGTCTGAGAGAAACCCATGTCTAAAATTCATGTCTAACGTGTCAAATGACTGTCTAGCAACGTGTCAATAAAAAATTGATTCTCTCTCTCAAATTGTTTTTATTTTTTTATTAAGATGTTTACACATCTGTTCAGCAATTTCTTTGTTAAAATCAGAAAAAAATTCTTTATTTTATTCATTTATGAGACATCTTGTATTTGAGGTTATGATATGGCATTGGGAGACATTTACAAAAAGAGAATTTATATATAAAAAAATATTTAAAAAGTCAAAGACTAGAGAAATATATAAAAGAGCTCATAGTGAAAATGTGTTGAGTTTTGTTTTTTTACAAGTTGGTCAAAATCTAAAAAATATTTTCCTTAAAATTCAGAAAAAATTAAAAACTTACAAAGTTCAAAAATTGATTGATTATCAACCTCCACTCCAATATATACACATTATTCTTCTAGCACTCCTACACATTACAATTATCAACCATCATGTCCTCTTCCTTTTTATTCTTTTTTGATGTTTGTGTCTTTTTAGAAAAACAATTCGAACCATTCTCTTCTCCATTTTCATTAAATTTTGCCATTTTTAGAACCAAATGTTTATATCTTTTAGAAAGTCCTTTTTGCCAAAATAAAATAACTGGAGAATCCTTTAAAAGAATTTTAAAAAAAATTTTAAATTAAAAAAACAAAAACAAACTTGTGATCGACATTTAATTATACGCATAATTCTTTGAAGATCTATAGTCTCACGTTGATGTCTCAATTGAAAAATTAATTTAACATTATTAAGCCATTCATTTCTTGTAGCACGTAGAGCACTTTCAAGAGTAAAACCATTAATCATTGAATCTTTAAAAAATTATTTTTTTTAATTAAAAAAAAGAAAACCAAGCAAAAGTTGACTATATCGTTTAACTAAAGTTGGCTTTTCTGATTCCTTTCTTTGAGGAAAACTTCCAACAAAAATATTAAATTTATTTAAATTTGTTGTTTGTACTTCTTGTTTATCATCATTTAATTCTTTCTCTTTTTTATCATTTTCAGAAAGTATTAATAAAAATATATTTGAAAGATAATTTGAAGGAATTTCAATTTCTGGTGAACAACCAAGAAAATTATATCTAAAATTTTAATTTAAAAAAGTTAAAATTAATTTTAAAATCCTTACTTATAAGAATGATAATATTGAGTAGCATTTGCATCTAATCGAACACATCCAATTGGTAATAATTGAACAAGTGAATGTATAAATTGTTGACGAGCAATTAAAGAATTACATTTAACAACAATCTTTAAAAAATAAAAATTGTGAAGGTTTAAATTTAAAATGTAGGCAATTTGAAAAATACCTGTTCACCAATAATTATTTGCCAAATTAACGCATTTAACAAAGCCGAATCTTGTTCAGCCAAAGTTTGAGCAATATAACGTAAATCGTCTAATTGAATTAATGTTTGTTTCGATGAAAGTTGATTAATTAATTCTTTTTCTTCTAAAGAACCACAAACACTTAATTCTGTCATCTTAAAAGAAAGGAAAAATTAATTTAAAAAATTAAGTTTTACAAAAAGCATTTCTTGTGTAGGGCATCCTTCAAGTAAAATGTCTTTATCTAGAAAATGAATAAAATAAATTTTTAAAAATTAAAAAATAAACCAAGTGAAGTCAAAGTTTTTAGCAAAGAAATCATCTGACTAAAAAAATTAAAATTTAAAAAAATAAAAGAAAAATAAAATAACCTATGCAATAAAGTAAAAATATTTTCATCATTTGTAATTATTTTAAGACTTCTAGAAGTATCTACAGCATATTGTCTAGGATAAAACTGGTGTGGTAACCAATGAGCATTTTTGACATTTGATGCTAATCTTAATTCTGAGTCTTGAGCTTGCTCATAAATAAAAAATGTGTTGGTTATTTCCTTAAAAAATTGTTCAAAAATAATTTTTTAAAATATTAAAAAACCTGTAATTTAGAAACAATAGAGCAAAGACTATTGGTAAGAAAATCATAATGTCTAAGCAGAAGCAATTTATCCATACAAACAACTACTAAAGAATAACTTCGATGAAATCCTCTAGCCTTAGCATCTCTCAATCTTTAAAAATTTTGTACAAAAAAATATAAATTTTAAAAAAACCTAAAAGTGTAAGAGAGAGTATACCAATTTTCATCGTCACCAAAAAGAACAACACCATCATGTTCAGTGTCACTCGTTGAATAACCAAAGAAAATTTCATCGTTATCCTTTTGAGAATTTGAAGAATTAGTCGAAGAAGTAGTCAATTGAGGGGATGATTGAGATGAAGTACAAGCTGCAACGAATGGGGCAGAGACCTCAACACTAAGTGAACGCAAACTAGCCTGCTTGAGTATTTGATTTAAACGTTCATTAATTGGAACCTTCAAAAATGTTTTTTTGAAATTTGTGTTTAACAATAAAAAAACCTGAGAACTAACATAACTAATTTCTTCATCACTAGTATCAGACAAAAGCCCCATTCCTTGAGCAAAAGAAGAACAAGCTGCACATCTCAATTCATCATCTACAATTTCATTACCACCATAAAGGTCATTACAAAAATAGGGTATACCGTCCAAAGAGAAGGTGGAGTCTAAAGAAATTTTGATTTAAAAAATTTAAATTATAAAACCCCCTCCCCTATTTGTGTAAAAAATAAAAAAATATATTAAAAATAAAAATTAAAAAAATACCATCAAAATTAGAAGAACATTTTGCCTTTTCTAGTCCTTCCAAATCCAAGTCTGAAGTTCGCATCGGTTGACAGGTAAAAACTACTCTAGGTCCATGATTTTCACAAAAATAACATAAGGCCGCCAAAGCTGTCTGCATATTTTTTTAATACAAGTCTAAAAATATTTTAAAGCTTTAATTTGTCTGTTGTTTTTTTAATAAAAAGATTTAATAAAAATAAAAATTCACAGCTGATGCAAAGAAATTTTGCGGTTAAATCGTAAAATTTTTGCGGTAAAAAAAGTGTTCTTTTGTGTCTCGAGTTGAATGACGGATAGAATGGAACATACAAAAAGGTAAGAAACAAAATGGTAATCGGAGCAACTCTCGACAAGAAAAAAGTTTTTGGGGGTTTCTTTTAAAAAACGTGTAGTACCATTTTTAAAGTTTTCGGTTGTACTACCATTTTGTCATTGACCATTTTGTCGAATTCCATTTTGTGTCTTTGCACGAGTTTTGAGGCTACCCTACAACTCATCCAATCCTTAACTCATCTAACACTTAACTCATCCACACGGCCAAAAACGCTCAACTCATCCAATCCTCAACTCATCTAATGTTTAACTCATCCACACGCCCAAAAACGCTCAACTCATCCAATCCTCAACTCATCTAATGCTTAACTCATCCACACGCCCAAAAACGCTCAACTCATCCAATCCTTGAAATATCCGTGCCCGCACAAAATACCGAATTCTCAAAATCGCGAATAGGCTAAAAAAGCTCAAAATCGCGAATCGGTAAAAATATCTCAAAATATGGAATCGGCCAAAAAAGCTCAAAATATGGAATCTTAAAATATCGAATCTCAAAATCGCGAATCGGCCAAAAAAGCTCAAAATACCGAATCGGCTAAAAAGTAGTTAAAAATGTCGAATTTTTTAAAAACGAAAAGGGCCGTTTGAGTGCCGCTGCAGGTCTTTTTCTGATTATTCAGGGGTCTGTAACTCAGTCCAATCAGGTCGGATTTCATTGATTTTGGTGTCATTTGATGCAGCTCGACGTGCTCTTTCAGATGAGCTATCATTCGGAAACTCGAAATTCGGTTCGGGATTCGAAATTCGGTTCGGGTCCGGGATTCGACTTTTTCAAAATCCGAGCTGAGATTCGTAATCAGCACATTTTTTTACCTTAGAAAAATACTTTCTCTTATTTTTAAAATTTTTTTACGAAGAAGTTGGTCACAACTTTGTTCAGACTCAACTGGCCTTTGCCGCATTGTCGATATTTTTCGATATTTTGAGCTTTTTTTGCCTATTCCATATTTTGAGATTCGATATTTTGAGATTCCATATTTTGAGCTTTTTTAGCCGATTCGCGATTTTGAGATTCCATATTTTAAGAATTCGGTATTTTGTATGGGAGCCGAAATATCGGCCGGTTGAGTCCCTAGCCGGTTGAGTCCCTGGTCAGTTGAGTCTCAACCGGCCCAAGACTCAACCGGCGGTAATCAACCACTCAAACGGCCGGGACTCAACTGACCAGGGACTTAACCGGCTAGAGACTCAACTGGTCATGGACTCAACTAGCCATGGACTCAACTAGCCATGGACTCAACTGGTCATGGACTCAACTGGTCATGGACTCAACTGGTCATGGACTCAACTGGCCATGGACTCAACTGGTCATGGACCCTACTTACCAGAGACTCAGACGGCGAGAGACTCAAACGGCCGGAGACTCAAACGGCCAGAGACTCAAACGGCCAGGGACTCAGACGGCCAGAGACTCAAACGGCCAGGGACTCAAACGACTGGTACTCAATAGTCTCGTTCCAAAGGATTGGATGAGTTGAGCGTTTTTGGCCGTGTAGATGAGTTAAGCATTAGATGAGTTGAGGATTGGATGAGTTGAGCGTCTTTGGGCGTGTGGATGAGTTAAGCATTAGATGAGTTGAGGATTGGATGAGTTGAGCATTTTTGGCCGTGTGGATGAGTTAAGGAATTTTAGCCGTTTAGATGAGTTGAGCGTTTTTGGGCGTGTGGATGAGTTAAGGATTAGATGAGTTGAGCGGGCACGAGTTTTGAGTCTGACACATGCATGAAAAGAGTGTGTATAATTGAGAGATAGCGATGGAAAAAGAGCAAAAATATGTAAGAGTGAAATCGGACACTTTGATGCAGACTTTTTCGTGCAAAAAATTGTGCAAATTCTGCAATTAAATAGCAAAAATTTTTTAAATTTATTTCCTTTTCGAAGTTTTTTAGAATAAATTTTTAGTTAGTTTTACAAATGGGAGAGCATGAATTTATTTGGGAATATCAATGTTTGACACCAAAATGGTTAGAATTTGATAAGGAATTGAACGCTTTCTTAACAAAGTTTGCTTAATCTTTTTTTAATAAATATTTTTTGTTTTAGAGAGCTTTCGAAGAGCCAAAAAGCCGAATATGAAATTGAAAATTGGAAAATGGAATTCGATCTGGAAGAGATGAGACAACGAAATTTGGATAGTGGATTTGTCAGAGGGATTAGATGTGCTATTTGTTTAAATGGTTTTCTTGGGTCTTTTTTAAATAAAATATATAAAATATTCAGATAATAATAAAATTGTCTGGAACTATCAAAGTAAGCGAAGAAGATGGGTAAGCTTGCCACCCTCCTTGGCACTTCAATGTGAAAAATTTTTCAAAGAAAATCAGAATGATTTAAGCAGCGAGAAATTATCTTTTGAAATGTTTGGACGTGAAATGCTTGTTGATTTTTGTGGAGGAGAGAATGGAATTTTGTTGAAGGATGTCAATACGAGTGAACAATTTCAAATTAAACGGATTGAATCCAAAGTAGGATTTTTTTTATTTTTTTAAATATTTTTTTTGAATTGTAGGCAGGTCCAGCAGATACTTCAGACCCTCCACATCCTAAATCGAGTCCAACAAATTTGAGGGAGCGTAAATGTAAATTTAAAACAACGGCAAATAATTCAGTTAAAAGTAAGACGTCTGACGACAAAAAATCAAAAGAAAAATCTGAAAAATCAAAGAAAGGAAAATCTCGGAAAAAGAAAATTGATGATCTAACAGACGAAGAAGATGAGAACAATAAGGATGAAGATGGTTCTGAGGACGAAATTCCTTTTCCACGTAAAAAACAAAAGTTGGATAGAAATAAAAAGTTGGAAAAAGCACTGGAATTGGAAGGTTAACATTTTTTAATTTTTAATGATTTTGTTTCAATTAACTCAAAACCTGCTAGGAATGGGGTGGCATGGGGGAAAAATTTAGAGGAAAAAATTCTTCGGATCCGAGTATCGGGTCGGAAAAAGTCCAAAAGGCCGGTTATCGGATCAGTACCGGAGGCTTTGTTGGATTAGGAAGTTTAATTCACATAATCAAACAATTAATTTTTAAATATTTTTAGAAGAACCAGAAATCGATATTGAATGCTCTGATATAAATATCCAAGCTTATCGTATTTATAAAAATTCTGAAGGGATTTTCTTCAATGCAATGCTTAATCAAACAAATATTCAAAACAACAATAATAAATTTTATTTGATACAGTTATTAGAAAATAGATTGGGTGGAGATTATTGTGTTTGGCTTCGTTGGGGACGTGTTGGAATGAAAGTAAAATTAAAAAAAAATTTTATAAAATTTTTTTGGTTTTAGGGTCAAAGTGACTTGAATAGATTTAATTCTAATTTGGATGGCGCCTTAAAATTGTTTGAAAGAAAATTTAAAGATAAGACGAATAATGATTTTTTGGGAAGCCAACAAAGTTTTGTTAAAATTAATGGAAAATATGATCTGATAAAAATTGATTATAAACGTAAAATTATTCAAAAAGAGGAAGAAATTGTTAAAGGTTTTGTTTTTAAATTTATTAAAAAATTTTTTTGTCAATTTTTTGGATCAAATTGTTTCTGTAATGGATGAACGAATTAAAAAGCTTATGCAAACAATTTGTGATTTTAAATCTATGGAGAAGGAAGTGAGACGTTTAGATTTTGATTTTCAACGGATGCCTTTAGGTTTTTTTTGCTTTAAAAATTTTTTGAAAAGTTAAAAAAAAATTTTTTTGAATTCTTCCAACGGGTTAATTCGGATTTTCCTTAAAAATTTGAATAAAAAATAATTTTTATTAAAATCCACATCAATTTAGGAAAAATTACCAAAGAACAAATAAAGTCTGGATATGAAGCTTTGACACAAATTGAACAGTTTATAGCTAAAAATGAATTGGAATCTGTTGCTTTTAAACAATCAATGAACGAGTTTGTTTTTAAAATTAATTTTTTTAATTTTTATTAAATTAAAAAAAGATATTACACACGAATTCCTCATTGTTTTGGTATGCGAACTCCACCAATGATTAGAACAATTGAAGCTTTAAAACAAGAAATTGAATTATTAGATCTATTGACGGGAATTGAAATTGCTGTTACAAAAATGAATAATTCTGATGATCCAATAGAAAAGCATTACAGCAGATTAAAATGGGATATAATACCTGTAGAAAAGGAAGATGAAAAATATAAGGTTTTTTTTAAATATTTTTTGTAATTGTCTTTATTGTGCGCGACAGTAGAAAAGAGGAGACTAAAACGGGGTGGGAAACGGAGGGGAGATTCCTATTGCCATATATACTCACATTGAGTTAATGACACACACCAGCGCTATGGATTTTGTTGATTCCTAGAGCTGGGCACTTATTTTATAGATCTGGATTTATAGGAATTAGGAATCCATTGTGTGCTTCATTTAAAGACTTGTGGAATTAAAATGGTCGCACACATTACCAATAATTAATTTTTTTAAAGTTAATTGAAGAATATTTAATTAATACTCAAGGACCAACACATTGTAGTTTTAAATTGGGGTTAAAACAAGTCTATGAATTAAACAGAAAAGATAAAGAGAAAGAAGAAAAATTTTTGAAAAATTTGGGAAAAAGAATGTTGTTGTGGCATGGTTCTAAATTAACTAATTGGTATTCTATATTAGCACAAGGACTTAGAATTGGTTTGGATTTTATTTTTAAGTTAAAAAATTTTTTAAATTTAATTTAGCCCCGCCAGAAGCTCCTGTCGTATGTTTTTTTGTTTATTTTTATATTTTTAAAATTATAATTTATTTTTTAAGACTGGTTATATGTTTGGTAAAGGAGTTTATTTTGCAGGTTTTTCTTGTAATTTTAGAAAAAAATTTTTTTCTTTCAAAAGATATATCAAGCAAATCGGCCAATTATTCAAACTCCGGATCAAACAATTCTGCTTTTATGATGTTATCTGAAGTTGCATTGGGGGAAATGTTGGAATTAAAAGATGGCGATTCGGATTTACACAATAAATTACCAAAAGGGAAACACAGCACTAAAGGAATTGGAAAAATTGTGCCTAAACCAGAAGAAACAAAAATTTTGTAGGGAACGAAAAAATATGAAAATTAATTTTTTTCATTAGGGATGATGGTATTGAAGTACCATGTGGTAAACCTGTTGATGCAGAATGTCAGGACACAACACTTATTTACAATGAATTTATTGTATACAATTTGGAGCAGATTCGTGAACGTTTTTTGGTTGAATTTAATTATCAGTATAATTTTGAATTGTAAGATGTTGTTTAGTATTTAATAGAGTTCGAACTTTTCAATTTGTCGGACCGAGTATCCGTTTTTTTCTTTCAAACTGACTCGGCCGGGGTTTCCGAACAAAACTCCGAAAACACGAACTTCATAGAAATATCCGATTTCCTAGCTCAGAAGACGGGCCGGGCTCGAACTCTAGTATTTACATTTAATTTATTTTTTCGACTTTGTTAATCTCTTCACTTATATTACTTCAATATCTCAAGTAAAATCCCCCACTCATTTTATCAATATTTATAATTTATCAAGCATCTCAATTTTGTTTATTTAAACAATAAAAGTAACAAAAATCAAAATATTTACTTTTAATTTTTATTCCAATCCAATAAGTGCTTGACCAATTTCCTCTTCATTTAACCAAGTAATTTTACCAGTCTAAAAATTAATAAAAAATCAAAATTTCAAGAATTTCAAACCATTTCTCCATCTTCCATTTCTGGTTTAATTATAACAATCTCAACATTTTTATTACTAATTTTCTCTTCCATTAATTGTTTAAGTGTTGTTAACGCAACTTTCTGTGCTTGTGCTAATGTCATTTTCTGTTAAAATTTAAAAGGGTTTTTGAAAGTTTTTAATCTCAAAACAAACCTTATCACATTCTTTACAATGTTCAATTAATGCTTGTTCTGCCCCATCTCCACCAGCCCCAATAGCTTTTGCAATACAACGAATATATGTGCCAGAAGGATCCAAATGGTAAAGAGCAGTCCCTGTGTGATCAACACCAGCAAATAGCATTGCAACTCCAAATGGACGACCGAGTCGAATCTTATACAAATACTTTTTAAAATATTTTCGAGAAAACTAACCGTTGATTCATCGTCACCAAAATGAAGAGCAATTTCCGAAACCTTCATTGTAACATGGCCAATCCCAATTCTTTGGCCATAAGTAAAAAAATAATCCTGAGATTCAGTTCGAGCACGGTCCACCCAAGTGCGTGCATCAGCAATGAGGCCAGCGGAGGCAGCAACTAAAAGAAAATTTAAACTTAAAATTCTTTTAAAAACCTATATGTTTGTCGATTTTGGAAATTTTTTTCATAGAGTCAAGCGATAATAATCTAGAGACGGCTCGTCGTTCAGCTACCAAAACAATTCCTTCTTTCGATTGAATTCCAATTGTTGTAGTGCCAAGCTAGGACATAAAATAATTTAAAGAAATTTTTTAATAAGTTTACTTTAACCGCTTCCATAGCATATTCAACTTGGAAAAGTCTTCCTTCAGGTGAGAAAGTATTAACACCTCTATCATACTCGCTGCGTGTCAGAAACATTTTTATTTGTCTTAAAATTTGAAAAAAAAAATAAAAAACAAAAAAATTCCCAAAAAACTTCCAAAAATCTGTCATCAAATTTTTATAAAAATAAAAAACATTTTGCCAAACAAAAATGTCATTATGTCGAAAACGAGTAAATTTCATTTAGTCAACGGATATTTCAGTGCCAAGCTTCATAGCAAGGGTTATTCATGTGATTTACTCATTCTCTTTATTTGATTATTGAAAATCATTATTTGTAACGTGGATTTTATTCAATTTCACAGAAAAATAAAAAAAGAAAAGGGCGTTAATTTGCCTTTTAAAAACCTATTGCATAATGCCTCGTCAATCTTTCCCTTTTTATTAATTTTTTTTCTCTCCACACTTCTCCCCTCAATTTCAAAATCCCCCAGCTACACCTGTCAAATTAACAAATTTTAAATTTATTCTCCATATTTCTTAATTTAAAAAAATTTTTTTATTTAAAAATTAAACAAAAATGAAGGTAAATGGAAGTTCTTGGAAGTTTGCACTCATTTTTTTGACTGGAATTATAATTGTAAGTGTTTGTCTTTTACTTGTTTAAATATTTAAATTATAGGCTGCCCAATTGCTTTATATTATACATTGGAGATGGCGTTACTGGAAGAATGAGGTAAAAAAATTTAAAATTTATTTGAATATTTAGTTTCAGACAAATCTGTTGTTTTTGGATATCCCCTCCCCATATTTTGAATCTCAGAGTTTTTCTTATGAAAATATTGAGGAGAAAGAAAGTAACGAAAACTAAGAGACTCAGACTGGGGGGAAGGCGAGATATCCAAAAAGTACCGATTTGTCTGAAAAAATTTTCCGTCTTTCTAGCTTTGGAGAAAAGAATTGCCCTCATTGTTATTGAAGTTTCTTCTTACAATGACGATCAAAAGGAAACTCCATATCCTTATTCCCCCTCTTCATTTACTCATTTTTCTCCTTCCACAAATTCATCCTCTTCAACCCCAACATTAACCGTTATAAACGAGACAAACAAAGCAATATTACCCAAACCTATTGCTCAAGAATTGATTTGCCCAAAAGATCAAAAACTACAAAAAGGTTGTTATGTTATACTTGATGGGCCTGATGCTTCGGGAAGGTAAAAAATAACATTTTATTTAGAAAAATATTTTTCTTTTTGTTTGTTCAGTGGATTCTCTCGTTTTCTTGTTATGGAACCAATGGGGCAAATTGTTATTGCTGAAGCGCCTTTAGATTTTCCTCTACGTTTGTTTTTCAATATATTTTTAAATTTTACTTATGCTCAAAAAAGCCCGCAAATTTTGTCCGCTAGTAGGTTTGCGGACAAAAAAATGTTTGCAGACAAAATTTTGCAGACTTTTTTTGGACATAAAAGAAACCAATTAATTATTCCATTTTTAAAGATGGCAATTTTACCAGAGAAAATTCTCGTCAATGGCCTTTACTTTCCAAAAAACCTCCCCCAATAGATTATCAAAGAGCTTTAGTTGTTCAACCATTTATAACCCAAACTTTTGTGCCTTCATTAATGCCTTCAAAAATAATTGATGGAGAAACGCGTCGAATTCTTTGTTTGGGATTGCACGGATCTATTGTTAACAATTTCTTCGCAAATCTTTCAACAAAAGTATTTTTTTCTTTATTATTGTAAGGAGAAGCCGTGGTGTAGTGGATAAAGCCGGTCGACTGAAAGGATGCCGGTTCGATCCCAGCCGCCTATATTTTGTATTAGCTAAAGGGGAATAGCCAGTCCAGTTTATGTTGTCTTTTTTTTAATTAAAAAAATTTTTATTTTTTTAAAGTATGATGTGACAACAATAGACTCAGAACCAGCATTACGCTATATTTCTGAAAAATGGTTTGGATTTTCTGAAACCGAGCAGAATCGAATTTTTATTGAAAATCCAGCATTTTATGTTGTTGCTAGAGCTGAATTGATTGAAAATCCAAAAACTGGTTTTTCTTTTTAATTTTTTTAGAAAAATTTTAAAAATTTTTTCTAGTGGCTGTCCCTAAAAAGATTGATTTTATTGTGGTAGATGTTTGTTATGGATTGGGAGCTGCAGAGAATCAACATGTTCAGTGCCCTGTTAAGGAATTTGAAGAAGAAAAAGTTGTTCGTGCTTTGGCTAAAAATTTGGCGCCTTACGGTTTTTTAAAATTAAATTTAAAATTAATTCAAAAGATCAACACCCCACATATTAACGCTAAAGTTGATATTTATGAAAGTTGATTTTTTTGTATTTCAAAGGCTTTTGGGGGTGATATTATAGTTTTGTTATTATGAAGCGTCTAAAATTATTCCAAAAAACCCCACCCCAAAGATCTTTTGGAAAGTTGATCTTTGGGTTTTACTAAAAATTATTTTTAGGCACAATTGTAATGCATTTCTTTTCACTTACGAGTAAAAAGGAGATACCAGAGGTTATTTTAATTTTTAAAAATTTAAAAGAATAATTTTTGTAGCAACACCAATTAGCTAATCACGAACACCAAATTTTGCAACTTTTTAAAAAATATTTTGGAAATTGTTATTTTGTTAGTGTTGGCCCTCATTTGGTATTTTTAATTTTAAAAATTAAAAATATTTTTTTCAAAGTTGTTGACTTGTACTCGTCGTGCACAAATTACTCGTGCTAATTATATAACAACTTTCCGAAAATTACCAAAAGAATTGCAAATTTATGCGGAAAATCAGGAACCGAAATTTTTTCTTGATTTGGAAGCACTATAGAAAGTGATTGATTGGGACGAGTAAATGTTTTTTTGATTAAGATTTTTTTTGGAAAAGGTTTTTTTCTCTAATGCTTTTATTTAATTTTATATACAATGTATATTTAATTATTTAAATTATTTTTCAAAAAATTTTACGAAAATTTTTAAAAGACAATTAGGGATGTTTTGGGTTATACTCGAATCCCGGACTTTTTTTTTCTTTTTTAATCCGAAGAAATTTTTGAAAACCCTGACCCGAACATTTTGAGCAACCCGAGACATCCCTGATCCTTTCCTAAACTCATTGGTATAAAAAATTAGTTTAAAACCCCCAACATTTTCTAATTATTTTCAGTTAAAAAATTGAGATATTTTTTGGATAAATAAAGGAAATGTTGGGTATTTTTTTAAAGTTTTCTAAATTTATTTTCAAAAACATACAGGTACTTTACACATATTTATTTCTTGTTTCCTTCATTAATTCCCTATGTGATATTTACTAAAATCCAAAAGATCACCTTTTAAAGACATCAACACTAAAAGAATGCGTTGATTTACGGAGTGGTGATCTTTTGGGTTTTTATTTAACATTTAACTTTTTTTTCATTTTAACGACTGATAAACTTTTTGGGTAAATTTTAGACTTTATTTGCTATAAAAAGAAAAATCAGAACCATTTAAAAAAGGTAAATCATTAGTTTTTGTTATTTTAATTGATTTATCATTTTCTAAAGAATTATTTAATATCCAATTTAGTTGTCTGTTTTTTGTAGAAAAAATAGAGGAAGAATTGTCAAAACTTAAATTTAAGAAAATATTAAAATTTAAATACGGGTCTTCCCCAAAAGATCAACTCCCGAGTTGTCAACTGACCCTGGAGGTATCTCAATCCGCCCAAACCCATCGATATATCCCCCTTAATCCCTACAAATCCTTTATCCGCCCAAATATTTGGAGTTATCTCTTCAGAGTCAGTTTAACACTAGAAAGTTGCCTATAAAACAAACATTTTATTTTTAATTAGCAATTGTTTTTTCCTTTCACCCAGCCAAAAACTTAAAATTAAAAAATTGCTTAAAATTAATAAAAAACAAATAAAGCTAATTATGTGGATTAAAGATATTTCAATTTCTTCTTCTGAATAATTATTTTCGAATAAAACAAAAGCTGTTGAATTTCGTTCCGGTCGATTTGATTGATAAGCCTTTTTGATAAAATTATTTAAGGGTCACCCACATGATCACCATCCATCTAGTCAACACTAAGAGTGTGTTATTTTTGGTGTTGATCAAATGGGTTAACCTTATTACTTTAAAAATATTTTTTCTTACATTAACAATTAATTGGGCACTTGAGGGTAATTTATTTGTTTTAGTTTGTATAATTCCATTAAATTCATCGATAATAAAATATTTCGAATTTTCTAAGAAATTTTAAAAAATATTTTTATTTAAAAAATACCTCCACTAATTTGATATAAAATTGTTTCATTAATACTATCACCATCCCAAGCTTTAATTGGTTTAGGCTCTATTATTAATAATGTTGAATTCTTAAATAATTAAAAAAATAATTTTTGAAATTAATATGCTCCAAAAGATCACCACCCAAAATATCAACACTAAAATCCAATGGTGATCTTCTGGGTTAGTCTTTAAAATTAAAAAAACTCACAAAATTTGATTTTTTCGCTTTATAAATTGAGAAAGAAAATACTGGATTTAAGTCATCAATATCTACTAAATTAACTTCAATTAAAGCAGAAGAATTTAATTTTGGAATTCCTTGATCTTCTGCTACAATTTTTATTGAAAATTTTGAAGGCATGTTTTCAAAATCTATTCGATCAGAGATAAATATTTCTGGAAGGAATGGATCGGGGATTGAAAATAAATTTGAATAATTTTTGTTTTTTGTTGATAAGGAAGAAGAAATAGTCTAAAAAATAAAAATAAAATTTGAATAAATTACCCAGAAGATCACCCCCATTAAGATCAACACTAGAAAAACAAGGTGATCTTCTGGGTCTGTTTTTACACTTGAAAATTATTTAAGCATTTGCCTCGATAATTTTATATCGAATATGGCTATTAGGTCCAGGTTGATCATTATCAACAGCTTTGAAATCCAAATTAATTTTCGTACCAATCGGTAATTCTTCGTGTAAATTGATATTAAATTTTCCATTTTTAATAAATTTTGGTGGATTATCATTAACATCAATAATTGAAATAAATACGTTTATATTTAACTAAAAAATATTTTAATTAAATATTAAATAGAGAAAACCCAAAAGATCACCCCAAGGAGATCAACACTAGAATATAGTGTTGATTTATAGGATTTTGATCTCTTGGGTTTTCTTTAAAAATAATTAAAAACAAAACTGAAAAAATATTCTCACTATACTCGCTACTTTGATTAAGATATTTAATTAGAGGAACACATTCAATTAATACATTAATATTTGTTAGGCCCTTTAAAAAAATTTTTTTTCAAAATTTTAATTAATTCAAAATACAGTATCCCTGTCAATTGTTTGTTTTAAAATTAATTGTTTATTTGAATTGTTTAGTGAAACAAATTGTTGGCCATTTAATATATTCAATTTAATATTTTGCTCATCTCCAAAAGGGATGCCGATTATTGGCAAAACTGTCAAGACAGAATCTAAAAAATATTAAAAAAAATAAATTTTTACCCAAAAGATCAACTCCTTTAGACCAATCCCTGCAATATGCTTCAATGTGTTGATCTTCTGGAGGTGATCTCTTGGGTGGGATTTTGAGTTGACTAAAAAGGGAGGTGATCTACAGGGTAAGCCTATCCATTGATCTAAAGAGAGAATTGATCTTGTGGGTGTTCCCCAACAAATTTAATCAAAACCTTTCTGTACATTTTCATAAATAGATAAATAAATTGAACTTTGTTCATTTTCAAGTAAACACAAATGTTTTTTGTCGTCATATTTTTTCTCGTTTTTAAATCCAAAATTTAAATAAAAATTTAATAAAAACAAAAACAGTATTTTTATTTTTTTGGACATTTTTAAAGGGAATATTTTTTAATAAATTTTTTGGAATATATTTTTAGCTTATAATGAAGAGTACATTAAATATCTCAAAAGCTTTTTTTCTTTTAAACAAAAATCTCCATTATTCATTAACTAAAAAAAGATAACACACAAAAATTTACTTAAAATAAACAAAAATATATTAATGACCACCAAGTCTTCTCTTCTTTTTTTAAAGTCCTCTTCAACAATAATATATCTTCTAACCGATAAAGTAAAAAGAAAAGTTTAAAAAAAAACAAATATTAAAAAAAAAATTTTGTTTTATTTTAATATAAAATATTTTTTTTTGAAATTGAAAAAATTATCTAGAGGAAAAGGACAAAACACCGTCCAGACAATTTACAGTTTAGACGTCTAATTAATTTCTGGACGGTGATTTGTCCCTCTAAAAAATGTAAAAAATATTTTTAATTTAAAAAACGTTCCTTAAGTAGAATATAATATTTGATTAATATAAACATCCCTTTCACTCATCGGTAAATCTTCAATTATTTGAAGATTTAAAGCTAAAGCAATTGTTTTTGGATAATTTCCATTACATTTTTGTGAATATTCCAAAAGAAAACGGTCATAATACCCACGTCCATGTCCTAAACGTTTTCCATTTAAAGTAAATGCAACACCAGGCATTACAATTAAATCCAAAAGGTGTTCTAAAAAATTAAAAATTTTTTTTAATTTTTAGGCCAATCCAAAAGATCACCGCTCTAAAATCAACTTGATCTTTAAGTGGTGATCTTTTGGGTGGGTAATTTTAAAAACCGTTTTGTTTTGTTGTCATTCCATCAAAATACGTAGGCGGTGATAAATCACTTGAATGTTGACGAATTCTTTAAATAAAATAAAATTAAAAAATTATTTATTTAAAATAACCCCCAAGTTGTTCTTTCAAGTTTAGCAAATTCGTCTTTAGAAGATAATTTGAGCTGAATAAAAATATATTTTTTAAATTATTTATTATTTTTACCATTTCCATGTGTTCATTTCCTTTCTTTATTCTAAAAAAATTTTTATTAAAAAAATATTTTCGAAAAACCCATTTGATCAACACGCTAAAAATCAACACTAGCAACAGCGTTGATCTTCCAGAGGTGATCTTTTGGAAAAAATTTTATTTTAAAAAATACCTCGGAATAAAAACTTCTTTCCCATCTTCAAGTGCCCGAAGAATAATTTCATCAGTTACAATCTCCCCAAAAGTACTTACATAAATAGCGATCCGTTTGGCTTGTTTAAACCATTGGTGATTAAATAACTTTATTTTTAAATTTTAAAAATTTTTAAAATTAAAAATTAACCTTTTCTTTAACAAAATTACTTTCTTTTTCAATAACTTCAAGTCCTTCTGGTTTTGATAAAAGTTGGTCGATTTTTTGTTTAATTTGTTTTCTAATTAATTTTTTTGTTGCCAACATTCTTTTTTTTTAATTAAAAATAAATTTTTAGACAAACAAAAATAATTCTGAAAAGTAAAAAATAAGTAAATACAATTTTGAGTAATGATAAATATATTTTTTATCTTTTTTGTTTTTATCTGTAAAATAAAAAAACAGGAAAATAACATTGTGGAAGGTTAACCCCCTCGAACAAGAACAATTTATTTGTGGGAATATTACTTGATAATTCGTTTTATTGGTCCCAAAAAAAGTTCGTTTATTTTAGTTTCGTAATTGTTTTTAGGCTTATCACTTCGCTAACAGCAGCTGATGGAAAGGCATCGTGAAAATAAAAAATAGAAAAATTAAAAACAAACCTGTTGGAGCAAATAAAAAAACTGAAGAAATTAGAGCAATGACAGGCGAACTGAAAATGGCGGCGGCGGTGAAACTTAACAAACCAATGGAACTTAAGGGGCATGGATAACTAATGGGTGATGTCGAGGAAATCCTAGCTCTTACCACGAACATAAAACTGGCAAAACTTCTATTGACTCTTAGAACAGTAATTAAGGAAACCCCTAACAAAACGAAATAAAAACAAACCTGTTAAAATGACGCGCGCGTCCTTTGTGAAGCACATTTTTCTACATATTGCAAAGCCGTCCAAAAAAAGCGCTGTCCAGAAAAGAATAATATGCTGCTCAATAAAAAATTAATCTTCATTTAAAGGACGAACTCGAAGACAAATAGAATCCACCCTGTCCAATCAAAGGGACCCCTCTTGATCTATCACTTGGACCCGAATGATCTACCGAAGTGACCAAAAGCGAATTCCTCATGATGACCAAAAGGGCGATCTTTGATAATTCTGACTAATCAAAGAGACTCCTAATGATCTATCACTTGGACCCGAATGATCTACCGAAGTGACCAAAAGCGAATTCCTCATGATGACCAAAAGGTGGTCGATCTTTGATTAGTCAGCCTAACCCCTGACAACTAATTGTAAGACATCGAAACATGGCCCAAAACCCCTGTCCAATCAAAGGGACCCCTCTTGATCTATCACTTGGACCCGAATGATCTACCGAAGTGACCAAAAGCGAATTCCTCATGATGACCAAAAGGGCGATCTTTGATAATTCTGACTAATCAAAGAGACTCCTAATGATCTATCACTTGGACCCGAATGATCTACCGAAGTGACCAAAAGCGAATTCCTCATGATGACCAAAAGGTGGTCGATCTTTGATTAGTCAGCCTAACCCCTGACAACTAATTGTAAGACATCGAAACATGGCCCAAAACCCCTGTCCAATCAAAGGGACCCCTCTTGATCTATCACTTGGACCCGAATGATCTACCGAAGTGACCAAAAGCGAATTCCTCATGATGACCAAAAGGGCGATCTTTGATAATTCTGACTAATCAAAGAGACTCCTAATGATCTATCACTTGGACCCGAATGATCTACCGAAGTGACCAAAAGCGAATTCCTCATGATGACCAAAAGGTGGTCGATCTTTGATTAGTCAGCCTAACCCCTGACAACTAATTGTAAGACATCGAAACATGGCCCAAAACCCCTGTCCAATCAAAGGGACCCCTCTTGATCTATCACTTGGACCCGAATGATCTACCGAAGTGACCAAAAGCGAATTCCTCATGATGACCAAAAGGGCGATCTTTGATAATTCCTGACTAATCAAAGGGACTCCTCTTGATCTATCACTTAGACCCGAATGATCTACCGAAGTGACCAAAAGCGAATTCCTCATGATGACCAAAAGGTGGTCGATCTTTGATTAGTCAGCCTAACCCCTGACAGCTAAGACAACCGAAACATGACCCAAGCTCCCTGACCAATTTTCAATTAGACCATGTTTTTTAATACCAGAGCAGCATACCATGAAAAGTTGATTCAAAAAATTTTTGGATATAGTGTAGTTCACCGGAGGTAAAAGTTCGGAGCGAGACATATGTCATTCGATTCGTCTCGGCGGGCTGAGTCGAACGGTACCACTCCCAATTTCAGGAAATGATTCTGGACCGAGTTATAGGTCCCGAAAAATCGAAAAACCAAAGGGGAGACCAAGCACTTTTTTGGGGTGAAAAATTCGAATATGCAAATGATACCTCATTCGAAAGAGCTCGGCGAGCTGAGTCGAATGACACCGAAATCAACGAAATCTGACTTGATTGGACCGAGATATAGACCTCTAAAAATCGAAGATCCAAAGGATCGATTTTTGGAATAAAAAATTTTTTATCCAAATAATACCTCATTCGAAAGAGCTCGACGAGCTGAGTCAAATGACACCAAAATCAGCTCGAAATCTTGATTTAGAGCCATGATAAACAGGTTCAAAATAGTCAACGTAAACCTATGGAGCGTCGGCGAGGCGCTTGTGCAAAACCCCGCGCTTCGCGCGGGGTTTTGCGGCACGCGCCTCGCGGGGAGTCTACGGGTGCTGGGTCTGGGCTCGTAACATAAACCTATTCCTATCTCCCTTGCTCTGGACGTATTTGGGGCCTCCGTAGCAGCAAAAATCTCCACAGATGCCATAGGTAAGGGGCTAAAACAAACGGTCATAACTTTGTCATATCAAATCGGATTTGGTTGATTTTGGTGTCATTCGACTCAGCTCGACGAGCTCTTTCGAATGAGGTATCATTTGCATATTCGAATTTTTCACCCCAAAAAAGTGCTTGGTCCCCCCTTTGGTTTTTCGATTTTTCGGGACCTATAACTCGGTCCAGAATCATTTCCTGAAATTGGGAGTGGTACCGTTCGACTCAGCTCGCCGAGACGAATCGAATGACATATGTCTCGCCCCTAACTTTTACCTCCGGTGAACTACACTACAGCCAAATTTTTAAAACGACCTGACTTAAATTAGTTTTGCCCGAAAAGCCGCAACCTGAAATAAAAAAAAAATTTAGAAAAATTTAAAAAATTAGTCATTTGTTAAGGGTTTCCTTTTACTGTTCAAATCCCCAAAATTTAAGTCGTTCCCTAATTAAAGGTAAATTAATAGCAGTTTATTGTTGCACAATTAGAATCTGCTGAACAATGTTGAAGTAGTTGATGGAGCAAAGTTCAGGAAAGCGTTAACCAATTCTTCGTTGCCAAATAAATCAAAGTCAACACATTTTGAATCACACTGTCCAAAATCTGTGAAGTAACAACACGCAAAAAACAAATGGCGGTTAGAGAAAAGCATTTTCTATACTCTGCCTGAGAAAAATTAATTCTTTTTCTCTAACCAGTACTTGTTTTGCATGTCTAAACAATGGCCGCTGAAAAAATCAATATATGTAGAAATAGTGTGTAAAATTAATAGACATTAGACAGTAAAGGGTTGTGGACAGTTCAGTGCGATTTCAGTGCAAAGGGTCAGTTCATTGCGAACAGTGAAAAAAATACTAGAAAATTAAAAATCCAGAACCTCTCTAAATCCAGAAACCGAGCTAGTTTATAACTTGAACTAGACAGGGAAGGACTCAATTTTTTTATTTTTTTTCAGATGAAAGAATTTATTAAAAATGATTTATTTATTTATTTTGATGAATTACAAATATATAAAAATATTTATTCGGAAAATTCTTTAAATAAAATTTTATACAAAATTGATACACCTTTTATGATGGAATCTCAAACAAAAAATTGGATTAATGAAAAAATGGGAAAATTAAATAGAAAAAGAAAAAGGAAGAAAAAAGAAGAGGAAAATGTTCAATTTTTGGAAAAGGTTTGGAAATTTTTTTTAATTTTTATGAATTTTTAGAATTCAACATTTATTCAATCAATTTATCAAAAATTTATGGCAATTTATTCCAAAAATTTATTTAATTTTGATATTTCAAATATTGATATTGGTAAGGAATTCATTAATTAAATAAAGCTAACCCTAAAGATCACCACTAACTTTTATGGGAATTTAGTGGTGATCAAATGGGTGTACCCCAAAAATTTTTTAAAATTATTTTTAAAACTTTTTTTAGGAAACAAAGAAGCCAAAAATTTTGTAAAAAATTCTCCAAAATGTGAATTTGAATATATTACCGAGTCAGCTTTAAACGAAGAATTTTTAACTAAAAATTTGGAAGAAAATGGAAATACAAGGTTTTTTGAAATTTAAATTTTAAATATTTAAATTTTTTCAAGTTTATTACCCAATATTTTATTCAAAAATAATTTTTCTAAATTTATTTTACAAAATTCAATTTATTTAATACCTCCATCTTGTTCCTTTTATATGGGAAGTGTTGCTGATATTAATAAATTAAAATGTAGGTATGACCCTAGAGATCACCACTAAATTGTAGGGAATGGAGTGGTGATCAAATGGGATACCTTGAAATTTTTTAAATTTTTAGTGGAAACAAATTCTTTTGATTTGATAATAATTGATCCTCCATGGCAAAATAGAACAGTGAAAAGACAAAAAACGTTTGCTTTTTTTATTTTGAAATAAAATTTTTTGACAAAAAATTTCAGAAAATTTTTTTTGAAAATTTTTGAAAAATTTTTGGAAATTTTTTTAATTTTAAAAAATTCCAAAAATATTTTTTTTAAGGTACAAAATCTTCTCAAATATTCACTCATCACCATCAAATTCTAATTTACTAACAAGTATCCCGATACCTTCACTTTTAACTCAAAACGGCCTTTTATGTTTATGGATAACCAACAGTGAAAAAATATTTAATTTTGCTTTAAATTTAATTAAAAATTGGAAATTGGTTTTAATTGCAAAATGGCATTGGTTAAAGGTTTTTTTAATTTTTTAATTTTTTTTTTAAATTTTTTTTAAAGGTGTGTAAATCAGGGGAACCAATTTGTCAATTTAATCCTTCCCACAAAGTCCCTTTTGAAACAATTTTGTTTGCCTGCAAACCAGAATATGTTGAAGATTATAAATTAATTAGAGATGATTTTTGCTTAATTAGGTATAAATTATAAAATTAAAAATCAAAAAATTTTTTAAATAATTAAATTTTGGTGTGTGCAAATATTTGCGGACAAAAAAAAATTTTTGCGGATTTTTCAATTTTTATTTTTTCCTTTCAATAGGTTTAGGTTTCTGTCCGTAAATGTCTGCACGCACTCTCCTCGATAAATCCCCTTATTAATCTTAAAAATTTTTTATTTTTTCAAAAGTATTCCAAATGCCTATCCTTCACGTAAACCGCCAATATCAATTTTATTGGAAAAATTAAATTTAATAAAATCTCCACAAAATGGACTTGAATTATTTGGACGTTATCTTCTTCCAAATTTTACAACTATTGGCTATGAAGTTGTTAAATTTCAAAACAAATATTTTTTTGAATAGTAGAAGGTTTTTTTATTTAAAAAAATTAAATTTATAAGAGATTTGCAAGTCGAAAACCCCTCTCGTTTTTAAATCCATCTTTGGGGCTGAAAAATTCTGGGTCGTTTTGGCGTGGCAAAAAAGGGAGCGGCCCATAATCTTTGAAAAAAACAGTCGTGCCAAAATGACCCCAACGTCTGAAAAATAGTGCCTTATAATGAGGGTACCTTTTGGAGAATCTCCCCAATCTAGCGGAGCAGTTCAACCGACAATCAGTCCTGGCCCTATAACTCAAGTAGGGATTGCTACTTTTTAATTTCTTGGTACCATTGGAGTCAGTTGAGGTGTACCCCCAATCTAGTAATCAACCAAATTAAAAAAGAGGGTTTTTATATTTTTTAATAAAATTTTAGTATATTTTTTTCTTCTTCATTAAATCCTTTTTTCTTTTTATTTTTCCCTGACTTTTTAGTTGTTGTTTTTATTGTTGTTTCATTTACTTTTGTATTTGTTTTATTTTTATTTTCAATCTTCTCTATCTATTAAAAAATAAATTTAAAAAAATATTTATTAAAAAAATATTCGTTCCAAAAGATCAACTCCATGGAAGTGTTGATCAAGAATAGAGTTGATCTTTTGGGTCGGAATTAAAATAAATTTAAAAAAACCTTTGGAATCTCCAAATATTTTTTAACATTTTCTTCGTGTTCAAGTTGATTTCTTTCATTCACAATTATCGGGAATTCATTTTCACAAAACCCTTCCAATTTACATATTTTCTCAATACTTTTTGTTTCCAACTCTTTTAATTTTTCCAAATTTATTCCATTTTTGCATTTTTCAATTTCTGTTTCGTTTAAAAGTTTAGAACAAGTTTTTTGCAATTCCTGACAATTAAATATAATTTTTATTAAATAAAAAATTATTTTAGTTGAGTGAACAGAGAAGGTGATCTTTTGGGTCAAGTTAACTTTTAATCTCCCTCTTTACTTTTATCAAAAAATTTATAAGAATATCTAATGAATGGTGATCTTCTGGGTTTAATTTTATTCTTAATTTTCTTCCCTTCATATAAAATATTTGAAGACACGGGACGGTGATTTTTTGGGTCGAATTGAATTTAAAAATTTTCCCTCCTTCCAAAAAAGTATAAAATGTGGGAGGGTGATCTTCTGGGTTTTAATTAATTTTTTATTTTCCTTCTCTTCTCTTCCAAAAAAAAATCAAAAAAATCCACAATAAATCATTTTTTTAAATTAAAAAAACACATTTTTAAATTGTTCAGTATTATTGAAATCTCCAGATTGATTATGCCAATACCCAATAATTAACCGACAAATTAAACAAAGTTGATCAGTTGGGAATATATTAAAGTCAACAGTTTGTTGTTGTTTACAATTAATTAAATTAAAAAATAATAAAATTAATTTTAATTTAAAAAACATTTTTTGGAAGGGAAATATTGACGAGAAAAAGAAAATTAAAAAATTAATTACTGGGGAAGAACAAAAAAATATTTGTTTGAACGTTTTAAAAGAATTTTTGCGCAATGAACTAAAATTAATTAATTTTTTGTACTGGGCGTTTATTAAAATAAAATAAAAAGAAATTATTTTTAATAGACACAAAAAGGAAATAAAATTATTAAAATAGATTTAATTAATTAATTATTGACCCAGAAGATCACCTCTAAATAGATCAACATTAGAAAGGAAAGGTGATCTTTTGGGATAGCCTTTATACAAACAATTATTTGTAGTATTATTTATTTAATTATCAACCCGGAAGATCACCTCCTCCTAAATCAACACTAAAGGGAATATGATCTTGTTTGACCCAAGAAATTATTTTTAAAAAAAATTAAAATAATAATTGACAACCCTAATGATCACTTACATATAGATCAACGTTAGAAAGGAAAGGTGATCTTTTGGGATATTTGTATTATTTATTTAATTATTGACCCGGAAGATCACCAATTCAATAATAAAGGGAATATGATCTTGTTTACACAAAAAAATTTTTTAATTATTAACCCTGGAGATCACCTCTCTATAGATCAACGTTTAAAAAGGAGGATAATTTTTGGGGCAACTTTTTTTATACAAATAAATTTTTGTGTATTTTTCCAAATAATTCTTTTATTTTATTATTTTTCTTCCCCTTTTTGATTGTTATTTTTATTTAAAAAGAAATTGATTTACAATAAAAAAATTAAATAAAATTTTTTTTTGTTTTTTTATTACTCATACACGTGCACAATTTATTGCTACAATTTTTATTTTTATTTAAAAAATATTTTTTAAATTAATTTTAGTTGTTTATTAAACACGAAATGCCGTCTAATTTTCGTCTTACATGTTTGTGAGTTTTTTTTAATTTTTGGTATAATTCCGGAATACTAAAAAGAGCGCAAAAGGGTCAAACTATCATTCGAGGGAGGAATTGTCGAGCTCGATTCATGTCAGCTGACGAGCTCTTTCTGAATGACATAGCCCAATTTTTTGACCCGATTTTGACCAGTTTGTCCCAGTTGGGCTCTGTTTAGTATTCCAAACTTTCCAATTTTTTAAATTTTTCTAAAAAATTTTTTTTCTTTTTGAAAATGGCAAAGTTTAAATCCGCACACTCGCAACGTTTTACAACTTGGAATTGGCTTCTTTTTTATTTTCTTGGCTTTTAATTCTCAAGGTTTTATTGAGGAAAGTGTTCTTGATGGATATACAAAAACTGGGCAGGTTGATAAACACGCGGGATATACTAGGTTTTTTTGGATTTTAAACATATATTTTTTAATTTAAAATCTTTTAGTTTGTCAATTATTTATGCAAGTTTTACTGTTTGTAATTTTGTGGCGCCTCCAATTATTAGGTTGAGTTTGTTTAATTTTGATTAGAATTTTTTAAACCGGTTTCAATTTTGGTTTTTAGTCAAGTTTCCGTTTGTGTAATAATTAAGGTCATGGGTTCAGGGCTCCGGGCATGGACCTGCGGTTGAGGGATTCTGGGAAACCCCCGGATCCGAACCTTTTTTCATATCCGGATTCGTCAACCCTACCGACTACCTTGAAAGGGCATCGAGTCGTGGACAATCCCCAATTAAGAAAATAATTTTTTTTCAAAGATTATTAGGCACAAGAACTTCTTTGGTTACCGCTGGACTTGTTTATGTATTATTTCTTGCCGGTTTTCTCAATGTTCATCAATGGTTTCTTTATGCAACTTCTGCTTTACTTGGTCTAGCTGCTGCAGTTTTGTGGACAGCACAGGGAAAATATTTAACTTTAAACAGCACTCCACAAAGTGCCGGCCGGCATAGCAGTCTTTTTTTGTGTTGTGCTCAAGCCTGGTTTGTAGAAATTTTTTATTATAAAAATAGGGGTCCAAAAAAAAAGACCAGAAGGGATTAACCGGGGAGTTTTGTTATTTTTGAGGGTTTGGTATTTCGGCAGATTTTGTCCGCAAAAGTAGTCCGCAAAATTTTTTTTTGTAAATTTTTTAATTTTCTTAAGCCTTTCATGTGGTGGCCTTTTCCTATTAATTGTCTTTTTATTAGCTCCTGATAATGTAAATAATAACCAAATATTACAACAAAACCAAACAACAACAAATAACACTTCTTTTACTTCCGAAAATGTTAAACTTCTTTACAGCTTTTTTACGGGAATTGCTTTAATTGGTGTAATTGTATTATCCCTTTTACCCCCAACACAAAGAAATAATTGTCAACAAGAACAACAAAATAAAGAAGAAAAGGAAGAAGTATTTATTTTGGCAGAAATTAGTAAAGAATTGTTTTTAAATAACTTTTAAAATTTTTCTTTGGCAGATTCAATTTTTAAAATTGCCAAAACACCAAAAATGTTAGCTTTAGCTGTTGTATTTGCCAATACTGGAATTTTATTAAGTTTTTGGAGCAGGTTTTTATTTATTTTTATTTTTGGGAATTGAGGAAGGGTGAGGGTTTTTCGCTGAATTTTTAAAAATTTTATTCGGTTTCTGAAAAAGTCTGCAAAAGTAGGCCGCAAAATAATCTTCAAAAAATTAATCTTATTTATTTTTCCAGTATTTTCCCAACTTCAATAATAAATACAATTATATTTCAATCACAATTTAGTCCAAAAATATTAATTGCATTTAATGGAATTGTTAAAGGGGCTGGACAACCTTTTTGTAATTTTTTTGACTATTCTAAAAAAAAATTCTTTTTAGTAAGCCTAATTTTCGAACGTTTACAACTTGATAAAATTAAAAAAAGTCGTATAATATTTGTTGGTGTATTAATTCAATTTTTGGCAATTTTGCTTTGCTTTGTAAATTTACCTAATGAATCCCCTTTAAATCAAACAACAAATGAGGCTATAATTAAACCAAGGTTTTTTTTATTTTTTAAGAAAGCCCGCAAAGCTAATCCGCAAAACTAAAAATTTTTTAAGGGTTTGGATTGCTTTAATTTGTGGATTCCTCCTTAGTTTTTGTGATGCTTGCTGGTCAACACAAATTTTTTCTTTTTTGATAATTAATTATCCTACACAAAGTGCACAAGCTTTTGCATTATTAAAGTTTTATCAGGTTTGTTTTTTTTATATTTTTATGGGTATTCCATGTTCCCCTTTTATCAAAACAATGGAATGGGAGGAAACCAAAAACAGGAACCACTTTCTTTGTCCCTGTCTACCCTTCCTTTTTAAATTATTTCGCCCTTCTCACCAACCTCCAAACTTTTTAAATATTTATTTTTTAAAGTCATTATTAACTTCCCTACTTTTCTTCTTTTCTGGTTACATGTCTTTACATTGGCATTTATTTATTCTTTTAATTTCTGGAGCACTTGGTTATTGGGCATTTGCAGTTGCTGAGAAAATGGAAATTGTTAACGAGAAAAATAGAAGAAAAATTGATCCAATTGAATTAAGTTAATTTTTTAAAAGTCTTTCCTATATTTCCTTCTTCTTCCTCCTCCTCTTCCCCATCATCCATAGTCAGCATTTGCAACGGCACACGTGCAATTGAAAATGCTGGATTAGTTAAATACTAAAAAATAAAAATTTGAAATTTATAAAACTTGCGGATGTCCGTAAATTTAATTTTAAAATTAAAATAAACAAACATCGACTTCCAATGTTTCCACAATATTTAAAGAGTCTGGTACTTGTGACAATTCTTCTCCCAAAGTTTGAACAACACGGCTAAGTACACCTGTTTGGATACTTAAGTCAACCTTTAAAAAAATAAATTTTAATAAAGTTTATTTTTTAATTTTTTTTAATCAAATCAAAGCCTGATGTCTTACTTTTGCGGCAAACTAACATGAGAAAAAAGAAGAGTCCGCAAAAATAGGAAAAGCCCCAAAAATACAATTCCACAAAAAGGACCCCTAATCTTTTTTATTTTTTAATTTTATACCATTCGAGCTTCTTTTTCTTCTTTCCTCGCTAAATCAGCCATTCTATCCATTTGTCGTTTTTGACGTTCCAATTGACTAATTTCTTCCCGTCTAACATTTAAAAATTCAGAAATATCACGAAGTGGAACATTATAAAAATTAGAAAGTTTGGTCAAATTTCCATCAACATTTAACCAATTTTCTAGCCAACGCCTAAAAGATAATTAAAGGGAAGAATAATTTTCTATTTTAAATAAAACCTGTAATATTCCAATTCAAAATTTTCTCTTCCCAACAAATTTTCACTTGTTGAAGGTCCAAAATCTGTAGATAACCATGAAGTGTATTCTACAATATTATCAAAATTTGTCATTTCTTTATTTTGTTTTGTAGCAATAAATTCATTCAGTGGAATCATTTTAATATCTTCTCCTTCTCTTTTTTCATCTTTATTAAAAAATTTAATTTTTTTTCAAACTTGCGGATTGTCCGCAAATATTAAATCATATATCATAAATAGTAATACCTTTTATTCCCTTAATTCCTTTAACATTTTCTATCATATTTTTTTGCCAATTAGATAATAAAACACTTGATTGCTGTTTAATTGAGGAACCTTGCCCAACAAATTTATCATTAATTAATTCAGGAAAAAGGCTAACAAGTTTCGCCCATTCATGTGAACTAAGTGGAATTAATTGTTGATTTGTAATATTGCTTTGAGGTACTCTTCTCATTGCCTCAATTAATCCAGATTGTTTATTTGTTATTAAAATAATATCGGAAAGATCAAATGGAAGGGAAGCTAAAAATGAGAAAATCTTTAAAAATTGCGGACAAATAAATCCACAAATGAAATTCTCCCTATTGTCTTAAAAAAATTTGCGAGCGTCCGCAAAACTTTACCAAGCTAAAATAGATTTCAAAAATAAAATTTAAAAAACCTGGGCCAGAAGCAACAACAGGATTGTTAGATTTACTGAAATTACTGCTTGAGGTTGTTGTTTTTCCTTCTTCTATTTTTTGTTTAACCTTCTTTAATGTAATTTTAGTATTCTCATTCTTTTCTTCATTAATATTCGGTTTTTCAAATTTTTTGACCAAAGGAAGAATTTTTGAAGATTCTTCATCTTTTTTAATATTTTCCTCCATATTCTTCTCCTTTTTTATTTTTGAAAATGTTTTTGGCGAAAGAGTTAATTCTAATGTTTTTTGTTGTTTTAATTCTTTAATTAAAGCTTCTTTTTCTGTTGACTGTTTCCCTTCTTTACCTCTCCAAAGATTGACAATTTTTTCCATTAAAGATTTTTTCCGCTTATCTTAAAATTAATTTATATTTTTTAAAGTTTTCTTTCAATTTTTTAAGGTTAAAAAAACCTTATAAACCTTATAAAAAATCCCTTCACAAACCTTCATCAATTAATTGTTTATTTAATTCCAAATAATTATAGTCTGTTTGTGTCCATTTTTGTTCTGTTTTTAATTCTTCTTTTATTTTTATTAATTCTTTTAAATTAATTCCTTTCGAATTAGCCATTTCAATTAATTTCATAGCTTCATTTAATTCAAAAAATAATTCAGTTTGTACTTGTGTTTCACTCATAAATTGACTCATTTGTTCGTTTCCATTAGAAGAGATTAATGTTGAATCTTAAAATCTTTTTTTTTGAAAATTAAAATATTCAAACCTTTCAATAAATTTTTTCCAGTTGCTATTTCACCACTTTCACCCATTACCGAAAAAATTGTATTTAAATTTTCTAATTTATCCAAAAGTAATAACCCTTCTTTCTCTTCCAAAACTTTCTTCTCTTGCTGATATTTTTTAATTCTTCGTCTTTCCTCAAATTTTAATTGAGGTTCTCTGCATGAGAAACAAATTTCTTCAAATACTAATCTTTCTTCGGATTGAGGTAAATATTTAGTTTCAAAGAAAGGACTTCGAATTAATTGAATATCCAAAATTGTCTAAAATTTTAAATTTCATGTTTAAACAATTTAAAATTAAAAAGAAACCTCTTCATAATTTTCTCTTCCAAAATTTTTTATTTGAGTAATAGGTTTAATAGGTTGACTAATTTGCAAAGTAAAATCTTTATTTGTTTGATATTTCAATTTTCTTTTGCTTTTTGTTTTATTTGAAACATCAACATCCAATTCTTCTTCAACTTCAGTACTTTCCTCTTCTTCCTCCTCTTCTTCTTCTTCTTTCCAATTTATTTTTCTTTCTTTCTTAATCATTTTTATTTCATTAAGTAAAGCTAATTTATCCTAAATAAAAATATTTTATTAAAAAAACCTCTCAAAATAAATTTAATACTTCTCTAGTTAAATACCCTCCTCCATCAACATCTGAAGAGCTAGTTGATGAAAATGTTAGTCCAAAACCTTCTTTTGTTTTTTGCTTCTGTAATTTTTCCTTTTGTTTTTGTGTTTTTAATTTGAGCAATTTTTCACGTAAAATATTAACTTCCTAAAAAATAAATAATTTTCAAAATCTTGAAATTTTTTTAAAAACCTCATCTTCAAGCTCAAAAGCTTTTTTCAAATCAACCATTTCTTTTTGTATATTCGCAAATTGACTATTACTTCCATGAGCAGCTGCTTCTAATGCAGAAATATTTTCTTGTCCTCCCATAAAACTTTTCTTTTGGAAAGTACTACTTAATTGGGTTTGTGCTGGTCGACTAATTAACATTTGTTGACTAGTTTGTATCTTTTTACCATGAGAATTGAATGGAAATCTGTCAAATAATTTTTCAGTTTTTTGATTTAAATTTTTCTAAATAGCAGAAGGTAGCAGAAGGCTAAATAGCCCTTTGTATAGCAGAAGGCTAAATAGCCCTTTGTCCTTCCCCACCCCTACTATAAAATTATTAAATCACTTCCATAGTGTAGTGGTTAACATCCCCGACTTGCACCCAAACATGACCCGGGTTCGATGCCTTTGGTGAAATTAACCATTAAAATAAATATATTATACCTTTGATATTCTGTTTGAACACTAACTTCCATCACATTTATTTTATCAGAATTTTTATCAAATTGTGTAGATTTATCAATCAATATATTTTCTGTAGATATTCCTCTTTCGATTAATCCACAAAGAGGGCAACCAATTTGTGAAGATAATTGATTAATTATTAAATTGTCAGTCTTTAAAAATATTTTTTTATTTAAGATATATAAACCTGTATAGCTATATTTCTCATAAATCTTAATCCTTCTTTATTCATTTTCTTTTTCCTTTCTTTTTGTTTTAACTTTTTAATTAAATTTGTATCCTCATCGTCTTCATTATCAATTGTTCCTTTTCCAGTTGAAGCCATATGAATAGTTACTTTAGGCAAAGATTTGTCTTTTCTTTCTATAAAATTTTTTAAAAGGTTAAAAATTTTTTTTTGTTAGGCTGCTCTACTCCTATGGAGTGACTTGCACTTAAAAATAACCCAGGTTTAATGCTTTTTAAGATTTTTTTGTCCGCAGATGTTTATCCGCAAATTTTGTCTGCAATTATTTTCTTATAAAATAATAAAAAAACCTAAATTATTGTAATCTTCAACTTCAATTTCTTCCATTCTCTTCATTTGTTGTGAACGTTTAGAACTTATACTCAATTTTCTTTCATTTAATTCTTCATCTTTACTACTTCCACTTAAATAATTTTGATTTAATGCTGAAAGACCAGAAGAAGAGAATTCTGCACTCTAAAGAATAATTTCTTTTATTTATATATTTTTTAAAAAACCTCTTCAATTGGATAATTAAATATCTCATCACTACTTCCATCATCGTCTTCCTCTAAAATTCTCATAATACAGGACACTTCCGGTTGTGTTCCTTGATTGCGCAAAGGTCTAAATAAAATATAGGAAATATGAAAAATAATTTTTGAAATTCGGGGTTTCTAGATAGCTTTTCATTAAGTTGTCCTACCCCTTTCTATATTTTAATTAGTAAACCATTTCCGTGGTTAACACTCTTGTCACGCACCTAAAGATGACCAAGGTTCGATGCCCAGTGGGGAGAATTGGGGGAGTAAACGAGAAATCAACTGATTTTTATTTATTATTTTTAAAATTAATTTAAAAAATTTTTAATTAAAAATAATTTACACAGTAAAAGTATTAGTAGAACAATCAACCAAAAATTCATTCAAAATTTCATTTGACAATTTATATTCTGTTTCAGTATCTTGCATTAAAGGAGAACACTTAAAAAACAAAAATTAATTATAAATTAATTTATAATTAAAAACCTGAATACCAAAATTATTATCAAATAATTCTTTACTTTGTTCATCTTCTTCTTTTTCCTCAGCACGCGAAATGAAAAATTTGTGAGTTTTTTGTAAAGGTAATTGTTCTATTTTTGATTAAAAAAATTTTTTTAATTAAAATTAAAAAAAATACTTGTTTGTGTATGGATATTCTTTTTTATTTTACTTTGTTGATTAGCCTTAAAAAATAATTATTTATTAAAAAAATTGGGCACTGGTATTGTTTCTGCGTCCGATGAATCTTTATGAGTTGGGTTGTCGGTTCTGGACCGAATTGAAGAACCGAGGATTTTTCGGTTCGGTTCCAGATATCCGAATTTCCAGGAACCGACACCCTATTTATGAGTTCAATAGAAATATTCAATAAAAAGCTTCACTGAACTTTATAAACTAGACGAGAGCCAAAAATTATTTATTAAAAAAACCTTTTCCAAAAATTGATTAACACGTTCACTATTACATTTTTCATCAAAAATTTTACAAAAAGTTGGTTTCCCAGTTTCTTCATTTAATTCAGTCATTACTTCAGGTAAATCAACACCCATAGCTCTAGCCTCTTCTTTGAATTGACTCATTAAACGAATACCCTTTTTTGTAAATTTTAAAACTTTTTAAATTAAAAAATTAAAATTACTTGATTTTTACTAATAAACGGCATCAAATATTTACATCGAGAATTAAACCCAGCCATTGCTCCTTTTAATGCTTCAACATCACCACTAGCACAGGCTTTCATATATTGCTTAAAATAAATTTTTGCAGATAAAAATTTAGTGGAATTTTGGGGATTTGGAGGGGTGGGGTGATAAAAAAGAGATATCAGGCGGTTTAGTGATTAGGAGGGATATCGGAGGATTGTGAGGAATAAAGCGGATTTGGGGGTTAAGAGAGGGGATATAAGGGGTTTGTAGAAATTAAGAGGGATATATAAAAGGATTAAGGGGGGTATATCCCGTATATCAGCCCTAATAGCTTCTGAAACTTTTAAATCAAATGATAAAAACCTGAAGCATTTTGTTGAGAATTTCCATATAAAGCTGAGCAACTTTTTCTTGAACAACATTAATACAAACACTAACAAGAGATAAACCAACAATTACAACAAAAAAACTCATAATCATATACTTTAGAGAAGGAATTTTTTAATAAGTTTTTTAAAAATACTTGTGGATGTTGTGGAGTAATATCGCCAAAACCAATTGTACTCATTGAAATGAAGAAGAAATAAATTGAAGTAAAATAACTCCATTCCTCCCATAAACAAAAAATGGCAGCTGCTAAGAAAATCCAACTTGTTGTAACTGTAAATTTTTTTAATTTTAGAAAAATTGAGGCAGAAAATTGCGGACAAAAGGCAAAACCCCGCGCTTCGCGCGGGGTTTTGCACAAGCGCCTCGCCGACTCCCCATAGGTTTAGGTTTTTTTGTATCATAACTTTGTCTAATCTTGTTCAATCACGGTGATTTTGGTGTCATTTGACTCAGCTCGTCGAGCTCTTTCGAATGAGTTATTATTTATATAAAAAATTTTTTGTTCCAAAAATCGCCCCTTTGGATCTTCGATTTTTAGGGGTCTATATCTCGGTTCAATCAAGTCGGATTTTGTTGATTTTGGTGTCATTCGACTCAGCTCGACGAGCTCTTTCGAATGAGCTATCATTTGCATATTCGAATTTTTGACCCCAAAAATCAGCTTACTCCCCCCTATGGTTTTTCAATTTTCGGGGGCCTGTATCTCTGCGAGTTTTTGTCTCCCGCAGAAAATTCTTGCATATTTGAACTCAGCTCGTCGAGACGAATCGAATGGTATATATTATGAGTTCCGATCTCGGTGTAGCTATACTAAAGCGACCCCATCCTTGGTAAACATCTTAAGTAGTTAATGACCTTATCTAATTAAAAAAAATTTTTCTACAAACCTATTAATGCTATAAATAATGGAGGACTATGTTTAATAGTAGATTTGCCTGACGAGGACTGTGGTAGTGATTTAATTGATTCTTCGACTTCATTTTCTTCTTCTTCTAAAAGTATTTCCTTTGAATTATTTAAATGACTATTTTGTTGTTTTTCAACAGAATCAACATTTCTTAAAATTAAAAAAATTATTTAAATAATTTTTAATTGAAAAAATAACTTTAAATTATTTGATTGAACTGCTGCAATTGAAGAACCACTTTTTAAAAATAATTCTTTTGCTTCATCTAACTTTAATTTTATTTTTGTTTTATTATTTTCTTCTTTTTTATTATTCAAATTTTTTTTGTTATTTTTTAATTTATTTGTTGTTTGAATTGCTAATAATTTTTTTGTAATTAAATTACATCGTGGATCAATTATTGTTTCAATTTGAAATGGTTCCAAATTATTTAAAAGTGAACCTTTACTTATTGCATAATTTAATGAATGTTTTTCCTAAAAAAATATAAATTATTTTAAATTAAATTTTAAAATTCGAGTTGTGTCCACGAGGATGTAAAAAGAATTTTTTTGCCTTTTATATACGACTCTGGTTAGACACAAACAAGTAACTTCACTCGTTAGGCGTCGAACCTAAGTCCCTGAAAAGCTAAAACCAGACGCTTAACCACTACACCACGACAGATATGAGACGGAAAGCTTTCAGAAATTGGCGATTTCAGCCACAAAATTGGGAACCAAGAAGATAAAAACCTTATCTAAATCTGACAATAAGCTAAATTAAAATCGTGGACACCTAATAATAAAAAAATTAAATTTTAAACCTTATAAATATTTGATTTGTTTTTAATTGATAAAGTTGATGATGATTCTGAAATAGTTGAAGAAGATGAAGACGAAATCGAAGAATTTTTTAAAGAAGGTTCACTAATTGTTAGACTAATTGTGTTTGAAATCAATTTTAAATTTGAAAGAATTTTACAAATAAAAATATAACGAAGAAAAGATTCTTGAGTATTGAGTTGAATAAAATTAAATTTAACTCCTTAAAAATAAAAAAATTTTTTAATTAGAAAAACTAACCTAAAAAGAAGATTAAATCATCAATAAAATTACTCATTTGTTTCATAAATTTAAGCAGAAAAGTTCCGAGTTGGTCAAGTACAACAATCACTTAAAAAAATATTTTTAATTAATTAAAAATATATAACCCATGACCCGGAAGGGACTTGGAAGAAAATCGATCTGGTATTTAAATCCTTGATTTAAATGTTCCTGAGCCGGGTCCGGGATCAGAGGTTATAAAAAATTTGAAAAAAAAATCAAAAAGATACTCATTGGAATTCCACATATTGCATAAATAATAGTAACAATACGTCCAGAAAAAGTAATACACGCAATGTTGCCATAACCCTTAAAAATAAATTTTCTAATTAAAAATAAATTTTCAATTTACCAACTGTTGTATATATTGTAGCACAATAAAGAATTGCTATTTAAAAAAATAAACTTTAAAAAATATAAAAATTTACACATCCAAAAAGTCCATTGTGTTTCAATTTGAGGTAATTCACATTCAATTGCTTCTTCAAATTCAATAATAGCCTTTTAAAAATTTTTTTACAAAAATTAAAAAAAAATTCAAAAATACTTGTTTCCAGTGTTGATTTTTTTCTAATATTTGTCTTGTTTGGTGAATTTGATTTACTCTAAAAAACAAAAAAAAATAAAAATTTTTTAACAAAAATTTACTTGAAGAGAAGTGAATCTCTGGCCATCTATAATAAAGAAAAATTTTAAACCTAATTTCTAGACTCATTTATTATGAAACCGTATGACGCCGAAATACCAAACTTACAAAAAGACACGCCTAAATAGCAAACTGTAAATTTTTAAAAACGTTACACATGATTTGGTATTTTTTCCAGTTTGGTATTTTGGCGGTTTTTGGAAGTTTTGGTATATTGGTGCGCTCTTGCTTTAGTTATGAAAAATGTTTTTTAATTAAAAAAACTTCAATTGAAAAAACCTCTCACCAGATGATAATCCCTTGCTTCTTCCCTAATTTCCAAATCTGAAGGTATTTCTAACCACATAAACAAATTTGCTCCAATTAAGGTATAAATTGCTACAATCCAAAATAATTTTGTTTTGTTGATGGAAGACTTTATAAATGACAATAATAACAAAATAAATTGAAAACTAAAAATTATTTTTAGAAAAAAAATTTAAAAATTAAAAGCAAACCTGTAAACTTTTCTCGTTTCATTATTTGAAGGTTCTTCTTCCAATTTATCATTAGACGGTTTTATTGGTTCACTGATAAGTTTTTTATTGTCTTCATTAACAGAAATATTAATTCCTCTTAAATTTTGGTTTGATTCCTTTAACCCAAGTTCAACATCACCAATGCAGTCTATATTTTGACCTTCAGTGCCATTGTCAATATTAATCACACTAAAAAATTCAAAATTATATAGAAAATTTTTCTGCTTACCAATCCTGCTTTTTCCTTTCCATCATTCATTGCACGGATTTTCAAGAAAAGAAGGCGCTCAAAAATCCAAAAGCACAAGTTCATGTTTAAAAATAAACGTTTGCTCGCAGTTTTAAAAAGCAAACAGCTAATTGATGTATATTCACCTATAAATTATCTATCAAAACCTACAAACGCATACTTGAGATGAAAGGAATGAACGAAAAATTCTCGTTATTTTAAAGAAAATTTACAAAATAATCAATTGTACTATCTCATTATAACGCCATACGTCCGCAAATATTTGTGCGCAAATAGAGATTTGCCAGAACTTTATTAATCCCTGAACATTTTTAATTTTATGAGAGGACAAAAGAGGAAAAAACAAAATATGCATTTGCGGAGACATAGTTACAGACGTGTGGGGTCAAATTATTAAAAATAATATTTGGATAAAAAATCCATCAAAAAATTTCTAAAAACTTTTTTTTAATTAATTTTTATTCTCACAATTAACATTTAAATTTTAAATGTTACATACATAATTATATTTACGTTAATGTGTGTGTAAAGCACAGAAAAAAAATTTTCAAACTGTGAGATGCTCGCAACACAGAAAAAAGGTGCAAATTACAGAAAGAAAAACTTACGGAAAAAAACACATACAAAAAAAATTTTTAATAATAAACAAGTCGACATAATAAAAGGTCATTTTCATTTTTTCAATTGTTTTTTTATCTTGTGTGTGCATTTTAAATAAATGTGGGTGTATTCAAAGCAATATTATTTTTAGAAAGAATTTTTTTGAAAACCCTCTCTCTCCTCAAATTAATTTTTTTTCTTTAATTATGTATGATTATCGACTTTTTAGAATCGAGTAGACCTCTTGCAACCCTAGACTTATTCGAATGCTGTATGCCAAGAAATGGAGCAGCCGCAGGGACTTTAAAGGAAAAATTATTTTTTAATTTTTTAATAAAAATAAATCATACAAGTTATATGACTCTGCAAAAGCTCAACCAAATTAACAATAGAACTGTCATCATGACTGTCAAATTCACGAAGTATTCGATTTTGTTTGACGATGCAAAACTTGTACTATAAAAAAATAATAATTAACATAAAAAATTATAAAAAAACCTTCTCAAAATCCTTTTCTGGCACTTCAATCATTTGCCGAATACGCTCTCTAATATTAGCAACCTTTTCGCCATTAGTAATTTTAATAAAAAATGGAACGCCAAAAGTCCGTGTTGGCTCCTTTTCAAAATGCGCAACTGGCAATAATTGCTCATCAACGCTAAGCTGGAGTTGATCCTTTGGAATTTCTTCCACACGGAACTTTAAAAATTGAATTTAATTTTTAAAAATTAAAATTTATTTCTTTACCGCATAATTATTGTTTCTCATAACAATCTCTTTGTACAAAGCATCTGTCTTTAATATTTGGTAAGCTCTAGAACAAGTGTCATTTGAACTCGTATGAACGAGCCTAAAATTATAAAAAATAAATGATAGGTAAAATTGGGTTTAGGGACGTTTAAGGGGCGTTTATAACATTTGGGGACGTTTATAAGTTTCAAAAACAGTTCCAAATAAATAGAACTTCCAATATATAAACTCCGATATAAAGAATATTGTTACAAAAAAAAAGATGAAAAAACCTTAAAATGCCTGTTCCATCTTCAGAAAATTTAAAATCCTTTTTTGCTTCATCAAGTATATCTTGTACAGTTGCTGATTTATTCACAAAAACGCTCAATTCCTAAAAGTATTGAATATTTTAAGCTAAAATTAAAAAAATATACGGAAAGCACAAATTTGTCGTTCATTATATAAAGAAGAATGTGGTATTTAACATCAAATTCTTCCAATGTAATGGGCAATTTTGAGTAAAAAAGCTTGTATAAACGCTGAAAACGAGGATCGTAGTTATTAGCACCCAATCCCAAAATGTAAAGCAAAGAATATTCTTCCATATGTTGATACTTAAAAAATTAATTTTTTGAATGAAAAATCAAAAAATTGAGAGATTATAAAATTAGACAACCGAAAGAGGATTAGCTGGTTTTTCAGTATGAGTTGCATCTAAAAATTATTTGAGTTATCTATTAAAATAAAAAATTTCGAACTTTTAAAAAGTAGAATTTTTGCCGGATCATAATCAATCTGATCGCCAATCCAAGCACAAACTTTAGGCAATTTCCAGTCCTAGAAATTATATCGAAAATCAACTATTAATAGTAAGCAAACAAACCAATCCAATTTGTCCTCTAATTGGTTGCATCGGCGCTTCCAATTCAGGTTTAGTACTTGCTACAAATTCATGAAAATGTGCTTCAACCTAGAAAGCGTAATATTTAATAAAAGCAGAAAATTTTCAAAAATAACCTCAATTCGATTATATAATGCTCGAAAATAAATTTGGGTATTATTTTCCTCAGTTGTTTTAGAGGCGTCTTCAGCAATTATAATAGATCCATCGTTTGTCAACATTTGTACATCACGAATTCGGGTATTGGCATTCATTATAGGAATAATACGATCAGGTTTGTACTCCTTAATATAACAATAATTATTCTATAACGGACTCTAAACAATCTTACAACGTAAAGATTAAGTCGAGTATCTGGCGGAAGACCAATTATTTGATTAATCTCCTCAAAATGAGCTCCTACTTCATTGCCCAAATTTAAAATAACAGTGCCTTTAAATTCAGTTTGTTGTCTTTCCGGATTGTAAAGTTTGAGAAAAGTAAAAATGTCGTCTAAATAATAAAAAATAAGGAAAATATAAAAAATCTTTTTATCCATACTGTTTCGGTCATAAGGCTTAAGCCCATGAATATCGCCTCCCAAAATTCCAGGCTTGCCAGTCTCTAAGTAGACAAATCTGTCAATTTGTACAATTGGCACGCTGTAATCTTCTGTTTCATTGGGATCAAGAAAGTTGCGAGGACGAGAATTTTCACATCGAAAACGATGCAAGCCTTGACGATCATCATCTTGAAAATCCCATAAACGAAAGCTTGTCTCCGGTATATTCTAAAAATAAAAATAAGAATTTTTTTGAAAATTTAAAAAACCAGATTAGCAGCTATAAATTTGTATAAATCCCGATAAGTCATATTCTTTTGCACTTTTAATTTTCGAGATTGCGCCTCAAGAGTTCGACTATCAAATAATTCAAATTCATGATGCGACTTCATTTCCTCATCCAAAATCAGCTGAAAAGGAGGGAAAAATTGATCGTAAAGTTGAAAGAATAACCGAAATTTCACAGTAATTATTCGCCTCCTCACGTTCCAGTCGGCGTTCATATTCTCGTTTTTTCTCATTTTCAAAACGTAAACGTAATTGTTCAGGTATATCTTCAACCAAAACTGGACCAAGAACATCATCTAAAATTTAAAAAAATTTGAAGGTACCAAAGCTTTGCCAAAAAGAAACAAAAAAACAATGCGAAAAAATAGAATTTACCGATAGCCTTCTTCTGAATGTATACAAGCATATATGCATTAGTACAAGAACGTCCCATTCCCTCAATATTTTCACCTCCAAAATTTGCTATAACAGCATCTCTATAAGCAACTCTAGACACAACATCATCATCAAATTTACACCACTTTAAATTATCCAAAAATTAAATTTAAAAAATAAAAATCAAAAAACCTTTGCAGTTCCTCTGAGATTTATATTGATGAATGCCACATAGTGACCACCATGAAAATCGCCGGAGTGGACAAGAACAGCATGTAATAAATAATTAAATTCATCCTTTGCGCTGTTTTCCTTTTCTTCGGTTTCAATGAACTCAGTCAAATCCAAGGTATCTGTGAACTCAAATCTGCAAAAAATTAAGCGATGTTGACTAAATTAAGGTTAAAATACCTGTCATTAATTTTCACGTTTGCATCTAATAATGGATCGTACTGGAAACGCATAAGTTGTAAGTACAATACTGGCGGAAAAGAAAGAAACTTGAGGCCTTTCTCTGCAGGTTGAAGTCCAAAATCTTTAAAAAAAAGTAACAAAAAATTGGAAAAATTAAATAAGAAAAACATACCCCCAGCATCATATTTATTGTCCCCATCAAGCATTTCTGTTTCAATATAATCTTTGAATGATTCGAGAACTGAAAAATGTTTTTAAAAATTCTACAAAGATTAATTCATTTTTACCATTAGACTTGTTCTTGACGTTAAGTTGGAGGTCGTAAAAACACTCCTCACGTGACGACTCAAAATCAACATCCTTACACTTGATGTAAGACTTCATACATCCTTTGAAGAGAGAAGGAATTGTGTCAACAACCTAGAAACGTTAAAGAGTAAGGATATCTTGAAGAAAAAATTTTTAGAGAAAAAGTACGGCTCCCGTACTGGTGAAACTTGAGGATTCTCTGGAGGTTAAAGTCCAACCGTTATGCTTGAAAGGTAATTTGACTATTTCTCTCAGTTTGACTTTTCCAAGTGAATCAATTAAAAATGGATTGATATTAGTTTTAAAATCCTTTTTTGGTAGGGGAAAACACTAATAAAACGGCAGAAAACCCGAGAGAAATATTGAAAAAGTCAGTAAATAGTCCACCGAATCACTATCCTCGTATCCTGCTTTATCGCAACCTTTTTTCCATTTTAGTAAATTAAATACCTTTGTATTCTTCATCTTATTTTCAAGATTATCTAACAACACACGACAAAATTCTTGTACATCATGTTGAAGAAAAGAATCAATAGAATCCCAACCAAAAGACTTTGTCAATTTTTTAGTACCGACAGGAGAATCAGAAAACTGGAGCTCAAAGAAAACTCTTTGCATAGCCAAAGCTACTGAACTATCAGGATTATCTTCGTCAGTCGGCATTTGATATACTGCCTTAAATGGAAAAATTTTTGAAAGAAAACGAAATTTGAGAAACCTTTCGAAGCTTGTTTGTAAAGAATAACGTTTGCAAAATAGAATTCATATAACAAGTGGCACCCTGATTTTTGAGACCAATACATCCCGTGTCCTTTTTGCTGTCCCAACTAGTAAAATTTTGGTGAAATTCAAGTAAATACCCCAGTCCCCATCTCTTTCCCTTCCTCAAAATATTAAAACTGGTCAGACTTTCCTCCCTTCCTCAACTTCACTCTATTTCCCTATGGCATCAATCAGTCAATTTCTTCTCGTTTTCCGTTTTTTACGTCAAATATAAAATTGGCAATCCATTTATTGATTGACTGTGTGCCATAGGGAAATAAAGTGAAGTTGAGGAAGGAATCAAGGTTTGACCCTTTTAAATAATCCTTGAGGGAGGAAAAAAGAGGGGGAGATCTGAAATTTAGCAAACTCTAAAAATAACTTACTTAACCCCATGTGGTGCATCTGCGGTTACTTCAACAAAAAGAATGATAGTATCCGTTTCCTCATCATACCAGCCATCATCAGGGTTCATAATATTCTAAAATTAAAAAAAATTAAATCAATAACCTTGATAAGATAACCTCAAAGGTCATAAACTGCGCAAAGCCCCAATCATTCTCTTTCGCATGAAATACATGGCTTATTTTACGAACATGATCCTCTTTTCCTGGCTTTTGCGCAAGAATTTTAAGAGTCGCATTACCAGAACAATTCCAAGAAGGATCTAAAAATCAATAAAAAATAAACATAACGTCAATTAAAAAAGACAATAACAATTATATTTTAAATAAAGACCTGAATTCTGAAAATAAGGACCTGTATTGTCAGCATTACATTGTAGAAAATAACCAAGACATTTTTGCATCGACGCTGCCCCCATTGGAGGACGACGTCCCATTTCTCTTGGAATAGCCAAAATTTTCCAAGGCAATCCACGAATATAAACTGGATCGCTCAATCGACGACTCTCTGGCCCTTCATGAGCAAACTCGCTGAACTTTTCAATTTTGAGTGTAATTTGACCTTCTGGCTTGTATGGATCTAAAAAGGCATTATGTATATCTAAACACTTTAATGAGGGTAAAAGCGCGTAAAAACCTTCGTCACCGTTCATAAGGTATGGCGGCTCAGGAACTACTTGATGTTGATCATTTTTAGGACTTCCAGGCAAAACTTCATCTGTAATATCAACTTCCATTTTTTTATTATTGATAATTGACAATAAAAGATCAGAAAATTCAGTTAAATAAACAATAAACTCTAAAAAATATTTAAAAAAACAACAGACAAATCTACCAAAAAAGGGTAGGGGATCATTGTGTACCGGCCGTTTGTGTACCTGGCCATATTTTGGGCCATAACTTTTTCGATTCTTAATTAATCTAAATAACTAATATATCAATTGAAAGCCCTGGATGTGAGGATTATTTTCGCCAACAGGATTGATTTGATCAGATCATCATACAAAAAGTTACAGACAGATAAAGATCAAAATTACGATTGAGCGCATTTATCGAGATATAACTTTTTATAACATGATCTGATCAAATCAATCCTGTTGGCGAAAATAATCCTCACATCCAGGGCTTTCGATTGATATAATAATAATTGAAGTCGGTTAAGAATCAAAAAAGTTATGGCCCAAAATATGGCCAGGTACACAAACGGCCGGTACACAAGTGGGACGTTCCGACCAAAAAATACTCAGAAACACTATTTACTAAAACAGAAATTATGAAAAAGAGTGCAAGAAAATTTAGGTTATCAAATTTGTCCGCAAAAAATTGTCCGCAAAAATTATCTGCAAAGATACTGTCCTTAAAAGAGAACATTAGAGTCTTAGATAAATTATTGAGAAGAAAAATATGTAGAAGAGACTCAAATCTACATAATTTTCGTTCTGTAACATTTTCTTTTTGGATAGACGGTCGGTTGAGTGCCAACGAATTATTTAGGCCAGTTGAGTACTAGACAACTTTTCTAGATTGTGACTTAAAGATGAAAATGTTGTGTCTAACTTGTACAGAATCGAAGGGACTCAACCGGTCTCTGCACAACGTTTCGCTCTCTTTCTTTCTACCTTTTCTTTTCTTGATCATCGCGTCTAGCCTACGCTAAAAAAATTTTTTTTAGATAACTCTAAGAGTCTAGGTTTTTTACTCGATTATTTTTTAAACCCTCTGGGTATTCTGAAGCTAATATAAATTTTTGATTTTAAGCTTTTGAAGACTTTAGGTTTTTATCTTAATTTTTTTCAGATTTTGATATGAGATTTCCAGATTGAATAATGACTTCTAAAATAAAAAATATTGCTATTGATCAAGGTTTTTTTTGAATCTAAAATCCCTTAAAAGTCTTTTCATTCTTTAAGATTCACCCGCTGAAGATAATGAAACTACAGAGAGTTGCACAGATCCTTCAATTATTGAAAATGCTTGTCCTCAATGTTCCGCATTTCGTGCCAATGCTGATCGAGCGTGGGATGTTTTGCGCGAATTTCAAGCTGCCAATGAACAAAATAAGAAATTTAAAAACGTATTTTTTTGTTATAATTTATTACTAGTGACCGGGGTTGTACATTATCCGACCTAATTTTCAGGAGAGAATCTTTCTAGGGTGCGAGTCTCAAATCTTGAGTTTTCGTGATCTCGGCGTTTTTCCGGACCGCGTTAATCTGGAAAAATCCGGTACGGCTCTATTAAAAACTTGATCTGAGTCCGAAAAATTCGATTTTACCGTTCTTTATTTATTACAAAAAAATTTTTAAAGGAAATTCATCAACTTGAATCTCAGCTCAAAGAGAGTCGTGACTATATTTCTGCCTTACGACAACAGCAACAGGATTATGATAAAATAATTAAAGAGAAGGATTTGAGGATTACTTTAAGTGAAGAAAAAATTGTTAATTTAGAGGATCAGTATAGTCGAGTTTTGAGAGCAGGTCGTCAACACCAACACGATTCTGACAAAATTATTAAAGAAAAAGATTTAAAAATAAAAAATGCTGATGAAAGAATTGCAACTTTGGAGTTTCAATATAACCGTTTAGTGAAGGCAGAACAACAAAAACAACAAGATTTTGACAATTTAATTAAAGAAAAGGATCTCAAAATTGCTTCTTGTAATGAAAAAATTGCCGATTTGGAAATGAAAAAAGACCTTGTTATTAGTGAAGATGCGAACGATGTCAACAGGAACGAAGATGTTGATGTTGGTCAAGTATTGGAACCTAAAGCTTTACATAATGATCCTACTGCATCTCTTGAGATTGATGATGATGATTTGTCTTTGGGCCATCATGGATCAGAGTGTCTTCAACGCCAAAACGATTCTGACAAAATTATTAAAGAACCGGAATGCTCCCAGACTGATCCTATTGACTCTCTTGAGATTGATGATGATGATTTGTCTTTGGACCATCATGGATCATCGTGTCTTCAACGCCAAAACGATTCTGACAAAATTATTAAAGAACCGGAATGCTCCCAGACTGGTCCTATTGACTCTCTTGAGATTGATGATGATGATTTGTCTTTGGAACTGCCTCTTTCGCCTCCAAAAAAAGCTGTCCCAAATCCTCTGTCTATTGATGAGATTTTTAATTCTAGGTTGTAACATTTTAATTTTTTATTAATTTTTAAAGCTTTCAGTTTCTTTCTTGAACATGCAAAAAACAAATTACTCGATGATTTGGAGCCTTTTAATTTTTTCTTGCCTAGTCCTGCAACTAAATCGCCTGCACGTAAGAAGAAAGGCTTCGAAGGATCTCAAGAATTACGAAAGGTGAAGGAAAACGATGAACCTCAAATTTCGGTAAACTTTACTTGGATATTTTCAAAATTTTATTATCTCAATTTATAGACTATTCTAACTGCTCCACCACAATTTTCCATACAACTTACTGATGAAAACTCTAAATTGCAAATTTTCAATATTTCAAAAAAATACAAAATCGATAAGTATTTAATTTATATTTAAATTTTAGTTCTAATAATATCTTTAAGAAAACAGGCTGCTCTTTTATATTCTCAAGCAAAAAGGGATGATGCCAACCGTAAACGACGTCTGGAACCTTCCGATGATGAAAACGATGGAGGGGGAAGTATTGCAACTTCTGAAACTGTAAAATCTGAAAAGGTTTTTTAATGTTTTTTAGGTTTTTTGATAAATTTTTTAGGCTCCTCGACATCTTCTTCCTTGGGTGCCTCATAGACAAGTTGTTCGTACACAAACTCGTTCTGTTTTGTCGTATGAGGATCACAAACGCTACGTTGGAATTATTGTTAACGAGTTGCAATCTGTTCCAAAATATCGATTTGAGCACAACAAAACTGAAATACAGGTTTGTTTCTCATTTTTTGTTTCTGTTCACAATGGGAATGGGGGAGGGGGGGGTAGACTGCTACAAAAGTCGCAAACTTTCAAACCCTATAACTTTTTAATTTTGTGGTAAGGGTCAAAAAAGAGAAATTGGTAATAGTGAACCGACTTGTTCTACACAATGGTGTGTTAAAATTCGTGAGCATAGTTCAGTATGCGTCCTTGTAAGGTGCCACGAAATTTATGGAAATTCTTACTTATTTAAGTCCTCACCTCCAAATATTTCCTTTTATATTTCAGGCATTGGATCAAAAATTGGAGGATGAACGGAATTTTTACATTAAAAATGCTTTGCAGTCTGCTAAACAATTTAAAGCTTTTCATTTTGATCCAGGACAATTAAAGATTTTCAATGTAATTTAAAATTAATTTTTCTATTTATATTTCTTTCTTTTTGTTAGGAACATTATCATGAAATGATTAAATTATACATTGGACAACGAGTCTTTCAAGGAGTTTTGTCGTCTATCCCATGGCCACGAACCCAAATTTTACAAGACTCACAAGCATCTCAATCTCCTCACATTAGAACTACCAAAATTCTTTCTCCAGGATTGGCTCCAAAAACTCAAATACCTGAAATTAAACGAAAGTTTATTTTTAGCAATAAACCTGTACGTCAAATGCTTTGTGATCGATTAAAGGACAAGGTTTGAAATTTATAATAAATTAAAGGTGTGCCTAAACATATTACGTAAAAACGCGAAAATTCTGTGAAATGCGAAAATCTAAAAGCGAAATTTCATGAAAGGCGAAATTCCGCAATAAACGAAAAGGCGAAAGACAACTTCTGATAATTAGATATATTTATAAATACTTTTTATTTTTTTTCAGCAACCTATTGATGAAGATAAACAAGTTGTTGATTTTGCTCTTTTCAATGGTGTTCATGTTTCAATGGATGCTAGTACTCTTAGACATTTATTATCTGCGCCTTGGTCACAACGAAACCAAACTTATGCATGTAAATTGAAGATAACTTCACGTGTTTTCTCTGGTTTGGAATTTTTATTTTTAAATTCATTGCCTAATTTTTAGGTAAACTTTGCAAAATTTGTTTAATTTCTCCTCCATTGATTGCATCTCGTATTCACAAAACTGCCATACCTCGAGCATTTGCAAAATGGGGACTTAAAGCTTTTTTGTTTGGAAAGGATCCTTCTTTTGCGGATGCTGTGTTAAGTAACCAACCTAAAGATAGCTGTCAATCTCTTTTGGATGATCTTGGATTGGGAAATGTTGGCAAAGTTGATACTAAAAATTCAAGAAAGAGATATTCAATAATTTCTTTTGACGACCCAAAATTGGAAATTAGCCCTCAAGAACAGCATCAAGTCTTAATACGAACAAATTTACATGCAAACGAGGAGAGAAAGGATGGTCAACTTCAACAAATTTCTTTGACGGCTAGAGTAGAATTTTTGCCTGAAATTGGCGCGGAGGTTTTTTTTTTGACAATTTTTTGGGGTTTTTAGCAATTTTACATTTTTTTAGAAATTATCAAATGAAGAACAAATATGGAATTTACTTACTGGATTACTTAAAGGATCAGAAGAGCATATTAATTTTAGGCTTAAAGTGGAAAGAGAATCTGTTGTTTTGCAATATGATCGACGTCTTCCAACCAAAATTTCTCAACTTTCTGTTGAAGCTAAAGCGATGTAAGGGTTTTAATTTTTATATTTCTTTATTTTTTTTATTTTTTAAATTTTGTACTTTTATTTGTTATCCATAAGGATATTTTCGGGTTTTTTTTATTTTTTCTTGCAGTGGAAGGTAAAAAGGAAAAGTTTTTGTAAACTAAATTGTTGTAAGTTTTATGTATTTTAGAACCTATGGTCCAGTTTTGTGTGTGTACCATAATTCTTGGTATCTCCGAGAAAATATAAAGTAAAAGGTCCAAGAAAAGTCCGTTGTGATAACGAAAAAGTACCTTAAATTTATAATTTTCTTTTCAGTTTGGCTGGACGTATAAACAGAGTAAAAACACTTCTTAAAGAACTGCCAAAATTATCAGTTGGGGAATACTTACTTATGCCAGATGTTGACAACGAACAATTACAGATTATCAAACAACAGACTGCACCTGAAGAAATTAGTGTACAGCAATCTACTTCTTTTGATAATGTTTGTGAAGACAAGTCGAATTTGTGGGATGAGCCAAGTAGGAGCCGGACTGTCGGGTAAATTTAAAAAATATTTTTTTTTCAAAAATAAAATTTTTTTTTGGAACATTTTAGTTTTATTTTTATTGTTTATTTTTTGTTTATATTATAGCAAAATATTTTGTTTCCTTTTTTTCTGCTTTATAGTTAATGGGTACAGCCCAAGTAGGCGCGCGGCCATAACGGCGCAAAGCCATAACTTACTTCAAGATTTCCGAATCTTTCAAAATTTGTTATTAAACGATTCCTCTCATTAACATAAAGAGATTGGTACCAAAATTGATAAGGGCCAGAAATTTTCCAGCAAGTTAGGGCTATGCGCCGTTATGGCCGCGCGCCGTTTTAGGCGTGTCTCATAATTAATATTAGCTTTAATTTCCTGCAGCATATACTGCAGGCTGCTAGAAAAACTAAATATTTATTTTCCCCTTTTTTTAATGATTTTTTTCTTCTTTTTCCCTGCCAATTTTTTTAGGGACTCGTGATCAAAAAAAATTACATAGAGTATACTAATCATTAAATTTTTTTTCCCTAATTTTTAAAACATTAAAATAAATATTTATATTTTACTCTATGCTCATTTATTTATATTCATTTAATTTTCAGGCCTCGTTCTCTAGAAAAAAATGTTTATTACGATGCTCAATGGTTTGATCGTTTATTACAGAGCAAAATTATTTCTTCACAAAATGAATTATTTGATTATTGGAATGGTATAGATATACATTATCCTTTGCAGTGGCATGTTGTGAAAAGTCAAATTCCTGGTGCTCTTTATCCTAAAAGGAATTGAAAGGGAAAAGTTTTTTTGCCTTTTATTTTTTTTTGTTTTCAATTTTATCATAGGCTTTGTTTTATTTTTTTGAATATCTTTTATTTTTGTTTGATCTTCTAGTATTTTTTACCCTCAATTTAAAAAAAATACACTTCAGGTAGAACTTTTATTTTTTGTTCTTTCCTTTTATTGTTATAATTTATTTTTGGAGTTTATTATAAAAAATAATTATTTTTTTGTTTTATTTTTCTTGTTTATACCGAAATCGGTTCTGTTGTTTTTAATTTTTTGAAAATTAATTTTACTAGAAAACTAATGGGTTAATATATTGGGTACACACTTCTTTGTTGCCTTTTGGATGCATGGATGACCACAAATATTTATTCAAAGTTGTTCTTGTTGGAAATGCTGGCGTTGGTTTGTTTTTTAATTTAAGTTGTTTATTTATTATATTTTTTATTTAGGCAAGACGTGTTTGGTCCGGAAATTTACTCAGGTTCTTGTTTAAAAATTTTTTGCTAACAATAAGTGGTAGGGATGTGCGGTTTACTCTACATATTTCCGATCCGTGAGATTTTCAAAAGCCGACCCGAGTTTTCTCACTCGAAATTTCTCTAACTGGCCCGACGCAAAAATTGCACTGTTTTCGACTAATATTTCATTTTAGGGAGTATTTCCGCCTGGACAAAGTGCAACAATCGGTGTGGATTTTATGATTAAAACGCTGAACGTAAATGGAGACAAGATAAAACTGCAAATTTGGGATACCGCTGGGCAGGTTTGGATTTTTTAAATTTTTTCTCAATAATTTTAGGAACGTTTTATATTTTTAGGAACGTTTTAGGTCAATAACCCAGTCCTATTACCGATCAGCCCATGCGATTGGTTGTTTTAATTTTTAAATTAAAGTGCAAATATTTTTTAAAGTACTTGCTTATGATGTCTCTTGTCAGCCAACATTTGATTGTATTAATGAATGGATAAATGAAATTGAGCAATACGCGAATAAGAAAGCACTTAGGTAAATATTTTGAAAGAGTAAAAATTGTTTTCTTAAGCTGTGAATTTTGAGAGGATTTATAATTAAGAAAGGTTTAAACTCGGGCTGGATACAACCGGTTATTAATTGGTACCCCCAGATTTTGATTGTCGCCGGTTTTCGACTTGCAGATTTTCGGTTTTAGTTTTTGTCTGATCCCCTAATTAACAGTTCCGGTTTGGTTACTAGTTTGTGTCCAACTAGTCTGGACTTTTATAAAAATCACTTCTTTATAGAATTCTTGTTGGCACAAAAGTTGACAAGGAAGAAGAGCGAGAAGTTCCAACACACATTGGAGAGTCTTTTGCTGCTGCAAATAATTTTGATTATTTTGTTGAGACTAGCGCTGCAAGTTCTGAAAATGTTGAAATACTTTTTCAAGAAGTGGCTACTCGTCTTGCTACTGAAATGAGAAAAGATGAAACTAGGTTTTTTTGATTTAAATTTTTTTAATTAATTCAATGATTTTAGATATGGTGGAAACAAATCTCGTAATTTAAATAACGAAAATGGAATCAATTTGGTTGGAAGAGCACAACAACAAATTCGAAATGCGCAAAGTAATTGCTGTGGGTAACTTAAACTTTTTTGAAGGATTTTCAAGTTTTTGTGTTGTAAGTTGTCTAGAATTCGACGAGTAGTGTATATCAGGGATGTCACGGGTTATCCGAAATCTGAACTTTTTTTCGATCTGAAACCCGTTCGAGGCGGTTTTCCAAAACCTGTTTTTCCCTTTCCCCAACTGACTGATCCGAAACCCGATTTCTTTCTTCGACCCGTGACATTCTTGTATTTTGGATGTATTTTGGATATCTTTAACAAAAATTTTAATTTTCTTTTTTATTGAGATAACGAAATTTCTTAAGTTGCCTTTATTCTAACATTTTTATACAAATTTCTGATCGCCTTCTTTTCTCTTATTAACATGCTTAAACAATTTTTTTTATTTTTATCACATTTTCTGTGATTTAATTAATCTCTTTTTCTTAATAATTAATTATTCTTATACCCATTTTTTCTGCCTTATCCAAATTATAATCATAATAATTAGCCTAGTGAATGTTAAAGACCTGGGAGTGAGAATTTTTCCCTTTAAACAGTTGTCGATATTTTGAATTGTTTTTAGGATATATTTGACTCTTTACTCCCTCCAGTCTTTAATTAATTATTTCTTTGTAATAATTTCATAATATTTTTTTAATTAAAAATTTACAATTTAACTGATTTTTTGTTCTTTTTGTTTTAACAATATTTAATATATTTTTAACATTCAATTTTTATTAACTTTTAGATTTTAATTAGTAAATGTCGACAGATAGAAGCTTAAGAAGGAAGCGAAATGCTGCGGAAGTGGCGGGATCAAATGTCCAAAATCAAATGAATGAGCAACAGAATGAGGTTTTTATTGAAGTAAATAGAAATGAGGGGAATGGTTAGATGAGTTTTTATTGGGTTAATTTGTCTATTCTTTTTCATAACCTCACGTTCCCACAACTGAAGAATGGCCCACCAGGATAAGCGTTCATATCCATGTTGCAAAAAATATATATAAGCTGGGTCCCGTCCGAGCCCTGGTGTTTTACAATTTTTGAAGCATAAGTGCGATTCTGATATCCTTTGCTGGTCTCGGCCTTATCACAATTACTATATTAATCTACAACGTTGTGGCTTAAAAAAAATTTTTTTTCAGTTTAATTTTTCTGATCAAGAACAGCCAGGAGTAGACAACTATGCACTCAAAAGATTGAAAAATAATGCTGCAGTAAATAAAACGAGACAAAAGAAACGTTTGGAGCAAGAAAACACTTCTAAACGTGTAAAAGAATTGAGAGAAGAAAATGCCCAGTTAGAGAGGTTTTTTTTGATTTTGATTTTTTTATTAAATTAAAATTTTTTTAAAAAAGATCGCTTGATTCTATGCGTAGAGAATTGGCATTACTCAAAGAAATGGTTGTTGTGTGTGCTGCTAAAGGTGATGCTCATCAATCGGTGCAAAAGGATTTGTCGAACAATAAGAGAACAAAGGGAGGACGTTAAAAATGTGTAAATTAATTTTATTTAAAAAAATTATGGGAAGTATTTTTTCAGCCCGGACCCGACAACCCTAATACATAGTATTTTTTTGTATATTTTTAGAACTCTAGTGTTGAACTTCTCTAACACGTTACACCGTTACAGATTATTTTTCTTCACGTATCGGCCCATTTCATTGTCAGTCCAGGAGAAAGAAGGGAGGGGGTTTATTTTAGCCTAATTTGTTTCTCTCTCAATTATCTTATTCCTTAAACAGTTGAATTCGGAGTGTAATTCGTTAGAGAATTTCAACTGTAAGAATTTCAAAATCCATATATTAACAGATTTTATATTTTTAATAAAATTTTGAGATAAAAATTTTTTAGAAGATTTTAAATAATTTATTAAAAATATAAGGCTTTTTCTCATATAAAAATTTATATGAGAAAGATTATATAAGATGATTACTATTTTTTATTATTTAAAAAAGGTCAAAGTCTTGCTCATTTATTATTTAAATGCTTACAAATGTATATTAAAGGTCTATTACTAATAAAAGAAATTGTTTAAGGGAATCTAAAGGGAAGTAAATAAAAAAGAATTTATTTAAAAGATTTTTTTTAAATTCTTCCCACTCATTCTAGAAAAAAATTTTTTTAAATTAGCTAGAAAAGTATGTCCAAATATTTTTTTTTCATTGTTTGTAAAAGTAGACATGGATTGACTAAAACATTTTTTGTGGATAATAAAGGGGGGATTATCTAAGTATAAAATATTCTTTTTTAAACACCCCTTCCCTTTTTGGACACAGTTTATGGGAGAGAGAATTGTTTTGATATTTTATGCTTTTTTGTGTGTTCGATTATAATAATAGCCTCCAGCTGAGCATTGTTTTGTACTTATTTTTAGTGTATTTTTTTGAGACAATTTCTTTAAAAAATTTTTATTTTTTGAGTGATTGGCAGTTTAAAAAATTCTTAAAATTTTAAAGCAATGTCAGAAAATTTTTTCAAAAAAATTTTACTTCAAATAATAATAATTTTTATTATTGCCCCTATATCTCGGGAGCAAAATTCTTTCTCATTTCTTGTCAAAAGAATTTGTCCTGGTGGATTTCCTATGGATACTCACGTAAGTTTAATTAAGAACAAGTTTGACCCAGAAGATCACCACTAAAAAGTTGTGCTTGAAAGTGGTGATCTTCTGGGTAAACTATTTTCTAAATTTTAATTTTTCAGAATTTTTGTCCATTCTGGGCTGCAATTGGTGAATGTCCAAAAAACTCAAAATATATGCATAGACAATGTGTTGCTTCTTGTAATGTTTGTCCACAAAAAGGTGCTTTCAAAATTATTTTTTTTTATTTTTTAATTTTCAGTGCCTACTCCTCCACCTCCTCCTCCACCACCAAACCAACAACCGCCACCAACTTCATTTTCAAAATTGCCGCCTTTCTTTTCTGCACAAATAGCAAAGTGTTTTATGAATATTCAAACTAGCGAAAGTAAAAATTTTTTAGTTACCGTAAATGCTCTAATATAAGCTCTGTGTTCCTATTTTTCAAGGTCTATTAGAGATGGGGGTGGTCCCCTCAGTCTTCTATTAGAACCGGGGGACTGGGCTTCTATTAGAGACAGGATGGGGATTTATATTAGAACTGGGCTTATATTAGAGCATTTACGGTAATTTCATTTTTTATTTAAGCCCCAACTCGAAATATCCCAACAAGAGAACAATTTGAAAATCGAGGATTTAGTATTGGCTGTCTTGGAAGAAATCAAGAAAATTCGTGTTCTTCAAATGTTTGTTATCATTTACGTTATCGAACATTTGATGGTTCTTGTAATAATTTGGTGGAAGGGAGGTCGCTTCGAGGGGCTGCTTTTATGCCCTTTGGAAGGCTACGGCCAGCTAATTATGAGGATGGGGTTGCGAGGATGGTTGGTTAGTTTTTGAATTTTTTCTCAAAAATAATGTTCAATGGACCCTGGATTTTTTTGAAAAAAATTTTTTAAAGCCACATCTACAAGATAAACATCCCAGGCTAAAATTTCCATTTTAAAATTTAGGCACAAGCAAGCCGGTGCCAAATCCTCGTACTGTAACCCATTTATTGCTTAGTAGCTCTTTTGTTGTGTTGACAACTTTTAATGGACTTTTGATGCAATTTGGGCAATTTTTAAGTCACGACATAACAAGTAAATTTCGGAAAAAATTGACATCATTTTGAATGATTTAAAGGAAATACAGTCACAAATTTTTGTCGTTGCGAAACGGTCCATGAAGAATGTGCAAATATGCCCGTTCCTTTACATGATACACGCTTTAAAAAGTTTTTTAATTTTTAAAAATTTCAAAAAAAAATTTTTTTTCAAAGACAGCAACCAAATTTTTGCATTCCAATGACTCGCTCTTCAGTTTTGTGTGGTACAGGTTCAGGCAGACAAGGACCTGGAAGAATTCCTAGAACACCTATAAATGAAAATGGAGCGTGGATTGATGCCTCACAGGCAGGCAAATTTTTTGAAAAATTTTCTAAAAATTTTCAAAAATTTTTTAGGTCTATGGGAGCAATCCAAATCAAGCCCAGGAAATGCGTGTTGGTGCTCTACTTCGAACTTTACCACTTCCAAATCCCCCATTTTCTGCAGTGCCTCCACCTGCTCAAACAGAAAGTTCTAATTTGGTGACGGGAGATAATCGTAAATTTTAAATAAAAAAATTTTTTAAATTAAAAAAAAATTTTGAGGTGGTAACCTTTTTGTTGGTTTGGTAAGGATTTTAAATTATTTTTTTATAAAAAGAAAGCCACCAAACGACGCAAGGCATCGAACCTCGGGCCCTGATGAATGATAGTCCGGGTTGCTAACAGAGTTGCGTCGTAATTACGAATTACGATTACGAATTACGGCGTTTTTTCAGTTACGAATTACGATTACGAAAAAAATTTTTAAATTACGAATTACGAATACGAAAATATAGGGAAAAATTACGAATTACGAAAATAATTTCCATTAAATTTTAGAATGAAAAGGAGAAGAAATATTTGAAATATTTATATTTTCTCTCACAATTACTTTTGTTTATCGGTGGTTGAGTGGGTTAAAAGTCAAGCTTTACCTATTTGCTATTTTGTTAGGTTTGGTTCGAATCCATCTATGGGAAATAATATTTAGACAATTCATTTTTTCAAAAACAGATTTTTTTAAACTTTGATTTTGATTTTAGGTTTGTAAATTTACATTTTTAATATCTTAAAATTGAAAAAAACTTTAAAATTTTTAATTTAGTCATGAATTTTCTAAAAATTTTTCGCCTGCGGCGCTGAAAATATAAGAGTGTTGGCTCGTGATTAAGTGAGAGTGATTTGACATGATATCAAACTTAATCTGGGACGATAATTCCTCATGACTGATTAAGGAGATATCGGAGGTTTATTAGGATTAAGAGGGATATCAGGGAATTAATTGAGATTTGAATAATATCAGAGAAATAAGAGGACTTGGAGGAGAATTGGAGGGATTAATGGGAGAAGCAGCAATTATTAATAGATATTTGATTTTTAAAATTAATTTAAATATTTTTGAAAAATTACGAATTACGATTACGAATTACGAATTACGGCATTTTTTCAGTTACGAATTACGAATTACGATTACGAAAAAAATTTTTAAATTACGAATTACGAATTACGATTACGAAAATTTTTTTTAAATTACGAATTACGAATTACGATTACGAATTTTTTTTGAAAATTACGAATTACGAATTACGATTACGAAAAAAAATTTTCAATTACGACGCAACTCTGGTTGCTAACCCCTACACTACAGCACTCTGTTGGCTGGTTATTTTTAATTAATTTATTCCTTAATTAAAAAATAAACTCTTTTCCCCATAAAATGCTGTAGTGTAGTGGTGAACGCCCTCGACTTTTCTACAACCTGGCCTGGGTTCGATGCTATTTGATAGGTGTTTGCTTCCTTCTCCTAGATTTTATTTTTTTCTTAATTTAGATGGGATTACATACAATATTTGTTCGTTTACATAATAGGTTAATTATTTTTAAAAAAATTTTAATTGTTCTTATTTTTAAGAATTGCCACAACACTTATACAATTAAATCCTCATTGGAATCAAGATAGAGTATATCAAGAAACGTTTGTTTTATATTTTTGGAAATTTTTTTTCCAATTTTTTAGACGTAAAATTGTTGGCGCTATTCTTCAAGCAATTTGTTATCAAGAATTTCTGGTTAGTTTTAAAATTAAAAAGGACTGCCCAAAAGATCAACTGCCTACAGATCAAATATTTAGGTACCCCAAGGGTGGTGATATTTTGGGCATGATCAAAAATTTAAAAGGGCATTTTTTTAAATAAATTTCCCATTTTGAACAGCCCTCGTTGTTAGGCGATCGTTTAAAAAAACATATCCCTCCATATTCTGGCTATAATGACAAAGAAGAGCCAGCAATTGCTGTAGAATTTACTTCTGGTGCCTATAGACTACATGGATTAATTCGAGTTTATTTTTAAGGAAAAAATTTTTTTGGAAAATTTTTTAAAGGAATTTTATCAATTGGCAGACTCCAATTTTCGTAAAATTGGGGATGTTCGTTTTGTAAGTAATGCTGGAAGTGTTGATTTAATTGTGAGAACTGGGACTGATCAATTAATTAGGTTTTTTTAATTAAAAAAATATTTTTTTTAATTTTATTTAAAGAGGTATGATGGCTGTTCCGACAAAAAAGCCACAACGTTTGGCGCCTGCAGTTACTGAGGTTTAGAAAAAAATTTTTTTGAAATTCTCTAGAAATTTTTTAAAGGAATTATTTGATGTGTCAGATATGGGCTCTATAAATATTCAAAGAGGTCGAGACCAAGGCGTTCGGCCTTACAATGATTACAGAGACATTTGTGGCCTTAAACGTCTGACTTCCTTTCAGGACTGGCCAGGTAATATTTTTATAGGGAGTCAACCCTTTTGATCAACACTAGAAATTGGTGATCTTTAGGGTGTCTAAAGGGCCTAAAATTTCAAAAAAATTATTTTTTATTTTTTAGAAGTCTTGGAACCCGAAGTTAAGAATAGGGTAGCCGCTTTGTATGCAAGTGTAGATGTTTGTTAAAAGAAAATTAAATTTAAAAAAATAATTAAAAAATTTTTTGAGGACGTTGATCTTTATGTTGGTGGATTACTAGAGGCACCCGTAGGCAGTTCTTTAGTGGGACCAACCTTTACATGTATAATTGCTGATCAATTTAGACGTATACGTGATGCGGACAGGTTTGAAAAAAAATTTTGAATAAAAAACCTTTTTGATCAACTCCTATTGATCAACACTAAGAGTGCAGTGGTGATCTTTAGGGTTGAACTAAAGAGATTTTCAATAAAAAATTTCAAAATTTTTCCAGATTTTTCTTTCAAAACCCTGGTGTATTTACTCAAGCACAAGTAAAGTCTATTCAACAAACAACACTTTCATTTTGCATTTGTGCAACTGGAGAAGATTTTAAAAGGATTAATCCAAATGCTTTTCTTGTTGAAAATGGGTTAGAAATTCTTTTTAAATTAAATCAAAAATTTTTTAAAGGTCAACAACTGTGCCTTGCTCTTCAATTCCACAGTTGGATTTGGTTAGTTTAGTTTGGGGAAAAAGTTAAAAATTTTTTAATTTTAAAAATTAAGACTCCATGGAGAGAAATACCACAAGGATAAAAGAAGAAAATATTTAAATTATAAAATATTTTTTAAAAACCAAAAATGCCATTTACTATATACAATTTTAAAAATATTTCTATTGATTTTATAAAGAAATTTTATAAATTAAAATTTTCAAAGAATGGATTTAAACATTAAAATAATCTGATAATTAAATAACAATTTAGAAGGATAAATAGAAAATAATTAAAAATAAACCGGAAAATAAAGAAAAAATATTTTTTAATTTGAAAAATAAAGTAATTTAATAATCCCTGAAAAGTATCCACACATAAAAAATAAAATTTAAAAAAGGCCATAATAAATAGGAAAGCATTATGATTTAAGGAAATGAGACAATGAATTTCCGAGAGAATTCTTTTAAAAAATCAGAAAAAAACCAGAACTTTTTAGAATCATAAATTTTTAAAAAAAATTTACCCTCCTCTAACTAAATTTCCCAACCATTCCTTTAACTTGAAGTGCCCGTTGTGTACTATAAAACAAAGCATCAATTAAACTAGCAACAGTGTGTACACCTCCAACAATTGCACATAAAGATACAAGAAAAAAGCTGAGTGACCTTGAGAAAAAAATTTTAATTAAAAAATTTTTAAAGAAAAAACCTCTGTCTCTCCTCGTATTGAACCATTAAAGGGGAAAATTCGTATTGAACAAAAATTCCAGGAATTCCCCCAGCCCCATTCATAATATCCTTTTGTAACATTGTAATTGAAAATTGATGACTTTCAATTGTTTTTCCATCACTTATATAACGAGTTGGGACTATTTTTAATTGATATTGCTGCATTATACCTCCTAAGAAAAAATTTTTTTTAATTAAAAAAATTTTTGCCAAAATTATTTTTCAACAGAAAAAACGGCGATTATCTCCCCAACATTTTTTCTTTCTTCCCACTCCTACGCAAATACCATAAATACAAGCACTAGGCTTCTATAAGGACATGCAATAAGGCTCATTAATGGACTTCAAAATGTAGGGTCTGGACTTCTACTAGAGCCGGGATTCTTCTATTTACGGTATATTAAATATAGAAATGACGGTTCTATGAAATTATTCGTTTACCCAAAGAAAATTTTGTATTTAAAAAATTTTTCAAAAAAACCTTTATCCGTATAAACACTTCTCCCGTCCAACGGATATCTCCTGCCTGGAAATGCTTGGCCAAAAGAAAGATGATTTATTGTGTGAGAAGTATTGAAACGACCGGGGGAAAGAGAATGGAAGTCGTGATCTTTAAAAAATAATTTAGAGAAAAATAAATTAAAAAAATTTACAATGTGAACTAGAATGAGTGCTTGGAACGCCTGGGGCAATATGGAAATTTCCAGTAATTTTTCCAACGCTCAATTTCCCCCAAAGACGGCATCCTTCTCCAGGCATTTGACTGAGCGCTCGAAGAAGAGCATCATTTTTACATTGTTCAATCTCTTCTGGATTTTGTAATACCCAACCTCTAGCTCTATATGCTTCTCTAACTTCATCACAAGTATTACAACAACTTTTGGTAAAATAAAGAATTTTTATAAGATTTAAGAGAAGTAAGAAAATCGGGGAGAAACCCCGGAAGGCTTTTGGGAGGTATTTTGGTAATATCGAGTTTATTCCCTTTCTATTCAGGGAAAAAACAGAATATGACAGTGAAATTAAGTAGAATTGAGGAAAGAAGGAAGTCTGACCATTATGGGCATTCTAAGAAAAATAGGAGGGGGGACGAACTGTTAATATCTTTTACTCCATAAATTTTTTATCCTTGCAAAATTATTTTATGCTTCCAAAATCAATAATATGACTTGCGGACAAAATTTTCGGACTTTTGGGAGCATAAGGAAAAGAACAAATTTAGGGAACCTAAGGGTGTTAAATTTCTAAAAATTAAATTCTAAAAAATACCCTCGAATAGCTCCATAACAACTTCCACATTTTTCTTTATTTTTGGACGATTCCGTAGAATTATTCCCATCTTTTTTAGTATTTACTTCTTTAAATTAAAAGAATTTTTAAAAATTAAAAACTCAAAAAGAAACCTTGTTTTTCAGGTTTAGTTCCTTCAATAACTTTCCCATTTTTATCCAACCTTTGTTTAAAAACATCATCTTTTATAGAATCTTTATTGTCCCCAGATTGACTCATTAAATCAATTGTAACTAGAGCACAGGCCAAGTTTGGGAGGGTTATGTCAAAATGAATTTCGATTTGTTGGTCAGCGCTAGTTGAATCCTTTGAAGGAATTTTTTGGAATTTTTTAAGTTAACTTACCACGTAAAGTTGTTCAACAACTTGAACAGTAAAAAATGACCAAGTTTCAGTTATAAACAATAAAACGATAACCAAAAAGCTGACTAGTGTGACTGAAAAAAGGGAAAAAATTTTAGAAATTTTTTGAAAATTTTTAAGGCCTCACGAAAAATTTTGATTTTTCAAAAATTTTGAAGGTCTTTCGAAAAATTAAAAAAAATTTGAATAGCTTGCCGAAAATTTTTTTGAAAAAATTTAAAATTAAAAACAAACCAATTCCACCAAAAGATGTTTTTACACGACAATCTTCTACTGGTTTTGTGTACAGATCAAATCTTAAAAGTTTAAAAAATAAAATTAAAAATTTTTTTCAAACCTTCTTAACCTGCTAGACAACATTTTTGTGTGTTACAAAATTTAATATAATTAACAAAAAAATTGCCAAGAAAAAAAACTAAAAATCAACTAAAAAATAAGGATTTTAAAGAGAAAATAAAAGAAAACTGACAAAATGTCTTTTTGACGAAAAGGCAATTTTGAGTAATTAAATGTCAATTTTTGTAGTTTTAACAAATAATTGATTTGTCTAGTCAATGAAATATTTATCGAATTTTTTTAAATGTGGAAATTGTCTAAAAATTGATTTTTGGTGAGTTGGCAGTCAGTCAAAAACCTCGCGTAAAATTAAAAAAAAATTTTTTTTGAAGGTTATTAAATTACCTTTCAACAACAACAAAAATATATAAATTTATGTTTTTAATTTAATTTTAAATATTTACATATCACAAAATGTTAAAAATTTACATTAAATAAATAAAAAACTAATTTTTTTCAAAATAATCCAGTGCTATTATTTGCCATCATTTTTTCCATAAAGGTTTGGTGTACATTTAAATCGAAACATTTTCCATTTCCAATACTTTTAGGTTTACAAGCTATTGGTTCATCAATTAAAATTCCTAAAAATGTAAAGTCCTTCAAATTTCAACAACCACCGGCCAAAATTCCCCAATCACCAGCAGAAGTATCACGGATTACCCTAAACCCAATAATCTGACTTTTTTAGATCCGAAACCGATCCGAAGAATTTTCCAGAAATTCGACTCGAAACCCAACTTTTTCCTCCTTAATCCCACCAACTGAAAAATTTCAATTAGGATTGATGGATCAAGAAGGATGCCTATTTTTTCAACCCGCGACATCCCCTCCTCCGTCAACAACCCCCTTTCTTACATTAAATTTAAAATAAACCTGCAATAGCTGCACTCATAAAACAAGAAATACATCCAGCTAGTAATGCCCTCAAAACTAATTTTGAAATTAATTGTTTTCTAGAAGGTGCCATTTCGCTTAACACGGCCATTTGAATACCCGCTGCTATAAAATCGCTAAAACTGCAAAGGGCATAAGTAACAATCATTGCTGAACGAGGCTTTAAAAAGAGAAAAATTTTTCAGAAATTTTATAAAAATATTTTACTGAAAGTAAATCTTCTCTTAGTACATCTCCAAGCCGTTTATAAGCAATAAAATCATTTATTATTATTTTAACACCAATAAGCCTGGCAACAATCTATTTATTAAAAAATAATAAAATTTAATCATTTTTTTTTCACTTTCCAAGACCCCACTCTTTTTCCCCACAGCCCTAATTGACAATTCTCACATCTAATTCTTCTTAATCAACCCAAATCCCTGATAATCCCTCTTAATCTCCTTATATCTCTCTTAATATTCTAATATAGTCGACCTCTTTATAAGGTACCTCCCATATAAGACACTACTCGATTTGAGTTTTAAAAAGATCAACTCCCTAGTGGGAAGAGATACCTAAATAATACCCTCTATTTAATAGATACCTAATTAAAAGGGATATTTTCACAACCACAAGGGTGTCTCTTACTATAATGAGGCCCACCTAGTTATCCAAAAAAATTAATTTTTACAAACCATTGTCTCTTCCAAATTTTCTGTAACTCCAATCATATAAGCAACAGGAAAGAATAAATAACCAAAAATTAATTCCAAATTCCAATGTGGCTGACCAAGTAATGTACCCGCATAAATAACCAAACCATTTACAAGTGCCATTAATGCCATAAAGCTAATTAAATTTGCAACAACAGCGGTAACAATATGTACAGCAACTAAAGAACCGCTAGAAATACACTCCATAGCATTTGTTTCTTTGCTAAAAATTTTTTAAATTTCAGCCGATTCTTTTCCTTTATGCTCCAAAAGTCAGCAATTTTTTGCGGATAAAAGTTGCGGACTTTTTGAGCATATATTTTTTAAAACCTTGGTGGAAGCTCCAAATCCTTAACATCTTTAACATGCGATTCTTCTGTTTCAGGATAAAGTAGTTTTGAACAGGCCAACGAACCCGGGGCACTCATTACAGCAGCGGAGAGTAAATAACGAGGGCACGCGCCAAAACTAATATAAGCAGCAAAAACTGCACCGGCAATACAAGCAAATCTAAAAATACAAAAAATCCGCAAGTTTTTTTCAGATAAAGATTTTTTATTTTATACCCTGTAGTCATAATTGCATGAAGTTCTGAGGCAGTCATTTTTTCAATATAAGGACGTATTAAAAAAGGAGATTCAGCCTTTAAAAAATTTTTTTAAATAAAATTTCTAAAAATTACATTTCCAAGCAAAACACAAGCACAGGCATTTAAAGATTCTGTAGCAGTAGTTCCCATAGTTAACTGCATTAACCAGGCCATTCGTTTTAAAACTGCTTGTACAACACCGTAAAAATAGAGAATAGACACGATAGCTCCAATGTAGATAATTACTTGAATGACCTTTAAGGAATAAATTTTTAAAAATTGTAAAATAAATTTCCGCAGGTTTTTTTGCGGAAAAAGTTGCGGACTTTTTTAAGAATTTGCGGATCTTTCAAAATTGCGGACTTTTTCAAAACTTGCGGATAAAGGCTGCGGACTTGTTTGAATTATTTTAACTTTTAGTCGATTTAACCAAAAAATAAACCTGAAAGGCAATAACAGGTTCCATCCCACAAATATTTGGAGGGCTCGACAAAAACCCATAAGTAAAATCAGTTCCATTTTTTGTAAAATCAAGAAAAGCAATAGCCAAATCAGAAAGGTCAATAAAACGATGTGCACCCCAATCCTTTTAAAAATATTTTTCGAAAATTTCCAGACTTTATTTTCTTACCCATTTAAGCACCAAAATACCAAAAATAAATTGAAGTAAAAATCCCCAAATAATTGGACGAAAATTAATCTGAAAAGAATAATTTAAAAAAATATTTGAATAAAAAACAAACTTTTGTTGGCCTGTGTGAGAAAAAGCACATAAACAAAAAGAAAAATACAAGTGAATATAAGCCTGTTAAACGGCGAAGATTGCTAGAAAAAAATAGAAAAAATTTTTGGGGTAATTAAACCAACCCAAAAAGGCTATTTATGCACTAACTTATGGAGGAGTTTGTTAAGGATCCGATTGCCTTCCTATTGAGGCGTGCTCTCGTTTAAGTGCTATATAGGACTTCTACTATTGCCCCCAGGCATCAAACCTGAGTTTTCCCCGTTAAGTGCAAGTCGGGTGCCTTTCGAAAGAAAAGTTTATGGCTCTAGACTAGTCTGTAGGCCCAAAGATTCTAATTGGATTCATAAACCAGACTAGAGATAATTTTAAAAATATTCATAAAAATAACCTTCTAGTATCCCACAGAATATACAGTAAAGGAACAGCAACCGCGAGAACATAAAATGACCTTTAATTTATTCAAAAGAATAAAAAAAATTAAAAAAACCTTCTGAACAAAATATTTTGCCTCAATTTTTCAAAAGAATTTGAAAACCGCGTTCGATGCCTTTGAAATTCTCTGCTATATCCAAACAGCGGTAAAAGTACACGTTTGTAGAAGATAAAAAACCAAACAAGGAGAGTTATTGTAAATAAGTTTAGCGCCTTTTCGTGATTGTGGAACATGGAAATAACTGTGGGAAATTGTAGAGGAGAGGTAAAAGAAGTTTTGGATATTGCCCGGTTATGCGTCCAATCAACCTTTTAAACTAGGGATGTCCCGAAACAGATTTTGGAAAGCGAAATACGAAACTGAGGCGAAATAACAAAAAGGCAAAGTTCGGCGAAATGCGAAACCGAAAGGCGAAACTGGCACAGTCCTTCTCTTCGCGTCCAATAAAAAAATTTTCTGCGTCCCTGGACGCATAAATTGGACAAGAGCCAAGCTTTTTAATCATTAAACAAACTTACGTAAAAATACATGATAACCACAGATAATCCCAATCCATAAAATTCCCCTCAAAAATGCTTCATTCTTCTCAAAAAAATTTAACGATATATTTTGTAAGTGTTCAATAAATTGCATTAAATTAGTCCAACAATCGCCGTTTTCAGAAGAGGTTGAAGTCATCTTTAAAGAGTTTTAATTAGAGTTGTTTCCTACCGGTTATTAATTGGCACCCTCAGTTTTTCAGTGTTTGCCGGCCTTCGGTCTTTGAATAATCTCCGGTTTTCTTATCCGAAACCGGTCGGTCTTCGGCCGTTTTTGACCTCTGCCTTCCAATTCAATTAATAACCCAAATTTTAATAAAAGTAAACTAACCGTCCCCTCCGGATTTGTAGTTGTTGGTGATGAGTTTCCTTCTCCTTTGGGTAACTTTAAAAAAAATTTTTTTTAATTTTTTTATTATTTTTAGAAATTAATTTTTACATTCATTTCAATAAGGACAACAGAATCAGTCGAGGAATTAGTTAAACTTTTTGTACGCTTCCTTGTCCCATTCATTTTTAAAAATCTTGGTAAACAGAAAATAGGATAATGATTCTTTTTAAACTAATCCACGTATTTAATGCTTTTTTTTATTTTTCGTTTCCCCCTTTTTTAATATTTGCAGGAAAGAAACGAATATATGGGGGTTTAGTTTAAAAAAACTTTTGGGGGTTGGAAAAGCAGGAAAAATAATTTTAAAAAGAAATTAGGTGTCTTATTCAAAAATTATAAAATTCCAAGGAAAGGAAGTCCAGTAACAACGTTGGTTAAAATTAGTGATCGAGTTGAGCCTGGACCAAGGCCTGGGTTTTTCATGTACCCAGAGTCCAGGCTTCGATATTTTTTGACCTTCCTGGGGTTTTCCTGGGCCTGGGTTTCTCATGAACTACAGGCCCAGGATCCGGCCCAGGTCAATAAATCAAACCCGGAATCTTGGAACAGGCCTAGCCCTTTCAAAAATCTCGCTCACTAGTTTAAAATTAAGAAAGTCTTTCACAAACCTTTTTTAAAATTAAAAATTAAAAAAAATTTTTACGAACCAATCCAAGTTGTATTCCTTTCACAATAGCGTCATCCTTGGTTGCCCTGTTGTTTTTGTTATTCTCGTGAATGTCATGGATTTGCATTGAATTTGTGATTTTAAGAAATTTGAATAAATTGAAAAAATAAGAAAATTTAAAAAAGAATATTTAAAGCTGAAAAATTAAAAAAAATATTTGGATAAAAAATAATTAAATTAAATTGTAATTTAATTTTAATATCAAATTCTAAAAAAAACAATTAAAAAATGGCAATCACAAAGTTGAAAAGACTAACCATAAATCTTAATATTAAAAAAAACTTTGAAAGAAAATAAGTAGAGGAACGAAAAATATTTTTATAATTAATATATGTTCGTAAATATTTAAAAATAAATTCCCCAATTGTTAAAAGGGGAGAAAAAAATTATTTTTGAAAAATAATACGTTCAAATTTGACGAATGAATATTTGAATGAAATGGTGATTGAATGAATATATTTGTGTGACAAAGAACAACAAAAAAATTTTTAGAGAAGTCTTAGTAATTTTTTTGGTAAAATTCAATTTCGTTCCCCCCTCTTTTTTCCTTCCTCAAAGTATTACAAAATGGTCATTCAATCTTAAGTTATAGAACTCGTCGAGCTGTGTCGAATGACACCAAAATCAAAAAAATCGGACTTGATTGGACCGAAATACAGACCCCTAAAAATTGAACAACCACAGGGGCGAAAAACCAAAAGGACGAAAAAGTATACAAATGATAGCTCGTTCGAAAGAGCTCGTCGAGTTGAGTCGAATGACACTAAAATCGACGTGATCCGACTTGATTTGACAAAGATATGACATAAATCATCGACTCCGGTAGGTCTAAATAACGTCGTAACTTTGTCAAATCTTGTCCAATTACGTTGATTTTGATGTCATTCGACTCAGCTCGAAGAGCTCTTTCGAATGAGCTACCATTTGCTTAAATTTTTTTAATTTCAAAAAATCACCCCTGTGGTTGTTCAATTTTTAGGGGTCTGTATTTCGGTCCAATCAAGTCCGATTTTTTCGATTTTGGTGTCATTCGACACAGCTCGACGAGTTCTATAACTGAAGATTGACTGACCATTGTGTAATACTTTGAGGAAGGAAAAAAAGAGGGGGGGAACGAAATTGAAAATTACCATTTTTTTTTAAATGTAAAAATAGGAACAAAAAATTAAAAAAAAATTTTGGGGACAAAAATTTGGTTTAAAGGGAAATTTAAATAATTTAGGTACTTGTTTATAGGGGTATTTTTTAAAATTATTAACAGATTATGACAAGTTTTTGGATTTAGATTAAAAAAAAGGAAGAGAATTTTAAATAATTTTTAAATCAAAATTTGTCATTAAAAACATCATTGAATTAAAAAGTACAAACAAAGTACACAAATTTTTAAGTAGAACAAAATTTAAGTGGAGGGGAAGGAATTGGAATAAACAAAAAAAAATATGAGAGAGAGAGACGAGAATTTATTTGTTATTTGGCAAAGGTTGTTGAGAGAGAAAAGTTCACATTTTTTAAAAAAGTTGAGTGAAAGGGAGGGGGAAATTAAAAAAATAAAAAGGATTGACCCACTTGATCGTCTTTAATTTAAAATTTTGGCTGTAGTGTAGTGTACCGGTGGTAAAAGTTCGAGACGTGATATATGTCATTCGATTCGTCTCGACGAGCTGAGTCGAACAGTACCACTCCCTATTTTAGGAAATAATTCTGGACCGAGTTATAGGTCCCGGAAAATTGAAAAACCAAAGGGGGGAGTAAGGTCGATTTTGGGGTGAAAAATTCGAATATACAAATAATAGCTCATTCGAAAGAGCTCTTCGAGCTGAGTCGAATGACACCTAAATCAATAAAATCCGACTTTATATGGCCGAGTTACAGACCCCCGAAATTTGAAAATTTTTGGGGTCAAAAAATTCGAATATGCAAATAATAGCTCATTCGACTCAGCTCGTCGGGCTGAGTTGAATGACACCAAAATTACCGAAATCCGACTTGATTTGACAAAGTTATGATCGTTTGTTTTAGCTCCTTACCTATTGTCTCCATGGAGGGTTTTGCTGCTACGGAGGCTCCAGGTATGCCTAGAGCGAGGGAGATAGGAATAGGTTTATGTTACGAGCCCAGACCCACCGCCCGTAGACTCCCCGCGAGGCGCGTGCCGCAAACCCACGCGCGAAGCGCGGGGGTTTGCACAAGCGCCTCGCCGACTCACCATAGGTTTATGTTGTTTTTTTTGTGTCGTAACTTTGTCTAATCTTGTTCAATCACGGTGATTTTGGTGTCATTCGACTCATCTCGTCGAGCTCTTTCGAATGAGTTATTATTTGTATAAAAAATTTTTTATTCCAAAAATCGCCCCTTTGGATCTTCGATATTTAGGGGTCTATATCTCGGTCCAATCAAGTCAGATTTTGTTGATTTTGGTGTCATTCGACTCAGCTCGAAGAGCTCTTTCGAATGAGCTATTATTTGTATATTCGAATTTTTCACCCCAAAATCGACCTTACTCCCCCCTTTGGTTTTTCAATTTTCCGAGACCTATAACTCGGTCCAGAATTATTTCCTAAAATAGGGAGTGGTACCGTTCGACTCAGCTCGTCGAGACGAATCGAATGACATATGTCACGTCCCGAACTTTTACCACCGGTACACTACACTATATCCATTTTTTGTGATTTTTTAAAGCCGAAAAATCCGGGAAAGACAAAATTTAAAGCGTGCCCGCTCAAAACATCAAACGCTTAAAATATCTAGACGACTAAAAACGCTAAAAATATCTAGACGGGTAAAAACGCTCAAAACATCTAGACGACTAAAAAGGCTCAAAATATATTCGCTCAAAACATCAAACGCTCAAAATATCAAAATATATTTTTCATTTAAAGGGGACAGTTGAGTCCGCGGAAAAAAATTTTGCCGCTGCGGAGGAAGCCGGGCATGTCGAGCGGAACGACGGCCGCCGCTTCGCTACGGTCGCCGCGAGCGAAGCGAGCACGACCGCAGCGAAGCACGGCCATCGTGTAGCGAAGACCATGCCCGGCCTACCCTCCGTAGCAGCACAAAAACAGTTTTTCCAGCGAAGATTCAGTTGGTCATAACTTTGTTCACAATCATCCAATCGAGCTGATTTTGGTGTCATTCAACTCAGCTCGTCGAGCCCTTTCTCAACACGTCGAGTTCATGCAAAATTGGTCCTGAGATACTACATTATTCACCCCTGATACAAGGAAGAAATATTGGACTCAACTGTCCCTTTTAATCAAAAAATATTTTGATATTTTGAGCCTTTTTAGCCGTCTAGATATTTTGAGCGTTTGATGTTTTGAGCGAATATATTTTGAGCCTTTTTAGTCGTCTAGATGTTTTAAGCGTTTGCTGTTTTAAAAAAATATGTTTTGTAGGGTAGCCATTTAAAGAAATAGCACACGAAAAAAATAGAGCGGAAAAGATAAAAAGAAAAAACGAAAGTCCTTTTAGCACTGAAACGGCTTTATTTAATTAAAAATTTTGGACGGTTCAAAGTTGTCGATTCAGTGTGGATTTAATTTCATTCAAATTTTGATTTTTTATTTTATTTTTTCTAGATCTTTTTTTAATTTTTTTTATTTTCTGAGAACAACAAAAATATAAATTTTATTTATTTTTAATTTAAATTAACTCAAATGGACGATGAATGCAATATTGACAGACAAGTAAGAAGTAATTCGGTTTTTTCTTCTGCTGTGGACTCACAAATTGACTGGAATGGTTTGGAATTGAATTTATTTTTTAAAATTTAATTTCTAGAACTTTTCGCAAGAATGGATAAGCATCAAGGAAGTGTGGATGACTTTAAGAAGTTAATGTATAAAGTAATTTTTTTTAAATAATTTGGTAAGACTCGCGTTGAACACAAAGGGGCTTGCTTGCCCCCTATGATTAGGGGTCACAGGTTCGAACCCGTGTGGGGAAATGAATTTTTTCCAACTTAGGCAGAGAAGGTATGGTTACCAGAATCCCGAAACATGGACGATCTTTCCGACCCAAATCCCCGATCCGTTTTTTCTCAACATAGCCCTTTTGGTAAGTGGCAGGAATAAGTGTTTGGTGTTAACACAACCTTTAAAATTTAATCCGGTCCTTTCTTTTGTTATTTTCCGGGATGGCTCTGTCTTTATTTAAAATAAAAAATTTATTTAAATTTAAAAGTTGTAGGTTCAAAGTAAACGCAGAGAATTTGTTTGTGCCTTTCTTAGAGACTACGAGGCGACAACTAATACTGAAAATGCTGACAAAACTTTGTTATCAAGTTTAATTGAATGTCTCCAATTATTTCGCAAAGTTTACTTAATTTTATCAAATTCTGAGAATTATCAAAAGGATGTGATATCAAAGTTTTTTTAATTTTTTATAATTAAAAAAATTTTTTAATTTAAAGCAGCGAAAAAATGCGAATTAACATTAAAGACGAAATTATTGGACTTCAAGTATTTTTTTTATAAATTTTTTGGCAATCTTCTGCTTTACTTGCCCCTAGAAGAAAATGAATAGGAGGTGTTCTTGCGATAATTTTGAGGTTTATTATTATAGAAGGTAATCGAGTGCCGAGTGTGGTTTGAATATTAGCTTGGAATAAATTTTTAGCCTCTGAGTAGGGAGGCTGAGCCTCAAAAATATTAAAAGTACATCTTTTGATCAATTTTTTCTTTGGACGAGTTAAGTAGAGGATTACCTAAATTTTTTACTAAATTTTTTTAAAAAATTTTCAAAGAAAGATTTGGTTCTTCTCGATAGACTTCATTCAATTCACAATACAACCAATAATTATGTTAAAAAGTTGTTTGAAATTATTGACTTTTCTGGTGTTTTAGCTCCATATCATCCAACAAGTTCTCAAGTATTTTTTGAAGAACAGGCAAAATGTGTCAAGTAAAGGGAAATTTTTTTAAATAATTCTGATTTTTTTACAGTTTTTTGAAACGTTTTGTCGATAATTCCGAATCAGGTAGAAAGCCTATAATGATAACTGACTGGGATGGGACAATGAAAGATTATTGCTCACAATATGTTACAAACTTGCAGCCAATTTATAGTGCCCTTAGTATGGCTATTTTTTCAAATGTAAATTTTAAATTATTTTTGTGTTTATGGGTTATCTCAAGCCAATTTATGCGGACTCTCAGATATAAAAAACAAAATCATTTCAGCTTCCAATATTTTGCTCAAGCAATCACCACTTCCTCGATACATTTTCAGCGCCGCAGGCGATTTCGGGGGGGGGGGGGGAATTCCCCCCCCCCCTCACCCCCCCCCCCCTGGCTACGGGCCTGCCCATAAATACAATTTTTTAATTTTTAAAGAAATGTACTCGAGTTACTGCTGTCTTAACTGCTGGTTAATTTTTATTTTATTTTTTAAAAGTAAATTCTTTAAAGGACCGTTACGAGGACCGGGTATTCTTGATTTGACATCATTACCTAAAGATGGACCTGTTGTTTTTGGTGGATCTTGGGGACGTGAATGGTGGTTGGATGGGAAAAGGTTTCTTGTTTTCTTTGATTTTTAATTAATTTTATTTTTTAGAGTTGTACACGAGGAGGGTATTTTAAAATTATTTTTTTAAAAATAATTTGTTTAGGTATTTCTGATGCTGGAATGGATGCATTAGAAAGGCTTTCGGATGAAGTATCGACTTATTAATTTTTAATTTAATTAAAAAATTATTTTTAGATGTCAACACTTTTGCAGAAGCAAGAATTTTCTCATTTTGGACTTATTGGAAGTGGAGTACAACGTAAAGTTGACCGTCTTACACTTGGTGTTCAAACAGTTTGTAAGGTTTATTTTTGTGTCTTTTTCTTTAAATTTTACGAAATTAAAAATTTTTTATTAGCATGTTAGCCCTGACCTTTCAATGAAATATCAAGAAGAAGTCAAGGAGAGATTACACAGAGTTGATCCTAATGAAGAGGTTTTTATTTTATATTTTCGTGAAGGAAACGTTCCCTCACATCTGCGAACATAAACAAATTTTCTTTGGAATATGGACCATTTGGGTCTTATTCTTTCCCGAATCCTTATTTGGGACCTTTATTCCTTTCCTGAAACTCTATCTATAATTTAGTAAGTTCGTCTAGTGTCTGTAAATATTTTTCTACTTAGAAAACCTTTTTAAAAATTATTTTTTTCAAAGATTCTCCATTTTGACCCATCAACAGAACTTGAAGTAGAAGTTGTTGTACATAGTGATGGAATTATTTGGAATAAAGCAAATGGAATTGATCATTTAATCCAAACAATAAGTGATACAATTGAGAAAGATAAAGTTTTAATTTGTGGAGATACTCATTCTGATTTACCTATGGTTGTACATGCTTTGGAGAAGAATAAAAAGGTTTTTAAAAAATTAAAAGAAATTTTTGATGCTATTTTTGAAGATTTTCTGAAATTTTTTCTTTTTTGAAAATTTTTTCAAAAAATTTTTTGGAATTTTTAACTTTAAAATTTTTTTGTTTTTTAGGGTGCAATGTTTATTTTTGTTACAATGAAGGAATCTCTTAAAGAGAAAGTTGTTGAAATTGTTGGAGACTCTAATAATTGTTGTTTTGTTTCATCTCCAGATGTTATTCATGCTGCGGTTTTTCTTTTAAATTTTTTTTTAATTTTTAAAAATCTTTTTTATAAAGATGATGACTTTGCTCACAACGACTTGATTGATCTTATTATTCTTTATTTAGACAAGTTTTTTTTCTATCTTTTTAGACTTCAATTAGGAATGTTGGCGATCGGTTATTAACCGGTACGTATCCCCAGTCTTCAGTTTTAGCTTGGTTTTTGACCTTCTCGTTCTTATTTCCTGTTAACTGATCGCCAAACACCCCCTATTTTTTAATTTAAAAATATTTTTTTAGATCTTAATTTGAATCTAAAAACTTTATTTAGATAAATATAAGGAGATAAAAGAATAAATTAATTTTTAAATAATTGTTTTTTTAAAGTGATTTTATACATTTTAAAAATATTTTGATTATTTTTTTGTTTAAAAATGTTTTTGATTTTTTTAGAAATTTTTTTTTCAATTTTTTAAATGCAAGAAGAATCTTCAGTACTTTTAGACACTTCTCATATTCAAATTAAATTTTTTACAAAGGATGAAAGGTTTTTAAGTTTAAATAAAATATTAAAATTAATTTTTTTAGGTTTTCTGATCAATTGCCTAAACAAATATTTAATGTGCCAATTTCTTCAGAATCTGAACAATTGAATATTTTGATTAATAAAGTTGGAGAAACTAATGGTTAGTTTATTTTTTAAATTTTGTTTTGAAGAGTTGGAGAATTTTTTTGTTTGAATTCTCCCAATTAAACAGCCGTTTAAGTCATGTTAGGACTGCAGATTTTTACTTGGTACAATTGAAAGAATCAGTCCGATCAACTTTAGGTTCAGAGGTGTTTATGAATTTCGAGTCCCATTTTCAAAATTTTGGAGTATCGGGTAGAAAAATTCAAGGTCTCCTGGGTAGGGTTACTTTGGGTGAAATAATACCATCTTTTATAATAACCCCCAAGATAATCCTTTTTGCACAAACTGAAGGAGAAAAGAGCCCGATTCAGATTTCATTTTATCTTTTAGATAATTGGAAACAATTAAAATTCGACTTTCTCATTGACTCAATTCTTCTAAGAGTATCATTATTTGATTTTATTGACACTTATAAACTTTCTTTGGAAAATATTATTGAATTGGAATGTATTGAACAAAGTCCCGCTCCAGTGCCTCAATTAGATTTGACTGATTCTGAATGGGTAGCGGATGTTAAAATAATTAATGAAAAATGGTATATTAATTTTTTAATTAATAGAGGATTACTTTTTGAGTATTCTAGTATTTTCTAGATTTTTAGGTACTTTATGGATATGTCACCCCCCTCCTATTTTGAGTCTCAGAGTTTTCCTTATGCGTAGAAAATGGTCAGAGATTATTTTCTTCTCCATGTCAATCATTTTTTTCTTCAAGCAAAATAAGTGAAATGTGGAAACGAAATGAGTGAGAAGTATGTACAAAATTCAAAAATATACGTGAAAAGGCAAAATAAAAAAACAAAATACTTGAAGAAGAAAAAAATGATTGACACGGAGAAGAAAATAATCTCTGACCATTTTCTACACATAAGAAAAACTCTGAGACTCAAAATAGGAGGGGGGTGACATATCCATAAAGTACCGATTTTTAGGCTATTTTTTTGGCTTTATTATAATTTTTTGTTTATTGTGATTTTTTAAAATTATGGGCTTTAAATACTATAAATGATATTTGGGGTTATTTATTCAATCTTTGATAAGTCTTGTTTGTGGTGCAGTTGGTTAATTTCTCGTCTATTATTAAAAGGTGGTTAGGTTCGATTCCGGCTTCTGTTAAACTGTTTTTAATTAAAGAGCTATGATGAAATATTTGACTAGAGTCTCTGAAAAATAATTTTGTTGAAAATTTTAAAGTCTGAGCTCTTTGAAAAAATTAATTGATTTTTAAAAATTTTTCTTTTTTAATTTAGCATTGTATCAGTTAATTATGGAGGGGAATTTATTCTTTGGAATATTACAAAAAATAAAACGGAAACAATTGCTGAAAGGAATGTTGTGAAAAAATTGGATGAGGAGCCGATAAAATGTTTGGATGCATTTTCCCATGGAAATAATGGTTTTTTCTAATTTTTAAAATTAAAAAATTAAAATTTGTTTTTTGAAGTTGTTTCCTTTTTGGTTGGTGCACAAAACCAAACACTTTATTTACTTAAAATGGAAGGAAATGTTGAAAAAGGTCAACAAAATATTTTGGCAAAGACAGTTTTGAGAGGACATGAAAGAAGTGTTGAATGTGTTGCTATTAATAATGATGGTTATTTTTTATTTTTTTAATTAAATTTTTATTTTAATTTTTAGGTACTCGTGCAATTTCTGGTTCTTTTGATAAATTTGTTAAAGTTTGGAATATTTCTGAAGGTTTTCTTTTTAAGTTAGAATTATTTAAAATACCAATTTTTATTTAGACAATTCAATTGACAATAATATTGATGAAGAAATTTCTCCATCTTCAAGAAGTTCAAAGAGACCTAAAATTGATCAAGTTGTTAATACGAAGGTTTTTTAGTTAAAATTTTGTTCTTTTTTCGAGGAAAACTGAACGTGAAAATTAATTTAAAATTTAAATATTAAAAAAAAATTAAATTTAGACTCCAATGGTAACTCTACAAGCACATAAGGAGGCTGTTGTGGATATTAAATGGAATCCCTTAAATTCGGGTCAAGCAGTTAGTGTGTCTTGGGATCAACAAATTTTGGTTTGGGATTTGGAAATGGCAGGTTTATCTTTTTAATTTCTCGAAGGGGGTGGACGCTATCATGCTTAAACGCCGAAAGGTGTTGGCTTTTATCTTTATAGGGGCATGGTAAATTTTAAAAATTTTTCTAAATTTATCAAAAAAAAGGTCCAATAACAAATTTGCCTTCAAATAGAGCATTTTCTGCACTTTCACTAAATCCTAAAAATGGTATCGCTTTGACAGCATCAACTGATTCTTTTATTAGAATGTGGGATTTAAAAAGCAAAGGTATGAGTAAAAATATTAAAAAATATTTTAAATATTTTTTTTTAATTTTCAGAAGGTTCTCTAGTTAAAAATACTTATTGTGGACATCTTGCCTGGGTATCCGATGTTTGTTGGTCTCCTTTAAATGAATATTTATTTTCTTCTTCAAGTTTTGATGGAACTGTGAAGATGTGGGATACAAGGTTTCTCTTTTTATAAAAGTTGCAGACAAACAATTGCGGATAATCCCTAGGCTTCTGGTTTTATTTCTCCCGCATCCATTCAATAGGGTGGGACATTATCACTTGGCCTTCTATTTCATTTTCAATGGCTTTCAATTTTTGTGCGCAAATGTCTGTCCGCAAAAATTTTTTTGTCTGCAAAATTCGTCCGTGATTTTTTTATTAAAAAATTTTTAGGAGTCCAAAAGCTGCTCTATACGATTTAATGGGACATCAAGACCGTGTTTTATGTGTTGATTGGTCATCTTCTGAAAGAATTGCTAGTGGGTCAGTTGATTGTTCAGTTAAAGTATTTTCTTGTTAAAAATTTTTTTTTTATTTTTTTGTTGACTTTTTTTAAAAAAATAAATTTTATTTATTTTTTATCATTTTTTAATACGCATGGAAAGTAAATAATATTTTTATTTTTCTTTCCCATACTTTTTTTGCATAATTTTTATTTCTTTTTTTTTTTAAATCGCCGACCCGGCACACTCTTCCCCTTATTTTTATTTTTCTCAGATTTTTTTGCCAATCATATAAATGGGTAGGGATTAGGGTTGTTGGCGGACGGTTAACCGAACCGGAACCGTTAACCGGTGTTTTTGGCGAATTAACCGGAACCGAAAATCGGGGGTCGAAAACCGGCGATAACCGAAAACCGGTGACCAAAACCGCCCGGTTTCGGTTTTAAAAATACAACCCTAACGATGGAAATTTTTGGGATTTCTTAGGAAATTCGAATGACTAAAATACATTAACAAAATATTTTTATTATTAAAAAAGTCAAAATATTTTTTGTTTCCTTGTGTAGTACGTGGTTAAGTGGGTAAGCTGGCGGGCGACAATGTTCATAGGGTTTGGTTCGATCTTATTTTGTGTAGGAATTTTATTGCATTATTTTTTGTTGCAAAAATGAAGTATAAGCTTTTAATTTTGATCTAAATATGCAAATTTATTTTTAAAAAGTGTAAAAAGTTGTAGCAAATTTTTTAAACAGATGAGGAGAAATACATATAATGAAAACAGCGAATTTTTACTTACTGTTTTCCAAAATTTTCGCCTGCGGCGCTCAAAAAGGAAGAAACCTGGCTTCTTGGACTTACAAAATTCTCCAAAATTTTCGCCTGCGGCGCTTGAAAAGAATGAAATCTGGTGACTAGGCCATCCAAAATTCTCAAAAATTTCGCTTCCGGCCGTAAAAAAAGAAGAAATATGGCTATTGTCGTTTCAAATTAACAAAATTTTTTCATGCGGCTATCAAAATAGAAGAAATCTGGCTTCTTGGCCTACCTAAATTTTCAGAATTTTCGCCTGCGGGTCTGAAAGTTGAAATCGGGGTTATTGGAGAGATATATTGAGATGTTGCATATCGAAGATATCAGGAGATTTAAAGTCCTCGAATGATATCGGACCTATAAATCCCTAGACAATACCTCTTAATACTATCATTCATCCCAACGCCTTGATAACTTCTCATCTCCCAAATCCCCGATGAAGTGTATAGAATATTTATTTAAAGGCGTTGGAATGTTACAACATCTTAATGGGATATTCTGGATGAAAATTTGTCCAAAAACCGGTCCCGGTTAACCAAAAACCGGGGGTAAATCAAAAACCGGAACCGAAAACCGTGGGTCAAAAACCGGCGATAACCGAAAACCGAGGGTACCGGTTAATAACCGGTCGCCAACAACCCTAGTAGGGATGTTTAATAGTCGATTAAAAATATTTTTTATGTAATGTGTTTGTTGCACACTTTTTTATCTCATAAATTTTTTAAGTCGCCCGACGCTTCTGATATTTGCGGACAAAATTTGCGGACTTTTTTTTTTCAGAGACTGATTAAAATGTGTTGGGAGAAGGCTGATCATTTGCTATTTTTTAATATATCCGCAAAAAATCTGCGGACTTGAAAAAAGTCCGCAAAAGTTATCCGCAAATATTTCTTCAAGGCAAAATGTCCGCAGAAACAGGGGATAGGCTAAATTTTATATATAAATTTTATTTTTAGTAAATTCCTTTTAATATTAAAAAGTTTTTTTCTATTAATGATTTATGAGAACCAGCCGGTTAAAAGAACAGCGATTGGAAAGAAAAAAATGACTGTGGCGCTGAATGACCACTCGCCACATTTCTTTAAAGCGTATGGGAAAGTGTTTTTTATATTATCGCCATTTTATGTGCACACAGAATTTTTTTTGTAAAAAATGGACAGATCAGAATGTATGGGAAAAAGGCTGGTCAGTTTGTATTTTTATTTTATATAAAACTGAAAAAAACTTGCGGACAAAGAAAAGTCCGCAAATTTTGTCCGCAAAAATTTCTTCAGTAAAAAATCTGCAAAAAACTTGTGTGGAAAAATTGTTTCATTAAATATTATCAAATATCTTATCACTTAAAAAAATTTATTATATTTTTATTGACAAACGGAGTGAGAGTGACAGCCATTCGCCGTTAAATTATATACAGTATGTACGTATAATAATTCTTTCTTTGACGAGTAAGTAATGTTACGCCTCGTAAACCTATTTATATTTTTTCTTATTTTTTCCCGCCATTCATTTTTATTTTTCTTATTTAATATAAACATCTGTTTCTTTTTCGAGAAAATAAAGTGGAAGCTCGATATACCTCGTATACCTTAATACCTCTCGGGATAGGGTATGGCGGATCCGGCCCCGAAAAGTGCAGGAAATCCGGAAATTTCCGGGTGCGATAGAGCCATGTTATTCTAAATTTACGCATCGGATTCGGATATATGTGTATTTCCAGGGATCCGCCAACCTTACCTTCGGATCCTAATTTTGCTGATGTTGGAAGGAAGTGATGTTGGATTGGGGGATTAGGTACAATCTAATACCCTTTCGATATTAGAGACTTGTTAAAGCTTTGATTTCCGGTGGTTCTAGCCCTCCTTTGTAGTTGGGGACTGAAAAATGATTTTATTTTCAGCCACTCCCTTTCTTGGCCACTTTTAATAATAAAAATGAAAGAAACACCCATTCAACAACATTTCCTTCTTTTTCCTTTTCCCATCACCATAACACACAAAACCATCCTCCATTTTTATTTTTGATCAAAACGAGAAATAACTAAACTCTCTCAACTATGTCCTGGTTCATAAATACTCACAAACCTTTACAAGGCTTACAAAATTTTAATTAAAAATTCGTTGGATTTCCATATACTCAGTCAAAATCTAATTCTCTGTACGCCCTTGTAGTTTAGGCACCGTTCGGTATTATCGCGTTACTACTGATAGTAGCGACTCGGTACTTTTCTGAATATTGAAAAAATCCATTTGCCTCTACACACTTGGCCCTTGAAAATTATCTTTTTTAGCCCCTCCCAACCAGTAGCTAGGTAGAAACACAAAATTGAACACTTAAACTGAATATCTTTCAGGAATTTTCCTAAAATTATAGAGAGACATTTCCCCCCAAAATTTGAACACATTAAATTTATTTTAAGGCAAATTCCAACATGTTTTTAGTCATTCTAATTATAATTTTTTGCCTAAAATTCCAAAAAAAAATTTCTGGATTTCCCTTCACGCTTGTTTCCCATGCTTTCAGAATTTTTTTTGATTAAATAATTGTTCTCTCACCTAGGGCCATCAAACAAAAAAAATTTTCTTTTTTTAATTTTTTGTGTTTCTCAAATTTACACCCACCCCCTCACCCCCTTCAATTCCCTCCTTTTTTACTTCATTCCCCCCCCCCCCTCTCCCCAAAATTCCTCACCTTTAATTTTCTAATTTTTTTCCAATTTAATTTCCCGCTACCTAATAAACGGAAGGAGAATATAAAAAAACTATCTATAAATTATTTATTTATTCCCTCACAAAAATTACAAGAAAAACACACACACACATTTTCCGACGTTTTTATAACGTGGGAAAGGCTAAAATTAAATATAAACTTTTTGGGGAGACTGTAAGAATCAAAAATATAGAATGGCAAGGATGGGGGGGGGCCTTTTCATTTTACGTCTTCCACTTTTTTAGATACGGAAGGGTACATCCATGATGATAGGGTATACTAGGAAACTTTTAAGGAATACTGTTAAAACCGTAGAATCCGCAAAGTAAATTTTTTTGCGGATTTTATTTGCGGTTTTAGAAGAAAAAGGAATTTATAAAATACAAATTACATTTGAATTTCGATTAAACGAGACCCTCAGGAAGATAAAGGGTACGTAAAAATAGGAGGGTATCGCTAGACAAAAGCAACTCCCTTCCTCGGTCGAAATTCCGATTTCCGAAAATTTAGGCTGATTCCTGAGTTCCATCTTTTGAGCCAGTTCCGATTTCCGACAGTTCTAATTTCCGACACCATCGTCATTTCCGACCGACCCCTACTCCCCTCCCAATATCTTTTCGTAAAATAGAGAGTATAGGTAAACTAAGGTGTATTATGTTCAATCAATGTCCTCAACTGTTCAAAAGTGTGCCAAATAAAAGAAAAAAATTAATTACGAAAATACCCTCAAAAGGTTCATTTGTGGATACTTCAAAAGCATTTAAATACTATTTACGCCCAATTTGTCGCGTGCGAAAACTTTCTTAATTTCCCCAAAAATATTTAAAGTACTATTATTTTTGTTAATTTTGTGATCCTAAAAAAATTATTTTATTTTTATTTTTTATCGGCAACTGTATAAAAAACACTTTTTTCCTTCCCATTTTGCTCTTTTACTTCTTTCCCACACAGTTGAACACGAACCGAATTAGCGCTAGTAAAAGGGTCGGTGTGTGGAAAGGAGAAGGTGCTCAATCAGTGTTTGTTGTTATTATTTTTATATGGTTATGAGGGGGGGGGTGTTTGCCGCCCTTTCCCAGCCACTTTTTCCAATCTTCTTCCTTTGTGATATTGAGCACCCCGCTTCGACTTTTTAAGGTGAAAAAAATATTTTTGTTGAAGCAGAAATTGTGGAAGGAAACAGTATGTAGGTGTGGATGTTTGGATTCAATATAGATGATTTAGGGGTTGATTGAGGCGAAAGCCAGATATGTAGCAAATTGAATATTTTAGAAACCGTGTCAGCTGGTGACAGAGGCGGGATCGGATCCGCCCGGATTTCCTTGAGTCCATGACCCAAATCTGAGTTTTTTTCGCTTCTCCGGATTTTCTCCGTCCCGGATTAATCCAGAAAAATCCGGTTGGATACGATCCGAATCCTGAAAATCGATTCTACCGACCACTAGTATCAATATTCAATGAAAAATAACTTTCCAGAGACAGTTAACGATACTATAAGTCGAATCTTCACAAGACGTTTCACTCATGGTTATAAGGAAATTGACGTGTTATCGAGATTAGATTTATAAGTTAACTGGCAATATTTTAAGAATTTTTCCTCATTTCTAGAAAAACATTTTTGGTTGGATTAAATAAAGCACACGCCCCCAATTTTTTAAATATCCTATCGCAATAAATAAAAATGGGGGCGTGACTTGAAGGAAGAAAAGAGAAAGAAATAATTTTTATTTATTTTACCGCAATATTTTTAGAATTAGAGGCTTAACGACTGGTTGAATTTGAGGAAAAAATTTTAAAACTTTTGAATTTAAATGGTGTCGTCATATTCTTATCCTATAGCCTGTCCTACAACGAAAATATATTTTTTATGACAGATCAAAAAATTGTCCGCAAAAATTTTGCGGACTTTTTTCTGTCCGCAAATTTTTTGAAATATTTTTTAAAATTTTTTCACCTTATTATTTTTTCAGACTATTTAAATAAACAAATATAAATTAAAATGTTAACTCAACAAAATAATAATAAAAATCAACAAATTAATCACCCCCAAATTCCTGGTAATTTTTAAAATTTAATTTTGATTTATTTAAATTTTAGATTTTAATATATTTTTTGGAAATAGAAGAGGTTTAAATGTTTGTAGTGGAGGAGCTAATAGACGTTCTCCCACTCCGGATTGTCCAAGTTTTGAACATTTGGAGAGGAAGGTGTTTTTTTAATTGTTGAATTTAAGAATTAAAAATTTTGTCCGCAAATATTTGCGGACAAAATGTTCTGTCGGTTCGATTCAGCCTCGAGACTATATTTTGGGCCATAACTTTTTTGATTCTTAACCGATTTAAATAATTATTATATCAATCGAAAGCTATGGATTTGTTAATTATTTTAGCTAAGATCATCTTTTAAATCTGGTAAGATCATCTTTTAAAGAGTTACAACTCAAAAGAGACCGAAAATCATGATTTTGCGCACTTATCCAACTTTATCTTTTTGTTGAATCATCTGATCACATCAATCCTTTTAACTAAAATAATCAACAAATCCAGAGCTTTTGATTGATAAAATAATTTTTAAATCGGTTAAGAATTAAAAGAGTTATGGCACACAATATGGCCGCGAGAAAGAAGCGGCACATTTTTGTCCGCAAATATTTGCGGACAAATAATTTTTTTTAATTTTCTTTAAATTAATTTTTCTAGCAAAAAAAGCCAATAATGGAAAGGAAAAGAAGAGCAAGATTAAATGCTTGTTTTGAAAGATTAAAAGAAATATTACTAACTTCAGACTCGCAGCAAAGGTTTGCGGACAAATTTTTGCGGACAAAAAAATTTTTAAATTTAAAGCAGTAAATTAGAAAAAGCGGATGTTTTGGAAAGGACTGTAATTTTTGTTGGACATTTACAACAACAACTTAGATCAGTACAACAAAATTTAAATCAATTACTTGTTGGGACTGAAAATGGACATCAATTCCAAAAAGGTGTTTCTATCGCTATTGCGACTACTAATGAATTGTTGGCTGGATTACAGGTAAAATAAAATTTTTTTTTAAATAATTAATTCCCTTTTAAATAAATATCTCCCCCAAAATTTGGTGGAAAAGTGGGTTTTTTATTTTTGCGGACAAAAAAAATGTCCGCATAATTTTGCGGACATTTTTTGCGGATTTTCTTGTTTTTCCAGCATTTTCATGTTTACTATTTTGGAATTTACCTAGCTATAAGATTCCCCCTCAATTTATAAGTAATATACGGTTTTAAAAATTTAGCCAGAATTATGTAAAAGAGTCCAATTAGAAGTACCTGAAAGAATATTACGTGCATTAGGTGTTTCTTCTCCCAATAATTCTAATTTATTCGCTTCAAATAATTTAATTCCAACTTCAATACAACAACAAAATAATAATAAATTAATTAATCCGTCTCTTATTTCTAATGGTTTGTTTTTTTTTAATTTTTTACGAAAATTTTTCATTTTTGCGGACGACCGCAAAAAATTTGCGGATGTCCGCAAATTTCAAAAAATGTCCGCAAGTAATTTTTTTTATTTTTTTCCAGTTAATCAACAAAAATATACCAATAATTATTTTATTAACCCAATTAATAATATTTCTAATAAAAATAATATTTTCCCGAATAATACTCCACCAATACCTCCAGCAACTTGTTACCGTTTTCCTTCAACTTTAAATTTATTTCCTTTACAACAACAAAATTCTTTTTTAAATTATTATTATCCGTCTAATTATGTAATTAATAATGTGGGCAATAGTGGAATTAAAAAAGGTTTTTTTTAAATTTTTTGAAAGTAAAAAATGTCCGCAAAAAAAGTCCGCAAAATTCTTGCGGACGTCCGCAAAAAAATTTGCGGACTTTTTTGAGAAAAAATTATTTAAATTTTTAATATTTAAAAATATTTTAAGTAGCTCCATCAAAAGAAATAAACAATAAAGAAGAAAATGAAGAGGACGAAGAGCAAGTTGTGGATGTTGAAAGTTTAATTAATGAGGAAGAGGAACGAAAAGAAGAGGAGAGTTTAGAAGAAGATAAAAATAAAGAGGTAAATAGTGACAGTCTTAAAATGAGGCGAAGGAATATTTCAAGAAAAACAGTTTGGAGGCCTTATTAATTTTTTAAAAATAATTTTGTGTTAATTATTAAATTTATTTCGAATATTATTTTTAATTGAATAAAATAATTATTCACCCAAAAGATCACCACTACCTCTTAGAGTTGCTCTAATGGGGTGTTGATCTAATGGGTTTAATTCTTTATCATGTTTTAGTTGATAATTGGTTATTATCAGCGTGTGAATGGTTTAAATAAATAGCTAGAGAAAGGCTTCTCTGATAGTAAAATAATAATAATAATTTTTATTATTAACTTAAAGGCTGTGGGAAATTAAAATTAAATTTAAATGAATAAATTGGCTAAAATTCACTTTAAAAATCATAAATATCTGAAAAAAAATTTTTGTTACCAGAAAAAATTAAATTTTTATATTTTTCTAAGGTTAAGGTATCCAAATCTTTAATTAACTAAAATTATTTCCACAGAAGGGGTCGAACCTTCGACCCTCATGGGAGAAAACAAAACACTTTCCCACTACACTAAAAATAATTTTTTCTTGAAGAGGTTGCATAATTTGTTGGATTTAATCTGATGTTTAGATATGTTAGAGAGAAATTTTGTTTTTGAATGCATTACTGTATTTATTTAATTTTTGTAATGTTTAAGGGATTAATAATTTATGGCTACTTATTAAAAAGAGAAATTGCCAAAAAAAGATTAATCTCTCTAAAAGAGATTAATAAGTTTGCGCATGTTTATAAGAAAAAAATTAAAAGAAAAAAGGAAAGCGACACAAAAAATAACTTTAAAAATTGCCGTTTAGTAGTTAATAATCGTTTTTTACATGGGAAAGTTTAAAAATTAAGAAAAAAGTTTTTTAGTCTTCCGCCTATTTTTTTGATTAAAGAGGAGAGGGGATTAAGCCTTGGAAAAGGAAAGTAAGGAATTAATTTTTAAATATTGCCTCGGGCAATTTTTGGTGTTTATCCTTTCGGTAAATTCATTTTCCGTTAAGAGGTAATCTCAAAATATCAACACACCCAAAAGATCACTACCCCTTGTTGATCTTTTGGATGTTGATATTTTGGGCGTTGATCTATTGGGTTGACACTAATGAAATAAATATTCTATAAATATTTTATGAATTTTATTTAAACAATAAGAACACAAAATTCAGGTGATTTGGGTTCTTTTGGCTGATCTAAATTAGCATCTTCATTATTATCTTCTTTGCTAGTATTATTTATTTTTAATTGTGATTCTTCTTCTTTTTCGTTATTTGTTGGTAATTGACTTGAAAATAATTTTTCCATGTGCTATTATTAAAAAAATATTTTTTAAAAATATTTTTGAGGAAAGAAAGCTCCAGGAGTCTCTAGGAACGAATAAAAAAAATTATTACCTAGGTAGCTCAGTTGGTAAAATCTTTGTATGGGAGTGATAAGAGGTTGCGGGTTCGAATCCTCCTCGGGTCCAAATATTTTTAGAGGTCTATAAGAGACCTCTAAATACTTTCAGGGGTCTTCTAGAGAGAAGAACAAAAGAAGAACAAAATCATTAGTCATGTAGCTAAGGTGGTAAAGCTCTTGACTTGGTGTTCAAGAGGTAGAAGGTTCGAACCCTCCCCGGGCCCAAACATTTTTTATCTCTTAAATTTACCTTTTTAACTTTATTTGCAATAAATTCTTGATATAAATTAAATTCCTGTTTAAATTTTTCTAATTTCTCCAATTCTTTTTCATTCAATTTTCTAACAGGTTTATCCCCAATATAAACATAATCTCCTTGTACTGTGCATCCATCAAAAACAAATTGCGTTGTGGCATTTTCAGAGCAAAAACTTGGCTGATTTTTGGGGAAAGGGGAAATTAAAATTATTTTTAATTGAAAATTTTTGCGGACAAACTTTTGCGGACAAAAAAATTTTTGCGGACAATTTATATAAAGTCCGCAAATTTTTGCGGACTTTTTCTTTAAAACTTTTTACAAACCCTCTTGGGAGGTTCTGGTTGTTGTTGCCTTTTTGTGTCTCCAGAAAGTGTCTGTTGCTGTTTTTGTTGCTCAATAAATGTTTTGGCAGATTCTTTGAATTCCCCCAATTCTTTAATATATTTTTCCATTTCCTCATTTTCTTTTTCAGAAAGATTCTTTGTAAAACGTCCATTAATATAAAGTTTGCCTCCCTTCAAAATATTTTTTTGAAAATAATGGAAGAAGTAGAGAATGGAAGGTTGTTTTTGCGGACAAATATTTGCGGACAACCCTCCACTTTTGCAAATTCCAAAAATAATTACCGAAACAACACAACCAAAATTTCCTCCTCCAAAAGGACTAAAACCAGAAATAAATCGTTTTGCACGATTATTAGATTGTTCGGTTAAAACAATTGTAATAAAAATATTTAAAAATAAAATTTTAAAAAATAAAAAGTTGGACATTTTATTTAAACTGAAAAGTAAATTGAGTTTTAGGATATACCTTATTATAGGATACCTCAAAGAGGTACCCTCTCTTTAAGAGGACAGAATTATTACTCTGTAGCTCAGCAGGTAAAGCGTTTGTCTATGGTGATGAGGGGTGTAAGGTTCGATCCCTCTCCGGTCCGAACATTTTTAACTTTAATAATCTAACAAAATATTTAAGAAAAGAAAGTTCCAGGTTGTCCATATGAGGGGGAAAAATTATTGCCCAAGCCGTTGATTGTGGTGATTGGGGGAGGCAGGTACCCCTGTACCCCTCAGATGCCCCTCTCCGGGCCCGAACGCCACATAATAAGAGATACTTTCTTTTCTGCCGTAGGGGAGTATTCTAAAGTCAGGCTAAACTGTACTTAATTTAATTTTAAAATTATTTTTAGACAAAAACGTTTTGAATTAAAATTGAAGGATGGAAAAATGGGACAAATAAATCTCTCTCAAAAAAATAAACGTAAAATTGAGGACAACCTTAAATAAAAAAATTTTTTGTTGTGTACTTACTGGATAGAAAAATGTAAATATTTTTAAAAGAAGAAATTGGGACAAATAAAAGCCGGTTTTGCATTGTTTGTTGAAAAATAATATTATTATTAAAAATGTTGATGTAATTCAGCTGCTCTTTCCGTCAAAAATCTTTTTTTTGTTTAAAAGAGAAACAATGGGACAAATTGTGGTGACAGAAAAAAAATAAAGCCTGACTGAGAGGACTTACGTAAAATTAAAAATAAAAAGTACACAAAATTTTTTTTCAAATTTTTTATCACAGAGTTATCCCAAATAAAAACAATATCCAAGATATATATTAGACCCCAAATTTAGAAATTAAAAAGTGTTTTGTGATTATACTTGAAAGAGTTTACTTAAATATATAAAGGCATTTTACAATAATTAATCTTATTAAAATAACAAGATAGAAAATTTTTGTCTAAAAAGAAATCCTAAAAAAAATCAAACCATTTTTAAAACATTAAAAGTCACCCCAATCATCAAAAAGTGATTTAACATCTTTTTGTTCATTATTGGCCTTTTGATTCAAATTGGAATTGTGTTGCTGTAAATAGGGAAAAGATAAAATTTCAATGAAAAACCCTTCTATTTTTAAGATACCCCTCATTATAAGACAATTTTTTAGACATAAAGGCTAAAGATTTAAAAATTTCAAAACCCACTTTTTCACACTTTACAGACATATTATCAGTCTTCTCTGACGATATTTGGTCATTATCATCATCATTCCAAGCCCAATCATCATCTCCTGCTTCCAATTCTGCTTGCTCAACACCACTTTCTTCTTCATTTTTATCAATTTTAGTATCTTCTTCCTCTCTATTGTTTAATAAATCATTTTCCTCTTTTTTAAGTCTATTTTCCACCTTCTCAACTTTATCTTGATCATCTTTATTATTTCCCTCCTCTCCATTCTCCTCATCATTCCATCCCCAATCATTATTATTATCTTCATTTAAATCTTGTTTATTTTCATTGTCAACAATATTTTCTTCCTCATAATTATTTTCATCCTCATCACAATTCCATAAATCTTCCCCAACAGATTTTTCTTCTCCTTCAATTAGTACCTCATTAATAATTTTATTATCATTTTCACTTGTAGAAGAAAACAAATTTATTTCAGAATTAACCTTCTCTTTTTCTGATAAATCAAAAGTTTTATCAACTTCAAAATTGCTTCTTCCTCCGTTATCTTTATTTAATTCAAAAGGTGTTGTTATGTTATTTTCTTCTTCTTTTTCATTTTCTTTTATCTTTAATAAAATTTCATCCAATTCATTTTGTAATTTAGCATTTGTCTCAATCAATTCATTATTTTCTCGAACTAAAGCTTCATTATCCCGATTTTTTATTGTTAAGTTTGATGATAAAAGTGCTAATTTTGTTGTACAATCGTGGAGATAATTTCTTCCTTAATAAAAAAGATTAGGAAATCTAAGAAAAAAATTTGGGGGTGAACAATCTGAAAAATTTCTGATTCTTATTTTTTTAAATAAAATCTCAAAAATTACAAGACTAGGAAATTTAAAAAACAAAAAAAAACGTTGACTTCGGGCTGTATATTTAAGGATTTCCCAGGGCAATTCCATTATAGCCTAGATCGAGACATGATCTCGATCGAAAATTTCGGTTACTAAGAATTTCGGTTATCTTAGTTCTCGTACTACACTCCCAGTTGACGCACAAAAATTTTAAAAATTCTTTAATTTCTAACCACATTTGTGTTCCTTAATTTGTTTCAAATATTCAAATAATTGTTTAAAATCTGCCAAATTTTTTGTTTCAATTTGTGCTTCTTTTAATTGTTGTAATTCATAGCGAAGTAACGACATTTCTTTTGCATTTTTCTCATTAAAATTAATTAAAAGTTTTGTAAGCTTTTCATTTTTATTCATTTCTGTTTCAATAGATGAACAAAGATTCTAAAAAATCAAAAAAATTTTTTAAATTTAAATAGATCTAGTTTATGAGTCCAATAAATTCTTAGAAACAATGGACTCAGAAACTTTTATTCAAACACAAAAAATTGGACTTATAAACTACTATTGGACTTAAAAACTAAACCGGTATATTCCTGTAATACCAAAACGCCGAAATTCCTGGCTCCAAAAAGCTGCCGAAACAACAAACTGTAGTTAGGGCGCCAAATATCAAATAGTAAATCCGAACTGTTAACAACAACACTCCCTCTAATTGGGAATATATCCATATGTGTTTGTTATTTTTCTGTAGTTTGGCATTTCGACAGCTTTGAAGATTTGGTATCCGAACGTTTTGATATTAAATTAAGTTAGAAAAAAATCTTTTACAAACCATATTTTCCTTCTCCATTACTTTCTCATTCTCCTCATAATATTCCAATTTAATTTTTAATTCAATCAGTTCGCCATTTCTTTCCTCCACTTCAAAATTTAATTTATCATTTTCTGAACGTAATTGTTTAACCAAATTTCCAACTTGTTCAAGACTATTTTTAAGTACATTTTGTTCGGAAAAACGCTTAATTTTTTTTAATTTCAAAAAAAAAGCCAAAAAAATTTGGGTCTTGTGTAGTTTCCCCTCCATAAGTCCCGCCCCCTTCTCTACCACCTTCCTTTTCTTAAGACATTTGCCCTTCCTAAAAGAAAAAAACTGATCAATTTCTTTGATCTACAAAAAAAAAGAAAAGAAGAGAAAATATAGGCGGGGCTTATGGGGGTAAACTATACCAAAAATTTACAATATTCTTTACCTTTTTAATTTCTTCATTTAAAGCCCAAACTTCTCCTTTCAAAATTTCTACTGAAGTTTCCAAAGAATTTTTTAATTCCAACAATTGTTGTACATTTATATCCATATCTCTTTCAAATTCTTGTCGATCTTGAATACATTCCTTCAACAATTGATGGCTTTGTTGTTGGATTAAATTAAATTTTTCTTGGTTTACAGTTTCATCGTCATCTTCAGCTATTATTTTCTAAAACCCTTATATTTTTTCGATTTTTTAGAGCGATTATTACAAGTATTTGAGGGATAGAACCCCTGAACTTCGCAATTTCGATTTGAAATCTTCGAAGGATTTTTCTGTTTCTAAGCGGTTCTACATAGGAATACCTTTCGAAACGATCGGTAAATAAATATCCTTTTGAGAAAACACCCTCCAAATTAGACTTGAAAAAACCCTCATAATCCTCCGGGATCACGTCCATAATTCACTCTATTTTTTCTTTTAAAAATAAAAAATATAAACTAACATCTTCGCCAACAGCTACATCTTTAAATAAAATTTTTTCTTCAACCAGTTTATCAGTTTCTACTCCAATTGTTTTCATTTCAATTTTATTATCCTCATCACATTGTATTTGAGCATCAATTAAATGTTCAACTTTTTCAGCTTGTACATTTTTATGACAAATTTTAATTAATTCTGTTTGTGTTTGTAAATCATCGAAATTTACTGAAAAATAAACAAAAAATTTATTTGAAAAAAAAATTTAAAAAAAAACCTGAAATTCTACTAATTTTATCATTTTCCTTCACATTTTTATTTAATTTATTCAATTCTTGAGAAAGTTTTTCATTTTTATTTTGATATTCAACCAATTCATTTTGTAAATTTAATAAATTGTTACGTTCAGAAATTAATAAATTCTTTTCTATTTCTAATGCAGATTTTTGATTTACTAAAATTTTTTTAATGAAGGGAAATATTGAATTAATCTCCCTCGCAACACTTGTAAATCATTACTAGAGATGGGCCGGTTGACATAAGAAAAATTGAGTCAGGTTTTGTATCGAAGTTTTAAAATTACATTCGGATCGGGGTATTGAAAGTTTTTTTCGGTTTCGATTTCAGTCATTCTCGAGATAGATTTCGTGATCGGGTTCGAAATTTGAGTGAGAGCAACCCGGCCCATCCTTAATCAGCACACAAAATATAAAAAAAATTAAAAAGAAAAACAAACATAGATCTTCAGCTAAAGCTTCAGCTGTTGCCAATTGTATTTTTAAATTTGTAATTTCATTTTCAAGTTGTTCCACAACAAAATTATTATTTTGTAAATCTTCTCCTTCTCCTTTTTCCCCCAGAAATTTCTTTTCTTCCTCATTTTTACAATTTTCAATTCCTTCATTTATAAATTCATCCAAACTAGTTAAATTAACAACATTTGATTTAAATTTATCAACAATGGAATTTAATAAATTAACCAATTTTTCTAATCGACTTTTTTCTTCATTTAATTTTAACGTTAAAGAAGCTGATTTTTCCTTTGAAAAAATTATCAAATAAAAAAATAATTAAAAAAAAATACTTTCAATTCAACAATTTTATTTTGTAATGATGCATTTTCTCTTCGTAAACTACCCACGAGTTGTTCAATTGAATTTATATTTTGTTTTAATGAAGCCTGTTTTAAAATAAAAATAAAAATTTTTCGAAATTGTGCCGTAAAAAGTCCGCAAAAACCCCTAAAAACCAGTTAGCAATCCCGAGGGGCTTTGGGAGGTTTGGTATTTCAATGTATTTATTGATACGATGTTTGGTATTTCGAGGTTTTATTATACAATCATTGCCCTTTTACTGATAAAAAAACTGTGCGGACTTTCTTACCAGCAAAAATCAAAAATAAATTTTCAAAAAAAACCTTTTCTTCTTCCAAAACTTTATTTTCTGTTTCAAGTTCCAAAATTTCATTCTTTTTTGATGTCAATTCATTTGAAAGATTAACTACTTTTTCCTCAAATTCTTTAATTGTTTTATTGCTATTGTCAAGTAAATTTAAATTTTCTGTATATTTTTGCCACAAAGATTTTAATTCAAATTCAATCTAATTTAAAAAATTTTTTTTTAATTCAACAAACACATGTAAAATAAATCTAGGGTGAAGATTCCTCCATTTATCTTTCCTCTCGGCTTAGAAAAAGACAACCCGTGAGAAACATATGAAGAAAGCTAAAATGCAAAAAAGCTGAATCCCCAAAAAACTGTCGAGAAAAGCCAAATATACAGCTTCTGGGTTTCAGCGTTTCGTACTTTACGGTGCATTTAGAGAGATTAGTCCCTAAAACCCAGGGATCTCCATCTTTTAAAAAAAATTAAAAAAAACCTTCAATTTTGTCTCTTCCTGTTGTTCATATTTACATTTAAACAAATCATTTTCAGCTTTTAAAGTCTCAATCTGATCAAAAAGTGTGTCATTGTATTGTTGAACTTCATTTAATTCGTTTCTAGTTGATTCAAAAATATTTTTAATTTTCAAAGTTTTTTGTAAAAAATTGGAATAAATATCATCAATATTTGGCTAAAAATAAGACTTTTTTTGTTAAAAATTTTTTTTTCACAAACCAAATCTTTTTCCTCTTCATTTCCAAAAATTCCTTCTTCTTCAATATCATCATTATTTAATTTTAAAATAAAAATTGTTATCTTCTCCAAATCACTCAAAAATTTATTTTGAGACGTCAAAATCAATTCATTTTGTTGTTTTTGTTCGGAAATTTGAATTAACAAGTTTTCATTTTCTTCTGTTTTTTCCAAAAGTTGATTATAATAAAGTTGTTGTTCTGATTGTAAAATGTCCTTATTTTGGTTAACAGAATCGTCCTCTATGGTCATTGTACAAACAGAAGTATATTCTAAAAAAGAATTTTTTCAATTAATTTTTTTTGATATTTTTAGATTAATTTTAGATCGGGCAGGCCTAATCTCTGACTCGCTCAAATCCAAAATCAGATTTTTTGTTGGTGTCAGGATCCCGAGCAGAGCTGCTCAAAGTTTCGTTTCGATTCGAAATAAAAATTCGTACTTCGAGCAGTCATGATCTCGATACACTTATTTTAAAGTTTGAAAATAACCTTTAAAGTTATCTTGACTAATGCTGGGAATTCCCACCGAGAAAGAACGTTGATGTTGTTGTTGATGTTTACTACTTCCACCCTCATATTGACGCAAAGCCAATTTAAGTTCGTCTCTTTCTTGTTCCAAACAACGAATTTTTACAGCAAAAGCTTTTGCACGGAGTTTTTCTTCTACAAAAATTAATTTTTTAAATCAAAAATATCAAAAATTAAACCATTATTTTTCCTACAAATTTCTTCTTTTTCTGCTTCCAATGCATTTATTTTTGCAGAAAAAGCTTTTGATTTTATATATTGACGATCCTCTTTTTTGCTAGCGCCAATAGAATCACGCAAAATGCCTACATGAGCTTCATAAACAAGCAAATCGCCTTCTAATACACCAATAAATTCGTCTTGGGCAAAAATTGCTTCTAAAATATAAATGAAAGGTACTTTTTGGATATTCCGCCCCCATTAGTTCGAGTCCCATTGTGTTTCCCTTCAGATGTACATAATGGTCAGACTTTTTCCTTCGTCAATTCCACTCCATTTCCCTGCGGTATACTCAATAAAAGACATTAGTAAAGAAAAGGCCTTAAGTCTGACCCTTTGTGTACATCTTAAGAAAAACTCAGAGACTCAAACTAGGGGAGACTATCCAAAAGGTACCAAAAAAGGAGAAAAAATAATTTTTAAAAAACCTTTCAATCGCTCAATTTCACTAGTAAGAATAGCCTTTTCATCAACAACTTGTCTAACTTGAGCGCGTGTTTGGTACAATTCAGCAATTGTGGCATCCATCTTTCTAATATTGTCGTCAAGTTTTTTTCGAAAAAGATCGGTAGTTTTAAGGCTAGAATCCATCTCTTCAACCAAATCACAACATTTTTGTCTAAAAAAGGAGAAAATTAAATAAATAAACTTAAATTTAAACAAACTTTGAACATTCTAGTTGGTCTTGAAGTTTTGAATTTTCACTCAGAACCCATTCCCTGCTATCCTTTAATTGTTCAATTACAGCTTTTAATTCAGCAATCTGACAAAAAGTAAATATTTTAAAGAAAATTTATTTAAAAAGACTCCTCCTTGAATAACTACAGGGAAATGAAATGGAATTAAGGAAGGTCTGACCATTATGTATAAACTAAGGAAAACTTTGAGGACTCGAAATGTGGGGCGGGATATCCAAAAAGTACCGATTCATCTAAAAAACAAAAAACAAACCTCTTCTTCCTTGTTTGTCCCCTTTTGACATAGCATTCCTTCAAGTTCACGAATTTTAGCTTGAGCAACAGCTTTCACTTTTAAGACAGTCATAGACTCTGGTTTGGCTGTTTTCTATAAAATTTAATTCAAAAAAATTTAAAAGCAAATTAAACATTAGCAAATTGAAGTGCCTCTTCCATTTCTCTAATAATTTGTCGAAGATGATCATTTTCAGTAATTAATTCCTCATAGTCGGAAGAAGGGATTTGTTGTTTTTTAATTGGGCTTTGAACTTGTGGAGGAGAAAAATCATTTCCATCATTTTTGTTTATGTCAATATTAAAGTTAACTTTCTTCCGTTTTTTCTTAAATGTTCCATCCAAATTTTGTTGCGTTTCGGTTGTGTAAGAAGAACATCCATCTTCGGCTGGATCAACAGGTGGGGGTGAAGAGTTGCCACCTAATTGGGAAAATAATAAAGTAATAAATGGAGTTAAGGTAGCAATAAATGTCAGCGGTAAATAGAGGGGAATTCTGGGAGAGAGTTAAAAATGGAGGACATAAACGACACTATTACCAATAATTATAAAAATATTTGTATCTGTAATAACTAAAAAAAGGGAAAAGTCATCTAGAGAAACAGAACAGAAATCGAGTAAAATCCTACAAGACCCGAAGGAAACGAGACCCGACAGAAACCTAGAAGAAAACCAGTTATGTAACCAGGGAGGGAATATAGTGTATGCATTTGCGCGCAAGAAAAATATAAACAAAAAATTTGCAAACCTATTCTAAACTGGGGAAAAGCACGGCCAGGCGAAGATCTATGCGGACTTCTTGAACGATTTCTACGCAAACTTTCAGGTGTTGAATTAGCCCCAGAAATATCCAATAAATCAGTTGTTTCCGTAGCCACATCATTAACTTGTTTAGCATCCAATTCTTGTAATCGTCTATTAACTATGTGAATAGCCAAAGATTTTGAATGGGCAACTTGTCCCTGTTCAGTACACATTTCTTGTAGGTCAATAATTTGTCTTTCCTTTGCCAATATTAAATTATTCATTTCGTCTATTTTAAGGTCTTTTTGTTTTATTTGTTCTTGAATTTGTTTGAGGTTTGCTCCCGTCAGTGTTTCACGTTCAAATGCCTAAAAGAACAAGGATTATACCTTGAAAAATTTCAAAAAATCTTACATCACGCTCCTCTGTAACGCTCAACAATTGTGCTCTCAAGTCGATATTTGTGTCTTCTAATTTGTTTAAACGAGTTTGTAAAGTGACATGGAGTTGGATTAATTCTGATTTATCCTTGAAAATATAAATTTGAAAAATCGAGTAATATTAAAGTTTACAGACCCCGTTTTTCAATCCACGTTTTTTCCCTTAAGATGTACATCATGGTCAGAAGCTCTCTCCTTTCCTTCTTCCCAAACATTTTTTACACAAAATTAATATTGGATGCTTGCAAGAAGCAAAAAACAAAAAAGGAAAGTTTGACCATTATGTACATCGTAACAAAAAAACTTAGAAATGAAAAGGGAGGTCTGTAAACTTCAACCAAAAATTGTTATAAAAATCACAAACCATTTTAGATAAATCATTTTGTTTGGAATATTTGTTGTCCAAAACACGCATTTCAGCAGACATTTTTTAATTATTTAAGAAAATCTGGAAAAAAAACGAATTAATTAACAAAAGTGCAACGTGTATTCTTATCGATAAAAGTTTACGCATTTCCAAATAAAGTAAACCCAAACCTTTACAAAAACGTGTTAAACCAGGGCTCGGATTCGTACTTTATTTGAAAGTACAGTACTTTAAAATCGACCTCCGTACTTACGAAATTGAATTTGTACTTTATTGAAAGTATGTACTTTAAAATCAACATTTTGAAAAAAATGGAAGAAATCTGGCTTAAGGACCTCCAAAATTCTCAAAATTTTCGCCTGCGGCGCAAAAAAATGGAAGAAATCTGGCTTAAGGACCCCCAAATTTTTCAAAATTTTCGCCTGCGGCGCAAAAAATAGATTTTTTGGCGCCTTCGGCTCCACAAAAAAGTGCATTGAAATTCACAAAATGCTAAGTTGAAACAAGAAATTATTAGAAAAGATTAATTTAAGAGAGAAATATAAAAGTTTTGAGCACGAATAAATATTTTCTAATTTAATTTTGAGTGTACTTTAAATGTGGAAATTTTGCCCCTATGTACTTTAAAATCAAGATTTTTGTACTTTTTATTGGCATTTTGTCGATCCGAGCCCTGTGTTAAACAAACAAAACGTGTTATATTACCGAATTTTGTTTGTTGTGTTTTGACTTGTTGGTATTTTGAATTTTGACAATTTTGAAAAATTTAATTAGGAAAGTATCAAAATGGTAAATTTTGAAATATCTAATTGAAAAAGGTTCAAAACACACAAGGCTACTTTTTAACTTTTTTTTTCGTCTCACTGAACAAAAAGCCTCCCCTTTAAAAGAGGTTTCTCTGTTGATTTTTGTGTTCTTTCTTTAAAGACTTTCAAAATCGTTTTTAGTTTAGCAATCAAAAATTAAAAAGAAAATTTACAAAAATGGCGTTATTTTCATCAAAACCAGCCAATTCTCTTCTTTATCCTGCTTATCAATTTTTAACGCAATTAAGAAATAGTGGAAATGGACGTTGGTATCCTCAACCATTGTTTGTTTTTTTTTAATTAAAATTCTAATTTCTCCTTCAATTTAAGTAATGAAATGAGCAGACACAGAACTCGGCCTCCAACTTATGGCATTCAACGACGGACAGAATTGGTTTGTATAGACAATTCAGAAATTGGGAAGGATGCGAATATGAGTGGAAGATTGGCCTATTGTATTTGGGTGTACAAAAGAGGATACAGGAAGAGGCATATGCCTAAGGCTGAACTTGGAGATAAGGTTTTGATTGATGAATCTTCATTTTTTAGAAAGTCTTTCGGGTCCTTTTTAGATGACTTTTCCTTGTTTTCCACAAGGAAACCTTTCAAACTGACCAAAAAATTTCTAATTAAAAATTATACCAGCGGGTTAAAGGTTGAAAATAAGTCTAGGATCTGGTCAGTTAGGAGGATAAAATAGGGAAAAAAGTCGGGCCAACTTTTCAAAATTTCCGGATCGGGTTTCGGGTAGTCCTTGGCATCCATTTGTAGAGACTGGTCGATAACCTATTAACAATTTTTTGGTTTTTTGACTTTGACCTCCAAAGCTTATTTAGAAAGGTTCCCTTCTTACCTCTTGGTATTTTTTTTTCAAAATTTTCTTTTAAAGATACTCGTTGCAATACGAGGCGAGATGCGTAGGGCAATCGTTGTTGGTGCAACACAACACGCTTTTATTAGAAAACATGGAATTCCTTCAACAGACACAAACAATATTGTTCTTTTGGTTTGTTTTTTTCAAATTATTTTTGGACCCCCTCCCCCCCATTTTTAATTTAAAAAATATTCAAAAGTTCGTCCCTCTCGATTTTTAAATTTTTCTTTTATCTCCTTAAGCAGGAATTTTCCTTAAAAATTTTTTTTATTATTTTTAGGATGACAAGGAAAATCCAATAGGTAATCGTGTTCTTGGTCCAATGCCTTCTTATTTGATGCGTTTGCGTGAGAAACAGCCAATTTTACAAAAAGTGTGTGCTTTAGGCAAAAAATTCTTTTAATTAAATCTTTTTTGTTATTTTGAAAATTAAATAAAAATTTTGAGAAAAATATTTTTAACAAAAAAATTTGTTTCTTTTACAACTGTTTTTTGACAGATTATTTTTTTGTTTTATGTTTACGTGGGCGCTTTGCTCAAAATTTAAATGTTTCGTCTGTTCTCCATCTCTCTTGTTTATTTTTCTCTATTTATCTCTTATTTCTCTTTCCATCGTCTTCTCTCGTCCCTTTGTCTCTTGTTATCCATCTTCTCTTGTTATTGCATTTATTGATTTTTGTTGTCGGTTGCTTTTGCTCAGACAAACGAAACCATACATTGGTTAGAGAAGACAATTTTGTTTTTCCAACGGCAGAGCGAGGGAAAATATCGATTCGTTTTCTCTAACCAGTACATGTTTTGCATTCTGATGTGAGCAAAGTTCAACAACAGGTTAGCCGACATTTGCGGACCCGCACTTGCGGACCGACATTTGCGGATTCGCACTTGCGGACCGACACTTGCGGACCCGCACTTGCGGACCGACACTTACGGACCGACTTTTGCGGACCGACACTTGCGGACCGACATTTGCGGACCCGAAATGAATTTTTAAAAAAGATGATAAAAGACCGGTTTTAGTTATAAATCCGGAGCCAATCTTAGCAATTTTTTTTCTTTTGAACCTATCCATTCTCTTGTGCTTTTTTTAAAGAGAAAATTTTTTGAATTCTGGGGCGATATTCTAAAATTGAGGTAAGGGTAACCAACCCTCAGTTGCGGGTAAAGTGACACACAATCAGAACTCTTATCCAAAATGCGGGTAACTCTACAAAAGAGTTCTGGTTTGTTATGCAGGGAATAGAATTGTACCCTCATCTGACGTGGGTTAAAATCCTACCCGAAGCTCTTTAAAAATTAAAAAAAATATTTTTGGATATAATTTTTAAAAATTCTCGTTCATTAGTAAATTTACTGTAAGCTCTCCACATTTTTGAGATTCTGATTTTCATTTTCAAATAAATTTCTTTTAAATTTTTTAAAGTTTTATTTCTTTAATTTCTTTTTATTTTTTATTTCATTTCGGGTCCGCAAATGTCGGGTCCGCAAGTGTCGGTCCGCATATGTCGGTCCGCAAGAGTCGGTCCGCAAAAGTCGGTCCGCAAGTGCGAATCCGCAAAAGTCGGTCCGCATGTGTCGGTCCGCAAGTGCGGGTCCGCAAATGTCGTTTAGCCCAACAACAAAGATCAATAATGAAGAGGGAAACTTTTTGTTAGAGCATTCATTGTTTTCCTCAACTTTTCTTTCACCAAATTTTTTTTTATTCCATAGGGGGGATAAACAATATTTTTTATTTTTAGACAAAAAATGTAATTTATTAGAAGGACAACATACAATTAATTGTCCATGCTCAACATTTCAATATCCAAGGCCCAATTGCCTCAACATTATTCCAATCCTTCTAAACAACTGTACAATTTTTCAACCAATACATTTGATAAGGTTTGGATTTTTGTGAAATACTTCAATTTTACCGAATTTTTCTTTAAGGTACTTCAAAACACATCAGGCTCCCATAAAATCATCCCCAACTTCAAATACAACAAGGAACAAGTTCAGCAATTTTAACGCAAGGACAAATCCTGAACCCGCAAAACATAATTGTTCTCTTCAAACACTGTTGGTGCTGTTGATCATCAGGTTTGTAAAAGTTTTTGTGTTAGACTATATTCCCTCAGCTCCAAGAAACCTTGTTAACATATTTTGGTTCTATATTGGTTACCCAGATACTTTTCGATCGTTGTTACGCCACGGGTGAAAAATGCCCTAAATTTTTATTAAACTAATTAATTTGCCTCATGTTTATTTTTCTTTTTTAGGACTGTTAGATGACCGATGATGATGGTGGTCTCTTCAAACAATTGGCTTGTATTTGGCACAATTTCAGTTGCCCTTCACTCCCCTCCCCCTCTCCCTTCCCTGTTTGTGGACAAAACTTGCTGTGTTTTAATACAACAACATTCCTTATTTTTTTCATTTAGTGCTTTGCATGCTTTGGAACCAAAGAAGGCTGCTGCATCTGGACTTCAACAATCTGGTTTTGTTTCAAAACGTTAGTTTGAGTTTTCTTTAACTTTAGAAATGAAATCATATTTTTAGCAGTAGAGGCGGATGTGGAGCTCTCTTCTCTAACATCAAAAGCACAAGTCCCCGTTGGCATATTGCGTGCGTCCTTTAGGCGTGTTGCGTGGGTTTTAACATGCGTGGAGGAATGTTCCGGCAATGTGCGGGGGAATATCATGCATCTGTGCGAAGGAATTGCGACAATGTGCGAACGTTCCGTCAGATGTTCGGGGGAATGTTCTAGCATTTGTAGGAGTTCTTCTGGCATTTGTTTGGAGTCTGGCTTTGTTGGAGTTCTAACGGCAATGTATGATATTCTTCTGGCAGTGTTTGGAGTTCTTCATCTGTTTATGTGGGGGAATGTTCCGGCTAATGTGCGGGGGAATAACCCAGCATCTGTGCGAAAGAATTGCGACAATGTGCGAACGTTCCGTCAGATGTTCGGGGGAATGTTCTAGCATTTGCTTCGGCATTTGTAGGAGTTCTTCTGGCATTTGTTTGGAGTCTGGCTTTGTTGGAGTTCTAACGGCTGTTGTATGGAATTCTCCTGGCATCTGTTTGGAGTTCTTCCTTCTGTGTGGGGTTCTGTCTGGCATTTGCGGCGGCTGGCGGGCATCTTCATGGGACTTGTTGCTTCTATGGTACTTTGATAACTGCTCTTCAGCTTTATGGTTAGTTTATATCTGTGCTTAAACAAACTAATTTAAATTATTTAGTGCCATGCCTCTAAGAATAGTCCAGCAGCAACACAAAAAGAAGAACAAACTCAAAAATCAACAAAAAGAAGAACAACAAATCAAAAAAAAACAAAGAAGAAAAAGCAAAAAGAAGAACCAAAACTCAACAGAAAAAGAACAAAAAAAATCAACAAAAAGAAGAACAAGAAACAAAGAAGAAGCAATAAAATCATCAGAGCACTTTGGACGTCCATGGAATCTTTTTAAAAATTTATAGGTTTGTTTTTTGCCCTTTTTTGCACAAGCAAGTTTTATCCGCAAACAGTCCCTGAGTTAATCCGTTATCAATCCTCTTCCTAATTTGGTTAGAAAGTGTGTTTAGTAAGTGTTTGGTAAAGGGAAGGGGTTTTAAACATTTTTAGAGCTTTCAGTATAGATCTTGAAAGATGACAGAACCATTTCCATCATCTAGCAAACTTGGAAAGAAACCAAAATGGTATTTTGCGGACGATGAGCTTTCTCGGCGTCCATCTAGGATGTCTATGGATCGGCTGCTGAACTTAAATATAGAAGAGAGGCTGTAGAATTCATTCAGGTTTTTTATTTATTTTGTCTGGATGAAATAAAATTTCGTTTTTTAGGAAATGGCGGAACGGTTGAACCACAACATTCAACAACACAGAGGACATTTGGCAAATTTGGTGCATTCGCTTGCTTGCAGATTGGTGCTTGCAGATTAGGAAGTTTTAAAGGTTATTATTTTACGGGGCTTTTGAGTTTAATAATCAGAATTAAATTGTTAGTGTTTTTGGTTGTATAAGAATAGGACACGGGTTCAATACTTCCTAGTTGTTTTATTTTTTATTTTTCATCAAACAATTATTCTCTTTTAGATTTTAGGCCTATTGATGATGACGACCCTTTGGACAATTTTCTGATGTTGCTGTGGCTTACAACAACATGCTCCTGAAAACCTGGCTTGAAAGGTTATTTAATGAGTTTAAGAATTCTTAAAAAAATTTTTTTTAACATGTTCAACTATGGATGAACACACTGATTGTTATGGAATAAAAAAAATGTGAAAGAAAAGTTTAGGAAAATAATGGTTGGCCTTTGGGGCCCCCATTGCGTTTGCGTGAGAAACAGCCAATTTTACAAAACGTTTGTGCTTTTGGAAAAAAATTCTTTTTAAATTTTTTGTTATTTTTTGAAAATTAAATAAAAATTTTGAGAAAATTTTTAAAATTTTTATTTGTCAATTGTAGGGTCTCTAAAAAGTAAAATAATTAAAATAGATCCACTAATTATTGTTAAAAGAAATGTTGAAATTGAAACGAGAGCACATAGGGAAATTATTGAAAGACAAAATTCTGGTGGTTGTTGAGTGGGTGGTGGTGATAATTTTGCTTTATTGAAGGAGAATGGAAGGGGGGCTTCTTAAAAAATAAAATTATTAATTTAAGATTTAATTTCTCCTATATACCCCAACCTCTTCTAAAATAAAATAGGGGAGGGAAGGGATTTTTTGTAGACTTGGGACTCATTTCAGTTCCTTTCTAGGGGCCGGATAGAGGGAGGGTTTAGGGAGTCTCGTATTCCGAAATTTATCGATAGACCATACTTTTGTTCAAGATTTCTCGGTTCGATTTCTACTCCCTTCCCATTTCTAAAATATTCTCCTTTTATAAAATTAGCCCTCCCAAAAAATTATTTTACCTTTTCGATTAAAATCACTATCTTCGTTGTTCTGATCAACAGGATCAAAAACAGTAATTAAAGGTGAATGTAATTCCCATTCATCAGATTTAATTCCTCTTTTAACACGTTTTGTATTGTCAACTGAATCAGAAGCAATGGGCGGTGAACATTCGGGAGGCTACAAAAAAATTTTTTTTTTTGAATTTTAAATTTTTTGGAGATTACAGTAATTCCATCACACCGTCCAGAATCTTTAAGGCAAACAGTAATTGAACACTGAAAGAATTTTTTAGAATTTTTTTTAATTTTTTGTTTGCCTGAAATCCGATCATATCCCCATCAGGAAATTTAGCTACAGCGGATAAAACATTTGCCTTCAAAGAATTTTCAGAATAAGTTGGGGTAGGCAAAATTAATGGATCTACTGAACACCTGAAAAAGCATTTTTAATTTTTAAAAATTTTTAAAATTATTTTTGTTGAATAGATTCCACCCAAAAGATCATTAATCAACGCTAAACACACTCGTATTTATTCAAATTTTACCTTAGGTAATTATTTTTTAAATCTGGCCAGAGGGAGTAATTAATGGAGGGAGGGTAACTATTTGAGAGAAACGTTTGGTAGAGACACCCAAAAGATCAACATTAGGCAATACATTATTTATTGTTGAACTTTAAAGTGTTGTTGATACAATGGGTTTTGCAATTAAAACAATTAAAAATATTTTTAAATCCTCTTATCCCAATTTGGCCAAAAATAGCAGTAAATTGTTTAATCCATTCATTTAATTTTTTATTATCAAAAAGGACACTAACTGTTTTCATTTTAAATTTCATTTTAAAATTTTTATTTAATCTAAAAAATGTTTTTTACTCCCATTTTTCAATTTTTCCTAATAATTCTCCTCATTCCCCCAATCTATTCAAATACAGAATGTGTACAAGTTATAGGACGCTTGCTATGCAAAAATGGTCAGAAATTAGTAATTGGTTCGGAAGTTGAACTTTTGGAATTAGACAGTCCTCAGAATGTATTTTTAATCAGAAAATATTTTTAAAAAATATTTTTTAAAGTCAAAGATAGGCGCTGAATCAAACCCATTTGATCCGGATGATAAGGCAAAAAATAATTTTAAAAAATTTAAATTAAAGAGTTTAAGGTAACTTGGACAAAGGTTAACAATGAAGATGGACTATTCAATCTTGATGGATGTGGACAGGACCATGATTGGTTACCTTGGGCGATTAATAGACCTGAATTGTAAGAGAAAAATAATATATCAGTAGTTAAAGCGGGTTAGATCCACTCGGAGTGAACGTGAAGAAAAAATAGTGTTGATCTCTGGGGCGTTGATTAGGGTTGGGGATCCGGTCCGAAAGGTCGAGTTGAATTCGAATTTTTGCCTGAAAAAGACTCGGTCGGGTCGGCCCGAAAAAAATGACTCGAACGTCGGCCTGACTCGAAAATCTTAACTCTAGCCCCGATATCTTGAGTGTTAATAGGAGAGAATAATTATTAATTGTTTAGTTATTTGCGAGTTCGACATCGATGTAACAACAGAACAAACTCTACATATAATATATTTAATAATACAACGAACAATACTCTCGTAGACGAAAAATTTAAAATGGCAGCAGAACAAGAAACAAAAATTGTCCTTCCAGTCTTTCGAAAACCCCTAAATCCTTCCTTTAACATTAACGGAACAATAGAAAATTCAACAATATTTGACTGGCATTTACAGCATCCAATAGATATTGTTGTTGCTGCTCGAACAGTAGGGGGACGTTCATCTTCTGATGTTCAAGAGAGGAGATTGGCAGAAGGAAAAACAACCACAAATTCTTCTTCAGTCAGAAGCAAAGGAAGAAATGAAGAAAAGCGAGGATTACAAGCCCCCCATTCACCCAATTTTATTTTTTTCTATTTTTATTTTTTAGAGAAGACAAATTTTGTTTTTTAGAATTTTAGTAAGATATGTAGAGATAATTAAACAAGACGCCAAACCGTCTTGTTTTTTCTTTGTGCCTATATTTCTTTCTTTTATCTTTTCTCTCGCATATTTTATTTCTTTTCTTTTGTGTTAGTTTCGTAATTTAAATTTGCTGGTTTAATTCTGTTTTTTCTAGTTTATTTCTGACAAAAAATTCTGATTTTATTCTGATTCTACAAATTCTGATTTTTAAAAATTCTGGTTTCAAGGTTGGTTTTATCTAGTTAAATTTAGTAAAAATACAAATTCTGATTTTTAGGTTTTCTGCTTCAAGTTTATTTGCAAGTTTTACAATTTTACAATTCAAGTTTTTTCTCCTTTGTTTCAAGTTTATTTTTGCTTCTGCTTCAAGTTTTAAGGTTAGTTAAAAATTTTAGCTGTATTTTTAAAAAATTTATATCTCGGGGTAAATCCGACTAAAAATTTTCTTATCCGTCTATTTTGAAAAGAGGACTTTATTTAATATGTTCGCGAAAAATTGTGTTAAGAAAACCTATGTTTAATGAAAAATTTCCTATGTTGAAATTTCAGAATGTCTCAAAATACTTCAACAAAAAAATTTTTTTGCGAAAACAGCGCTATAGGAAATGAGGCAAAGAAAAATAAAAAAGAAAAAAGAAGACAACGCACAGCAAATGCATCAAAATCTAGGTGGAAAAAGCCTGAAGAAAATGAGGAAGGAGAAGTTAATTTTAAATTTGTACCGGAGCTATTTTTCTTTTTAGGCTGAAATATTTACAGAAGATGAACAATTTGTTGGAGAAACTAGCGGAGATGAAAATTTGGATGTTCAACCAGAGATTTATGATGCTTGTCATGATGTCGCTGGTTTTTAACTTTTTAAAAACATTTTTTTAAACTTTTTAAAGGGCCTTCTAATGCACGTGGTTCAATGCTTGATTTGTCTAATATGACACATGATGAATTACTTGAAGTAGCTGAAACACTACTCGAGGAAAATATTCAATTAAATTCTGAAGATGTCATTAAATGTAAAAATTTTTTACAAAACTTTATTATTGTTTTTGCATTTTTAGCAAAATTCTCAATTTTTCAAAAATCATGTTTTTTTTGTTTATTTTATTTTTCTGATGTTGTTACCACAAGACATTATAATACTTTAGCCTGTTCAATCAACACTTTTTATTCAACAAACAAATGGTCAACTTTTTTCAATGATGAATCCTTACAACAACAAGATTTTAATTTCTCTAGCGAGTCTGGTAAATATAAGGTAAAATTTAATATTTTATAAAATTAACAATACACTATTTAGGTGTATTTAGTTAGAGATGGTGAAAAAAGATTCAATTTAAAATATATTGGAATAACAACAGAAATCAAAATACGTATGAAAAAACACAGAGACACCAAAATATTCATCGAGTTAAAGAATCCTGAATATGCAGTACTATTAGAGAATTTAACAGAAAAAACAGCTCTATTTATGGGTATTTACATTTTTATTAGTTAAAAGTTTGGGAATTTTTTGGTTTTTTCACCCAATTTTTATTACTGAAAATATTTAAATTTTTTAGAAGGCCTGCTCATCCTCTCTTCTCATCTCGGCTACAATTTATTAAACAGGAGGTATGAATTTACCAATATTACTAAAGGCTTAGACAACAAAGAAATAGCAGAATTATCAAGGGAAGATTTAAAGAACACTATTATCGAATACCATAAGAAAGCAGTAAATATACTTAAAAAAAGGTGGAGCATAGTCGAGTGGATAAAGTTTTGAATTATTTTTGTAATTTTTTAAAAATTGTAGACCGACTCTTAAATAAATTTTAACCAATAGAATTGTCGGAAGATGAAATGCTAATAATAACAACACAAAGACCCTTAATTGGTTTCCCTGGTGAACCTTACAATTTTGATGAAGAAAAGATGGAAGGGGATAAATAGAATAGTAGGGGAACATTAAACAATTTTTAAAAACTTTTTTACAATTGTAAAAGTTATAAAGGAATTGTAAAACTTGAAAATACAAATATAGCCATTTGATCAACTCTGTGAGTCTATTTACAAATAGGAAAGGGGTTTACAACTTGAATTATATGTCGATGACGAAATTGAAGAATTAAAGATTTGAAATATTTTTGATATTTTTTATTTTGTTTATTATTTTTGGAGGTGACTCAGTGAGTCACTTTCCATTTTTGACAATTTTTTATGTACTTTTTTGCAATGTACTTAACATTGCATCATTTTTATATAGAAATTTTTGCCTATAAAAAGTAGGCAGAAATTTCACTTTTCAATGTCTTTTGAGATATTCATTTTTTTTAATATTCTGTGTGAATATTTATTTTGTTTGAAGATAAAGAATTTTAGTTGTGTTTGTGTTTATTTATTTAATTTGTTTTATCTAGTTAATTATTCCGAGGGAATAATTAATTTAAGATATTTTAATTCCCTATTAAAGAATAGGAAGGTGAAATAGTTTTCCCTAAGAAAGGGGAAAGTATTTTTACATTTGGTGCCACGACCCAACGGCGGGTTATTAAAGAAAAAGTTAGAAGAATAAATTGAAGAGCTATAGGCTCAATTGATTTATTGGAAGAGCCGTGAAAAGGAAAGGCTCAGTAAAAAAATATTATTGGAAGAGCTGAGATTTGGAAAGCTCGGTAAAAAAGGATTTAAAAAAGAGATTAATTGGGAAATATTGGAATAAAATAAATTAAAAGATGTCAGGAACGATTAGAAGTACTATTGCGCCATCCATAGTACGATTGAAAAAATACCTTGAAGAGGTAAGACCTATCATAGATGCCACTGAACGCACTGAAGAAGGAGTAGAGTTACTCCAAAGAATGGCAGTTAAAATCCGTAGGGCAATTAATTTCGTGGAAGAAAAAGTTGAAAAATGGGAAAAATATATTAAAGATTTACCGGCAAATGAAAGAGTTGCCGAAGAAGGTGTTTTTGCTAGATATGCCATAGAGGAACGGCATTTTTTAGAATGGATAGACTCAGGAAGAGAGGCTATCGATGACATAGAAATTGTTCTTGCTGAAGGTTCTGATGCTCGTAGTACGCAGTCAGAGATCTCAGAGGAAATAGGAGTTGGCTTAAATCGGACAAATGAAGTCCGCAGAAATATAAATGTAGAGCAAGTCCCAGTTAGAAGTGAGCAGGTGCTTCCACCTCATCTTCCGCGGACTAGACTGCCAGAATTTTATGGAGATACTCTACGTTGGCCTGAATTTTGGCAGGCTTTTGAGAGAACGGTGGATTGTTTGAATATTGATAACGGGCTAAAGGCCCACTATTTGATACAATGTCTTAGAGGTAAGGCAAAAAGGGCAATTTTGGGTTATAGGCCAATATCAGAACATTATGCGCCTTTGAAAGATGCTCTTATAAGACAATTCGGAAATGAAAAGGCAATTAGAGATACACTGCATGCCGAACTAATTAGCTTGCCAGTGGCTAACGAATCAATATGGTCTTTACGTTCATATCTCGAGGAGGTTGAACGAATTTGTAGATCATTGACTGCTATGGGGCAATTAGAAGATGAATCTATAGTTATGATGGCAATTAAGAATAAATTGCCAAGAAGTATTGTTCTAGAATTATTAAAAATGGAAAAATTGGAGAAAGTAAATTGGAGTGTAGGAAGATTAAGAGAAGGACTTGCAGAAATTGTGGCCTTAAGAGAAGAGGCACAAAGATGCACGAGGTCATTGGCATATAAAAATAGTTGGCAAAATGTGCCGAATCTTAATCAAAGGAGATTTAATGGAAACACAAATAATCAGAGAAAACCGGAACCTGCGCGTGTATTTACAGCGCCAAAGAACCAAAAAAGAGAAATTTCATGTTTGTTTTGCAATGGTCCACACTTAGCTGGAAATTGTAAGCAAGTCAGATTTATTGGACAGAGAATGAGCATTCTGTCTGAACAAAATAGATGTTTGATTTGTTTAAGGAAAGGCCATGCCAAAATAGATTGTAATGTGAAATATAGTTGTGGTATATGTAAAGGAGACCACAATAAAATAATCTGTCCTAAAGAAGTTGAAAAAGAAAAGAAAGGACAGATTAAGGAAAATGAAAGCGTTAATCAAATAAGTGAAAATATGCTTAATATTGATGATAACGGCGAAGATAATATTGTTTTGATGAAAGCAGATTTAATGTTAAAAGAGAGAAATAATAAAATAAATGCAAAATGCTTCTTTGATTCAGGAGCAACAGTTAATTTCTTATGTAATGAACTTGTTGAAAAATTAAAATTGAAAAAATTAAAAAGAACAGAATTAGGAGTTGTCCCATTTTTCAGAAAAGAGCCAATAAAGCTAAAAACTTCGTGTTATTCTTTAAAGGTTCTTCTTGATAATGGAAATTTTGAAGAAATAATAGTTTATAGTATTAATAAGAATTTGATGCCAAGATTTAGATGCGCAGACTTAAGAACAAATGAGATTGCTTGCGCAAATATAGTCCCTGATATGCTTATAGGTATGAAGCATTTCTGGAGGTTCTTTAAAAGAATAGAACCATTATCGGACTATCTATTTAAAGTTGAAACGACTGTAGGGCCAATAATTTGTGGCGAAATTAGCGGTGAAAAATTTAAAAGATTAAATAAAAAGGAAAATTTGTGTACTATATTAAGTTCTAACACTTTGGAAAATGAGGAACTTAACAATTATTGGTCATTAGAGACAATAGGAGTCAAAGATGATCCTGTGTGTAAAGATGATAAAGTTGCTTTAGATTTATTTAATAGTACGATTAAAAGAAATGAAAATGGAAGTTATATAGTAAAATGGCCATGGAAAATTGAGAAAGACAATTTGCCATCTAATTTTTCATTGGCATATAAAAGATTTCTAAATCTCATGGATAAATTAAAGAAAAATCCAGATTTATTAGATAAATACGAGGAAATAATTAATAATGATTTGAAAAGAGGTGTGATTGAAAAGGCTGAAAAGAAGAAAGGGGAAATAGAACATTTTCTGCCCCACCACCCTGTTATTAATACAAAAAAGGTGCGCATAGTTTATGATGCTTCCGCAAGAATGCGAGAAGGAAAAAGCTTAAATGAATGTTTATATCGAGGGCCAATAATTATGCCGGATTTAGCAGGATTATTAATTCGATTTAGAGTGCCAAAAATTGCCATGTGGGCTGATATTGAAAAGGCATTCCATACATTAGAATTGGAAGAAGAAGATAGAGAAGTGACTAAGTTTATATGGGTAAAAGATACGAAGAAACCCATATCAACCCAGAATATTCAATATCTAAGATTTGCAAAAGTTCCCTTTGGGGTAATCTCGAGTCCATTTTTGTTATCAGCGACTGTCAGACATCATTTAGAGAAGTGTGATGACCCTGTTGCAAAGATTGCTAAAGAAAATTCCTATGTGGATAATATATTTATTGGAGTAGAATCGGCCAATGAAGCTTGGCTCGCTTATAAAAGATTAAAAGAGATATTTAGAGATGCTCAAATGAATTTAAGAGAATTCATCAGTAATAATGTGGAGCTTAATGAAAGTTTCCCACTCGAAGATAGGCTGGAGAAGAATAAGCCTAAAATTTTGGGAATACCATGGGAAATATCTTCAGATAAGATAAATATTGTATTTCCAATAGTGAATTCGGCTGAAAGCGTGACTAGAAGAATAGTTCTTCGTGAATTAGCAAGCATGTTTGATCCATTAGGACTTGCTTCACCTAGTCTTTTATCTGCAAAATTATTCTTTCAGTCATTATGGACTAAAGAGAATAAGTGGGATGATAAAATTAGTAAGGAAAATGCAATGAAATGGATAGAAATCACTAGGTCATGGACACTAGATCCCATCGAGATTAATAGAAGAGTGACTGATATTAAAAGTGTAAAACAATTGCATGCATTTTCTGATGCATCTAAATGTGCTTATGCTGCTTGCATATACATAAAATCGGAATTTGAAGGAAAAATTCATACACAGATATTATATGCACGAAATCGTTTGAAACCTAGAAAATCAGAAGTAACAATACCACGCATGGAACTTTTAGGCGTGGTTATTGCTAAAAGAGCTTTAGAATTTGTAGAGAAACAAATCGGAGTTGAAATTAAAGATAAATTTTTATGGTGTGATTCAAAGCCGGTATTAAGCTGGATAAAGGCAGGAGGCAAAAATGAAAAATTTATAGAAAATAGAATAAATGAAATAAGAAAAAATAATGGAATTAAATTTGGATATGTTAATACGATTGATAATCCAGCAGATATAGCCACTCGCGGTATAATGGCATCTGAATTAGAAAAATGCCATATTTGGTGGGAAGGTCCTGATTGGTTAAAAAGGCCTGAAAATAATTGGCCAAATGAATTGAATTTTGAAATTGAAAAAGAAGATACTTGCGAAGAAGATAATCAGGAATTAATATTAAGTTGTTTAAATAAAAAGATAGATGAAGAAGATAATTTAATAAATTTTAATAATTGGAACTCATGGAATAAATTAATTAAATGTTTAATGTTTGTAACAATAGCTGCTCGGATTTGGATAGAAAAGAGCAGAAAAATTGTAAAAGAAAAATTTCTTAGTGAAATAAATTTGAAAAATCGTATGTCGGCAAATAATTTCAAAAAAGTTGAAATTTTTGTTTTAAAAATTGCACAAAGTTCTTACAAAAACGAAAAGAACGATAATTTACAGACAATAATTGATGAGAATGGATTAATAAGATTAAAAACAAGAATAATTAATTGTGAAGCAGAAGATTATTTTAAACATCCGATTTTATTACCTAAGGGATGTTTTGCTATAAAACTTTTATTGAGAAAAATGCATGAAGAATTGAGTCACTCGGGAGTTGACTCAACAGTTGCAAACTTTTTAATGAAATTTTGGACGCCATGTGCAAGGCGCATAACTAAAATTGTTATAAAAGAGTGCAAAAAGTGCCAAAGAATTAGTTCGCCTAAATTTGCACTGCCGGATATGCCTATATTGCCTAAAGAAAGAGTAAGACAATCACGTCCATTTGAATTTGTTGGAGTGGATTATCTCGGACCTTCTATGTGCAAAATAGAAGGAGGAAAAGTCAGGTTTTGGATTGCGCTCTTTACATGTTTATCAACAAGAGGAATCCATTTAGACATAATTACAGATCTATCTGCATTTTCATTCTTGGATATTTTAAGAAGATTTGTAGCGCAAAGAGGCGCACCATTGAAAATAATTTCGGACAATGGCAATCAGTTTATAACGGTTGCAAAAGTAATAAATGCCAATATTGAAGGTAAATGGAAGAAAGAAAAAGCAAATAATGATGAAAAGTTATTTAATAATTTTTTATTAGAAAAAGAGATTGAATGGAAATTCATACCTGCTTTGTCTCCATGGCAGGGTGGCGTTTATGAGCGATTAGTAAAATTAGTTAAAGATTCATTTAAAAGATCTTTGGGAAGTCGAATATTAAATATAGAAGAGTTAAGAACATTTATAAAGGAGGTAGAAATGTCTATAAATTGTAGACCTATTTCTTATATATCTTTAGAAAAAGACGGCCCATTATGCTTGAGGCCAATTGATTTTATAATACCAAGAGTGGAAATTATTCAAAAATTTCCAGAAATTGAAGACGATAATTTTCGGCTAGGAAAAATGAGCACGGCCGAACAAGTTCAAGAAAGATGGATGGCCACTTTAAAAACGCTTCAGAGGTTTTGGGATACCTGGAAGCGTGATTATCTCATAATGTTGAGAGATAAGTCGAAGTGGACTCATCACAATCAAAGAAATGATTTAAAAAGAAATCCAAGAATTGGCGAAGTTGTTATTATGCATCAAGAAGGACAACCTCGCAATGTCTGGCCTTTAGGAAAAATAGTGGAGTTGGATGGAACTCCAGCTAGAAGCGCAAAGATAAAAATTGGAGATAAAACTTTTATACGCCCGATTAATAAAATCTCTCCTTTGGAGATTGAAGATGAGAATATAGTAGAAGAAAATTTAAATAATGAGAATGAAAAAGAAAATGAAGTAGATTTGAGTAAAAAAGAGACTGAAAAATTGGTGACTAAAAATAAAAATACGCATCCGATGGTTACAAGATCAAAAGTGGCTTTGTGCCTACAATTTGTACAATTAATATATATGGTTGCAATTGCATTTGCTGAACCACCAAGATATATAAATTGTAAAGGATGTTTTATGAAATGTAGAACTTTCGGCGTTGAAGCTAACGCAGTTGACTATATAAATAAAATTGAATTGTGTTGTGCAGGAAGCTGCCTTTTAGAAATAAATGGTTTGTCAAGATTAGCATTTAAAATTCCAAAAGATAAAACAGCATTGGATTATAAATGCCGAGCCACTTATTGGGGCAAAAGATACATGTACAGAGACTGGATTTCATGTCCAGCAGTTGATCCATGTATAAGAATATCAGGCTTACGTGAAAGAATAGTCAACCCACAATGTGAATCATTAGAAAGCTTACTACTGATTGGTATTGTAACGGGATTTATTTTGACTATTATTCTCTCTATAGCAATATTTGCCTGTAAACTCTTGTTAATTTTCGGAAAATTATTAAGAATAATTTGGAATATTGTTAAAATGCCGATGGAAATATTTTTTGCACAAAAGAAAAATAGACAAAAAGATATAACTAAAAAATTATTATTGAATAATAGAAGTAAAGTTAAAAATAATAAAACATTAAAAAGAAACAGAAGATTGAATAAATTACGTTTAATGGCATTATTGGCTATTTATTTAAATTTTATTCAATTAATTAATGGAGAAGTTGAAGTTGTAGTTATTCAAGCTAAATCTGAAGATTGTCTAAGAAAAGCAGGTATTTCTACTTGCAAAATGAACGCCGTAAATACTGTGACTTTTTTGCCAAATGAGCAAATAAATTCGCTCTCGTTAAAGAATAATAAAGGAATAATAATGGGAGAGCTAGAATTGTCAATGCATGGATTACAAATCCAATGCAATCAGAAAATACTTAGATATTTGAGATCATATGAGGTAAAAGTTCAGTCAATCAAAAGATGCCCAGCCGCGGGAACATGTAAAGCTGGAAGATGCAATCACATTAGAACTAAAGATTATGTTGAAGAATTATCAGAATGGAATGATTATCCTGGTAATTCGTTTTGTATTGAAGGAAAATCACTTTGGGGATATGGCTGTTCACTGCCTGGAGCAGACTGCTATTTTTATAGAGTATATGCCATCCCAAAGTCAGATGAGATTTTCAAACTTGTGTCCTGTCCTACTTGGGATTATAGTATTGAAGTAGACATAGGACTTGTTTTGAATGGAAATATGACAAAAAAGAGATTTACGCTAAATCCAGGAATGACTTTTAAATGGAAAGATATAAAATTTACATTATTAGATGTTACACCTCCAATGGCATCAGTTTTAAACAGTGAATTTATCATTGGAGAGGGAGGAATTGTAATTTCAGAAAATAGTAATTCTTATCTAGAGTGCTATGAAAATGCTGGAAATTTTTCAAAATGTGAATTAGAAATTAATGCATGTAAAGAATGCTGGTTAGAACAAGATATTGAGAAAATACAATGCGCATGTTCGGACTTTATTATTGAAAAATTAATAAAAGACCCACGCAAATCATTACCATTGGAGATAAATCGTATAAGATTAAGAAAAAAGGAAAACATGATTATTAGTGAATCTAACTATTTACCAATCATGTTAATGATAAGGTTTGAAGATTGGCTAATTTCTAGCAATATCGATATTACAATTTGTAAAATAAATCCTGAATATTTAAGAGGATGTTACAGCTGTATGGGAGCTGTTTTTAAATTTAATTGTTCCGCCGAATATGGATCGGCTTACGCTGAGATAAAATGCCCCGGAGGCAATATCTTTACAGCGAAATGTAATGAAAAAGGGATTGATCAAAAAATTGCACTTTCGTTTGATCATTCGGAGATAAATGAGATTTGTAATGTCTATTGTTCGGGAGGAATTACAAATTTCACATTAAAAGGACAATTAGAATTTATTTTACCAGAAAAGGCAAAGGTTATAGTAAAAGAAGGATCATCTAAAATATTCATAGAAAATAGTGAAAACAATTGGTTGACGAATCCATTTGCAAGTTTGCAATTTCTTGATTGGAAAAACATACTCTTTGAATTGATTAGTATACAAATGATATTTATGATTATTTTATCGTCTGTATTGATAACTATTGCGTTAAAGTTATTTTTTAAATATAATCCATTGTTTCGCGGATACAAACTCGCCGCGTCAGCACTTATAATTACAATGTTGGCGGGAGGTACACATTCTTCATGTGTAGAAAGATTAGAAACTGAAAGAAATTTAATTAACTATAATTATGTTAATATAATGATAGAAGCCTGTGTGGCTATACCTGAAAAGAATAAAGTACAGATAAAAGAAATTAGAGAAAATGAAATAGATTGTCCAGGTTTTCGAGGAGAGACAATTCTGAATAGCAAAAAGGAGGAAAGATCTCCCGTTGAAAAGAGAAAAAGAAACCATATCAAGCAATTTCAGGTCATTCGGACTATCTCGCAGGACTTCCCCTCATCTCTAATTTCAACTACTGCTTCTGCTCCAACAATAAAGACTCAACAAGTAAAAGAATTAATTAATAAAACTTCAATGCGACACAAAAAGAAAAAGTATTCTTCTCATCACACATTCGGACATACAACAAATAATTGTCCAATTAAAGGCAATGACAAGAGCACCTCACCAAAGTCATTGCTAAAAACAAATTCTTCTACAAACTCAAGCGCTCTTCAATTATCATCACACGAACTTGCCAATATGTCGCATCAATGTGCAACTCTCTTCTTCAATGCAACTACTGAGAATATGGAGAGATGAGAGGATTTCTGTGCGGGGAGTGTCGATGACGAAATTGAAGAATTAAAGATTTGAAATATTTTTGATATTTTTTATTTTGTTTATTATTTTTGGAGGTGACTCAGTGAGTCACTTTCCATTTTTGACAATTTTTTATGTACTTTTTTGCAATGTACTTAACATTGCATCATTTTTATATAGAAATTTTTGCCTATAAAAAGTAGGCAGAAATTTCACTTTTCAATGTCTTTTGAGATATTCATTTTTTTTAATATTCTGTGTGAATATTTATTTTGTTTGAAGATAAAGAATTTTAGTTGTGTTTGTGTTTATTTATTTAATTTGTTTTATCTAGTTAATTATTCCGAGGGAATAATTAATTTAAGATATTTTAATTCCCTATTAAAGAATAGGAAGGTGAAATAGTTTTCCCTAAGAAAGGGGAAAGTATTTTTACATTATAAAACTTTGAAATGAATTGTAAACTTGAAATAAAAAAGACAAACAAAATTTGAAATATACTACAAAAACAATTGTAAAACTTAGAAAAGGAATTGCAAAACATGTTTTGCAAAGATTAAGTCAAATTGTAAAACTTAAAGCTACAAAAACATAATTGTAAAACAAACCTAGAAACTTGAAACAAACTTAGATTTAAAACTTGAAATAAGCAAAGAATTGTAAAACTTAAAATGTAATTGTAAAAGTCAAACACTTGTTTTTAAACTTGTTTTACAAAACCAAAGGGATTGTAATTAAATTGTAAAACACCAAAACTTACCCTCTACTATCCAAAACTAGCGCCCTTCTATCCTTCCCATCGTCAACAAAACAATCATGTACAAGCAACCCATAAAGATCATTTAATTGTTGTTCTTCCCTCTCTACTCCATTCCTTAGACATACCCATTCATGTTCCAAAGGTTCTCCAACTTGGACATTTTGAACCTAAAATTACTCGTATTTTCAATTAAAAAATCTTTTTGTAAACTTGTTCAGATGTTTTCTGTCCATGTATTTTATACGAACACTGAGGCGGTTGCATGTGATTATTTAATGAAATGACTGGGGGTGGACTTGAAAAAAATTTTTTCTGAGCCAAAAAATAATCTTTTCCTACCTAACATCAATTTGTGCACTTAATGTCCTTTCAGGCTCCTGATAGGCACATTGAATGTTGTAGGCACGATCAACACGAGTTATGTAAAAAATAAGAAAGATAAATATTTTTTGATAAATTTCTAAAATTTTTCTTAAAATAAAATTAAATAAAAAAAACTTATAAAATTTGGATGAAAACTAACAACCACAGTGAAAGTTAATCGAGTCCCTGGAGGATCAGCCTATAAAAATTTTAAAAATTATAATAATTAAAATAATTAGAACCCTAAATATCAACTTCTAAAGATCAACACTAAATTGTAAAACATTTATTTTGTAAAACTTGAGCAAAATTGTAAAACTTATTAAATTCAAGTTTTAAGTTTACAATTCTTTTGTTTCAAGTTTTAAAGTTTCAAGTTTTTAATTAATATAACACTACTCAAAACTTGAAACCTTAAAACTTGAAACAAGAGAATTGTAAAAAAACTTGAATTGTAAAACTTAAGCACAAACTTAAAAATATAAAAGACAGTGTTGATCTTTAGGGTTAACTTATAAAATTATTTCCCTTAAAATACACTAACAATTCTATCCCTTCGAGTATTACACTCTCCGATAGGAACCCATAATTCTGCATAATTTTTATTCTCATTTTCTTCTTTTAAAAGACTTCTTCGTTTCTTTAATAAAACTAATTTTTGATTATTTGTTGTTTCTCCAATTTTTTGTTTGTTGGGGGGAGGGGGAGGGTCTTCACAGGGAGGACAAATCTTTTTAAATTTTCATTTTTAAAAATAATTTTTTAAGAAAACCAAAGGACATTCTCCATTAACATCCGGACTTAATTTACTTCCATATCTTCTAAAAAATTGTCCATCCAATCCAGGCTTTCCAGTCAAAAAACTTCTCCATCTCTTCAACTGTTCTGCAGAACCAGCTGAAGGGAAATTTGAGGGGATTGGAAATTGGGGGGAATTTTGGTACTGTTTTCTTTTTTGTAATTCCTTTAAAATTTTTTAAAATAAATTTTTTGGGGAAAACTTTAAGTATTTGTTGTAGTGTTTCTTCATTGTAATCATATTCCAATTCCTCTTCTGTTGCTTTATCCCCCACAGGGCTATTCTCTTCTTTTATTGTTTTGGAATTAATACCTTTCTCCTCATTTGGTGTACTCCTTTAATTAGGTATATTTAGTTAAATACCTTAAATACCTAGAAAACGGCTTCCGGCTTTTTGAATTAAATATGAATAGAAAGGGTAATTAGAGATAGGTCTGGATCCAGTCAGGATTTTTCCTGGATCCATATCAAGAATCATGTCCAGGTTACTAACCTAAATCCAGATCCAGGATTTTTGAAGATCGCGATCTCTACTGGGTATTAGGCATTTTGAGGTCCCATTTCTTGGAATTAAAAATTTTGGCTCCTGGATCCAGCTCCGAAGTTAGCTATCAGAGTCATTCATAAGCACTGGAAGTCATTCTCTAGTTTATTGTTTTTGGGTTAAAATTTGAAAAAAAAATTCCAAGGTCTTTTTAAAATACCAGTTAAATCAAGAAAAGACCAGATTCCTTCCTTTACATACCTTTTTAAACATTTAGGATTATCAAATTCTCCTTTAACATAAACCCTTCCAATGAAAGGCTTTTTGGTTTTAACCTATAAGGAATTAAAAAATATTGAAAAATAATTTCCTTTAGGTACCTTAAAATGTACAAAATCTTTTTCACAATTAATTTGGGGGGATCCTAAATTTTGAAAAAAATATTTTTTTAAATAAAATATACCGTAAATGTTCCAATAGAAGCCCGGCTCCACTAGAAGCCCATGCCCCATTAGAAGCCCACTCAATGAGGGGTATTGAAAAATAGACGCCCAGGGCTCTATTGAAACATTTATGGTATATATGGGTTGGAATTACCAATAATTTCATTATCTACATTTAAGGCCGCGTTGGTAGTAAATTTACTATTTTCTAATAAAATAACCTTAAAAATTAATTTTTTTTTTAATTAAAAATATTTTTTCCTTATTTTCTCCTAAATTTTATTTCTGAGAAAAGAAAATGTTGGGAATGTGAACGAACAATAATTATTTATTTATTTATTATTCTGGTCAAGGACATGAACAAAATTATTTAAGAAAAATAAATTGATGTCCCTTTATTTTTTAAAAAATAATTTTTTAAATTAATTTTTATTGAGAAAAATTATGAAGAAAATTTTAATTTTTGGGGAAATTTTTAAAATTAAACTTACAAAAATGCAAAATAAAATTAAAATATTCGTTAATTTTATTTGTTTCCACAAAACAATTTTTTGAAGATTTTCCAGTTTGATTTTGAAAATAAATTATTTTTAAAAATAAATATAAAAATTAATTTTAAAATGAATTTTTAATTAATTTCGATTTTTGGAAAAAATCATAACTATAAAAATTAATTAAATTTAAAATAACCCTAAGGATCAGATAGAGCAAAATTACCCAAATTTACTCAGTTACCCAGAGTTTGTACCCAAAATTTGGAACTTATGCAGTTTAAGTACACACCCCATTTATTCGCGAAGTAAGGAGACATTTATTTGTAAAAGAAAGTGTTTATGTACAGATTGGTTTTCTTTCTTCCTCAATTTAACTCAATTTTCCCTGTGACCATGCTCAATGAGAGACATTAACAAAGAAAAGATTAACTTTTCTTTTCAATGTAACCAAAATAAAAATTAATATTTGAATCAATATTCTTATTTTTATCAATTTTTGTTATTTAAATGGCAATAAAATACCCAGGTCTGCGTTTTTATAACTAATTGTCCTCTTTTTGTGTGTTTTCCGGGATTTTTGCGTGTTTTAGAATCAAATTTTTATCAAAATATTGGTCAACCGTGAATCAGGTCAGAGATGCCCCCATTGACTGACAGTTGAAATGTAGTACCGATTCTGAGCCTAGACCGGAAACTAGTTTAGTCCCATTTTTTATTCACTGACCATTTTGTAATAAAATTTCTTCGCGAATAAATGGGGTGTGTACTTAAACTGCATAAGTTCCCAAAATTTATCACAAAACTCAGAAGGCCCTTCTAGGGGACACTAATTTGGTGACCGCCCCTTTCTATAGGACACTATAACCAAACATAAAATAGGTATTTTTTTAGCAGGTTTATCCCAAAATTAAATTAAAAAATTGGCAAAAAAAAATAAAAGTAGAGATGGATAAAAGGGTTATATATATTTATTAAAGAGGAATTTTTGAGGATGGAATGAAAATAAATTTTTGTACAAATGGATGTGTGGATATAAGGGTCGCGCAGAGGGGTTTGTTTTATTTTTTATTTTCACATACATAGGTGAAGAGTGCTAGAAGATAAAAAAGGGAGGGAATGAAAGGATACCTTTAAAGTATTTTCTAATTTTGGAAATTGAGAATTTTCTCTGTTTTATTAAAAAACTTTAAAAAATTCCCTCAGGAATTTTGTAAACCGAAAAATGGTATGAGGGATACAGAGAAGATTTTTGAGAGTAGATAAGGAAAGTTTACTGTCCGAAAGTAAGAATCAGGGACGAATAGGTACCTAATCCGACTGTGACATCTCAACCCGTGACATCTCTGAAAGAGAACATATAAAAATCGTGTGTTACCGAGTGTTTGTCAAAATTATTTTAAAAAATCTTAATTTTTAACAGAACATAATGTAAAACAAAAAATTACCGTATATGCTAAAATACCTAATTACTCAGAGTAATTATTGGTAATTAGGGGGAGGGGTAATTATTGTTTCAACCTTTCACTGGAGAGGAGGGTAATTAATTGAAAGAGAGGGGGGATTTTCTAGAAAGGCTAATTATAACTATTTATAAGTGGGGCAATTATTTTTTCGATCTCTGGCTTAGGCAATAATTAATAGGGGGCGGGGGTAATTATTTAAGAGAGTGACATTATTTCAGCATTTACAGTAAATATTCATTTTATTCAAGACATTTTAACTCATGTAATTTTTTATATTCTCCTTTATATGCTTTAATACTTGAGAGAGCCACTTGATATAAACAAAAAATTATAGGTTGCCCATCTTCACATTTTTCCTTGTCTTCTAACTAAAATAAAAAATTTTGAAATAAAAATTTTTTAAAAATTACAGTTCCCTCAAGAAAATGATCATTTCCCCCTTCAAAACGAACAACATTTCCTCTATCAGCCAAAATTCCATTCCAAAGAAGATCTTCAATATGAATAGCATGTACAGCTTTTGTATGCTCCATTAAAGCAGTTATTGCTTTACCGGTTACAATATATCCAGATCCGTGCATATAGTGCGGCAAATCTTTTTGTGGAAATACTTTCTTAGAAAGAAACCTGAAAATATTTTTGTAAATATTCTGATTTGTAAATTAATTACAATTATCAGAAACAAATAAATTCTGATTTGTAAATTAATTACAATTATCAGAAACAAATAAATTCTGATTTGTAAATTAATTACAATTATCAGAAACAAATAAATTCTGATTTGTAAATTAATTACAATTATCAGAAACAAATAAATTCTGATTTGTAAATTATATTACAATTCCGGATTGCTTAATTGTTTTCCGGAATTATTTCCGGTAATTTCTGATTTTTAACAATTCAATAGTTTACAATTGCGGAAATATAATTTGTAAATTTCCGGAATTGTAATTAAATTTTCAATTGTAAATTCTGAATTGTAAAATATTTAAATAAAAATAAATAAATTGTAATTTGTAATTGTTGCATAATTCTAATAATAAGTACAAACCATTTACTATTCTCATCCCTTATTGGCTTTGTATCAATCCAGCTGTAACCAAAAACACCCAACTCCGTTTTGGCTTCTTTTAATTGCTTTTTAAATTTTTTCTCAATCCAAAAATCCAATCTGTTCAAATCTATAATTGAATCATCGTCAATTTTCATTACAAATTCTGCATTAGGGCAAAATTTCTGTTGCCATTGAAAAGATGCACCAGTCTAATTTAATTAACTTTATTTATAAAATAATTTCTAAAAACTTTAAATTGTAATTGATCATAGCCTTCAGGTAAATTAAAATAACGAACTAAATCCCCATATTGCTCTTGTTCTTTAATTAGTATTTTTTCCAATTTTTCACTATGCTCCTCATCCTTTACAGGCCCTCCAACTACAAAACGAACTAACATATTTTTACCCTTAAAATTATTTTTAAGTTCAATCTTGTGTTTATAAATATTTTAAGTTCAATCTTATGTTTATGAATATTTTAAGTTCAATCTTATGTTTATTTTAAGTTTCCGGAAATTTCATAAGTCTATATCAAGTTTGATTTTATATTAAATTTCCGGAAAGTTTATTATATTGCCCTTCCGGAAAGTTTTATAAGCTTTATATTATTAGATTTATTTTAAGTTCAATCTTATGTTTATTTTAAGTTTCCGGAAATTTCTTAAGTCTATATCAAGTTTTATTTTATATTAAATTTCCGGAAAGTTTATTATAGTAGATAATAAAGTTTTATATGCTTTACATTGGGTTTCCGGAAAGCTTGTTATATTGCCTTTCCGGAAAGTTGTTTATATTGCCTTTCCGGAAAGTTTTTATATTGTCTTTCCGGAAAGTTTTATATGCTTTATATTATTAGATTTTCCTTAAAGTTATTTATTATATTTCTATAAAGTTTTATGTTTCCGGAAAATTATTTCAAGTCAATTTTAATAATTTAATTTACCGCATCTTTAGCATAACTATATCTTATCCCCATGCGTCTTTGTAGTAATTCTCTTCTACTCATAACCAACACTAACAATTTTATTTTTTTTCCTTTACAGGCATCAATTTTCGGCTTTTCCATTTTATAATGTTTTCGAGTATTATAAAAAGCCATAGTAAAATCAACTAAAATTTCTTGACTTTTTTCTTGACTTTTATTAACAACAATATTTTGTAAATTGGTTAGGGTGGGTAATACATGTTTAAATTTTATAAAAAGCCATATAGAACCAAAACATAGTGTTGCGAGAAGTAATATTCGAAATATCCAAGAGAGAAGATTCCTTTAAATTTTTTTCTAATTTCAAGTTTATTTTATAGTAGATTTTAATTTTTATATTAGACTTCCGGAAAGTTTAATAAAAACAGTGTTTTTAGCAAACCATGAAAATTTTCGTTTAAAAGCAACCCATTTCCGAGAAATACAAGTAGATGATCGAGTAATTAATAAAGAATTACTTTCCATTAGATATTTAAGCATTTGGAAATTATTTTAATTTTTATTTTAAATAAAATTAAGAAAATAATAAATTTAAAAAGATGGGGGAAATAAATTTTGGGGGGTTTTCATTGTTGGCTAAAATTAATAAAATTTATTTTTTATATTAAATTGACACGTTTATTTAATCGGTATGTGTTGTTATATTGTTGCTCGGTTTTTGTTGCTAAAATAATACTAAAAAAATAAAAAAAATTTCAACCTAATTTATTAAATTAATTTTTCTTCTTAATACATTTTATATCGTGTACATTCCGGAAAAAAATACAAATTGTAATTTAGGGAAAATACATTCCGGAAAAATACAAATTGTAATTTCGGGAAAATACATTCCGGAAAAAATACAAATTGTAATTTAGGGAAAATACATTCCGGAAAAAAATACAAATTGTAATTTCGGGAAAATACATTCCGGAAAAAAATACAAATTGTAATTTCGGGAAAATACATTCCGGAAAAAAATACAAATTGTAATTTCGGGAATACATTCCGGAAAAAATACAAATTGTAATTTTGGGAAAATACATTCCGGAAAAAAATACAAATTGTAATTTAGGGAAAATACATTCCGGAAAGATTTACAAATTGTAATTTTGGGAAAATACATTCCGGAAAATAATACAAATTGTAATTTAGGGAAAATACGTTCCGGAAAAAATACAAATTGTAATTTAGGGAAATTACATTCCGGAAAAAAATACAAATTTTAATTTCGGGAAAATACATTCCGGAAAAAAATACAAATTGTAATTTAGGGAAAATACATTCCGGAAAGATTTACAAATTGTAATTTTGGGAAAATACATTCCGGAAAAAAATACAAATTGTAATTTAGGGAAAATACGTTCCGGAAAAAATACAAATTGTAATTTAGGGAAATTACATTCCGGAAAAAAATACAAATTTTAATTTCGGGAAAATACATTCCGGAAAAAAATACAAATTGTAATTTTGGGAAAATACATTCCGGAAAAAAATACAAATTGTAATTTCGGGAAAATACATTCCGGAAAAAAATACAAATTGTAATTAAGGGAAAATACATTCCGGAAAAAAATACAAATTGTAATTAAGGGAAAATACATTCCGGAAAAAATACAAATTGTAATTAAGGGAAAATACATTCCGGAAAGATTTACAAATTGTAATTTTGGGAAAATACATTCCTGAAAAAAGTATAATTATTGTAATTTATTATAATAATTATTTTGTAATTAATTATATCTCTGGAAAACTCACATTATTTCCGCCTCTAAAAATGTACAGAACAGGCCTCGGGCACAAAAAATCTTCTGTTACGGGTTTCGGGTTGGCAAAAATTTGGGTATGGGTATAGGTACCTAATCTGGCTTTTCCCTCAACACGTGACATCTCTAAAAGAGATAAAAATCGTGTGTTACCGAGTGTTTGTCAAAATTATTTTAAAATTCTTAATTTTAACAAATCATAATTTAAAAATAAAAATTAAATATTCATTTTATTCTAGACATTTTAACTCATGTAATTTTTTATATTCTTCTTTATATGCTTTAATACTTGAAAGAGCAACTTGATATAAACAAAAAATTATAGGTTTTCCATCTACACATTTTTCCTTGTCTTCTAACTAAAATAAAAAAATTTTGAAATAAAATTTTTTTAAATTACAGTTCCCTCAAGAAAATGATCATTTCCCCCTTCAAAACGAGCAACATTTCCTCTTTCAGCCAAAATTCCATTCCAAAGAAGATCTTCTATATGAATAGCATATGCCGCTATTGTCTCCTTCATTATAGCAGTTATTGCTTTACCGGTTACAATATATCCAGATCCGTGCATATAATGCGGTAAATCTTTTTGTGGAAATACTTTCTTAGAAAGAAACCTAATAAATAATCAGAATTTACAGAACTCTAATAATACAAACCATTTATCTTTCTCATCCCTTACGGGCTGTGTATTAATGATGCTGTAACCAAAAACACCCAATTTCGTTTTGGCTTCTTTCAATTGCTTTTTAAATTTTTTCTCGATCCAAAAATCTAATCTGTTCAAATCTATAATTGAATCATCGTCAATTTTCATTACAAATTCTGCATTAGGGCAAAATTTCTGTTGCCATTGAAAAGATGCACCAGTCTAATTTAATTAGTTTTATTTTTAAAATAATTTCTAAAAACTTTAAATTGTAATTGATCATAGCCTTCAGGTAAATTAAAATAACGAACTAAATCCCCATATTGTTCTTGTTCTTTAATTAATATTTTTTCCAATTTTTCACTATGCTCCTCATCCTTTACAGGCCCTCCAACTACAAAACGAACTAACATATTTTTACCCTTAAAATTGTTTATTTTTAAGTTCAATCTTATGTTTATAAATATTTTAAGTTCAATCTTATGTTTATTTTAAGTTTCCGGAAATTTCTCAAGTCTATATCAAGTTTGATTTTATATTAAATTTCCGGAAAGTTTATTATAGTAGATAATAAAGTTTTATGTATATGCTTTACATTGGGTTTCCGGAAAGTTGTTTATATTACTTTTCCGGAAAGTTGTATGTATATTGCCTTTCCGGAAAGTTGTATATGCTTCATATTATTAGATTTTCCGTAAAGTTATTTATATTATATTCTATAAAGTTTTTATGTTTCCGGAAAATTATTTCAAGTCAATTTTAATAATTTAATTTACCGCATCTTTAGCATAACTATATCTAATTCCCATCCGTCTTTGTAGCAATTCTCTTCTACTCATAACTAACACTAATATTTTTATTTTTTTTCCTTTACAGGCATCAATTTTTGGCTTTTCCATTTTATAATGTTTTCGAGTATTGTAAAAAGCCATAGTAAAATCAACTAAAATTTCTTGACTTTTTTCTTGACTTTTATTAATAAAATTATTTTGTAAATTGGTTAGGGTGGGTAATAATACATGTTTAAATTTTATAAAAAGCCATATAGAACCAAAACATAGTGTTGCGAGAAGTAATATTCGAAATATCCAAGAGAGAAGATTCCTTTAAATTTTTTTTTCTAATTTCAAGTTTATTTTATAGTAGATTTTAATTTTTATATTAGACTTCCGGAAAGTTTATATATTCTCTAATTTTTATATTAGACTTCCGGAAAGTTTATATATTCTCTAATTTTTATATTAGACTTCCGGAAAGTTTATATATTCTCTAATATTTCTTTCACAAATTCTGTGCGGGTGTCTATACATTTTTCCGGAAAGTTTAATAAAAACAGTGTTTAACAAACCATGAAAATTTCCGTTTAATACAAGTAGATGATCGAGTAATTAATAAAGAATTACTTTCCATTAGATATTTAAGCATTTGGAAATTATTTTAATTTTTATCCTTATTTTAATTTTTAAATAAAAATAAGAAAATAATAAATTTAAAAAGATAGGGGAAGTAAATGGGGGGGGGGTTCCTTGTTGGCTAAAATTAATAAAATTTATTTTTGATATTAAATTGACACGTTTATTTATTCGTTATTTGTTGTTATGTTAAAGAAAATGTAGAAAATTTTTGATAAAAATTTAAAAAAATAGATGATAGATTATAAACAATTAATTTTTAAAAATAACCTAAAATAATACTAAAAAAATAAAAAAATGAACGATAATCAATCTAATATAGAAACTTAATTTTTCTTCTTAATACATTTTATATCGTGTAAGGTTTTATAAGCTTTAATATATTCTTCTAAAGATTTAAATGATCTAAAAAATGAAAAAACTAATGGGTGCCCTTCTACACATTTTTCTTCCTTTTGTAACTGAAAAAATTCAAAAAATTAAAATAAATTTACATATATTTTAAATTGGTAGAAATCCCGAAGATTTTCGGTCAGATACACCATCTTAAAATAAAGGACTGCTGAGAAATCTAGACACAGCAGCCCACTACGGACAAGTTCAATCTTATAAGTTTAATATTTTTTAAAGTTCAATCTTATGTTTATTTTAAGTTTCCGGAAATTCTTAAGTCTATATCAGGTTTGATTTTATATTAAATTTCCGGAAAGTTTATTATACTTAGTAGATAATAAAGTTTTATATGCTTTACATTGGGTTTCCGGAAAGTTGTTTATATTGCCTTTCCGGAAAGTTTTATATGCTTTACATTTCCGCTTCTAAACATGTGGGTAACTTCCCATTTTAATTTATTTTTGAAATTAAAATTAATAGGTATAATTATGTTACATTAAATTGGCCCCTAAAATGTGCAGAATAATCAATTCTAGAAACATTAGCAATTTCAGCCAAAGTTCCAGTAAATAAAATATCATCCATATTAAATCCAATAGCTTCTTTTGTGTGTAACATAATTAATTTAATTGCTTTTCCATTCCCAAAATAGCTAGCCCCTTGCATGTAACGAGGAAATAGATTACCGGGAAAATGCTCATAGGGAACATACCTTCAAATAAAAAAAATTTAAAAATTTTTTAATAAGTATTTTTATATTAAGTTTCCGGAAAGCATTATATTTTACTTCCGGAAAGTTTTTCATTCATAACAAGTTTAATTATCTACCACTTATTTCTTGGGTCCCTTATTGGCCTTGATTTTCCATAAACAACCCCAAAAAATGCTGGGCCTTTTTTCGAATCTTTCTTAGCTTTCTTGTCAATCCAAAATTCCAATCTAGGTAAATCAACAATTGTATCGTCATCTGTTTTCATAACAAATTTAGCATTCGAACAAAATTTTTGTTGCCATTGATAGGCTGCACCCATCTTTTGAATTAAATTTAAAATTTAAAAAATTAATTTTAAAAACTTTAAAATGTAAATTATTATAGCCATCTTCAATACTATAACGAATTAAATCCCCAAAAACTTTTTGTTCTTCTTGTAATTTATTTTCTAATAATGTACTGTTTTCTTCCTTTAATTTTGGTCCACCAATAACAAAGCGAATAATTATTCCTTCATGCTTAAGTTTATAAAATTCAAGTTCAAGCTTGAAGTTAATTCAAGTTTATTTTTATGCGTTTCCGGAAAGTTTATTTTATTAAGTGAGTATAAGTATGTATATTATATTTTTATATTAGTTTTCCGGAAAGTTTTAATTCCAAGTTTATTTTAAATTTATTAATATATGCAAGTTTCCGGAAAGTTTTTTTATTACGAATTTATACTAGCCTCTATTTTTATATTACGTTTCCGGAAAGTTTTATATATTTCAGGTTTAATTTTTAATTTACCCCATCTTTTGCCCAACTTTTTCTAATTCCCATTCTTTTATAAAAAGTTTCTCTTCTACTCATAATTAACACTAATAATTTTATTTGTTTTCCTTTACAAGGTTCAATAAAAGGTTCTTCCATCAAATAATCTTTTTGAACATTTGAAAAAGTTATTGTAAAATTAATTAATTTGTTTGAATTTATTGAAAATAAAGGATATTTAAATTCTTTAATTATTATCCTCAGAAAAATTAGAAAAATTGACAAAATTAGCAAAATACGGAACAGACGAAATAGAAGATTACTGAAAATATAATCATTGTGATAAGTATTTAGGGCAAAAATTAAAACAAACCATGGAAAGTGTATTAGTGCAATTCTTTTTTTACCCATATTGAAAAATATTTTTTTAAAATAAAATTTATTTTAAAAAATATTTTTTCAGTCTTTTTATTATTTAAGGATATTTTAAATATATCATTTTTAAATTTAATAATAAAGTTGTTCAGGATTTGCATAAAAAATATTTTTTTAAATAATAGAAATGACAAGAAAAAAATAAGAAAATTTATTTGACACGTTTTGGGTAGGTAAACTTTAAAAAAAATAAAGGTATAAAATACATAAAAAGCATAAGATAATCAAAAAATAAATTTATTTTTTTAAAAGATTTTTTTATGTATTTCTTTAAAAAGACTAAAAATCACTTTAAAATTGAGAATGCCTTTTAGTCAAAAATTTTGAAAATAATAAAAATATTTTTTGAGTTATTTAAAATAAAGCTTTTTGAAAATTTGAAATAAATATTGTAATTTAACTGCAAGACAGTGAATGCATTTCTTTATAAGATTCAATATATTCTTCTATTTTTTGGAATTGTTTAAAATAAGTAAGAACTGTTGGAATTCCACCTTCACAATGTTCGTCATCAATTAACTTAAAAATGATCTAATTAAAAAGATTTAAAAAAGAAGTACAAATTGTAATTTAGAAAAAATAAATTCCGGAAAAAAGTACAAATTGTAATTTAGAGAAAATACATTCCGGAAAAGTACAAATTGTAATTTCAGGAAAATACATTCCGGAAAAAGTACAAATTGTAATTTAGGGAAAATACATTCCGGAAAAATACAAATTGTAATTTAGGGAAAATACATTCAGGAAAAATACAAATTGTAATTTCGGAAAAATACATTCCGGAAAAAAGTACAAATTGTAATTTAGGGAAAATACATTCCGGAAAAATACAAATTGTAATTTCGGGAAAATACATTCAGGAAAAATACAAATTGTAATTTCGGGAAAATACATTCCGGAAAAAAGTACAAATTGTAATTTAGGGAAAATACATTCCGGAAAAATACAAATTGTAATTTCGGGAAAATACATTCAGGAAAAATACAAATTGTAATTTCGGGAAAATACATTCCGGAAAAAAGTACAAATTGTAATTTAGGGAAAATACATTCCGGAAAAATACAAATTGTAATTTCGGGAAAATACATTCAGGAAAAATACAAATTGTAATTTCGGAAAAATACATTCCGGAAAAAAGTACAAATTGATATTTAGGGAAAATACATTCCGGAAAAATACAAATTGTAATTTCGGGAAAATACATTCAGGAAAAATACAAATTGTAATTTCGGAAAAATACATTCCGGAAAAAAGTACAAATTGATATTTAGGGAAAATACATTCCGGAAAAATACAAATTGTAATTTCGGGAAAATACATTCCGGAAAAATACAAATTGTAATTTCGGGAAAATACATTCAGGAAAAATACAAATTGTAATTTCGGGAAAATACATTCAGGAAAAATACAAATTGTAATTTCGGGAAAATACATTCCGGAAAAAAGTACAAATTGTAATTTAGGGAAAATACATTCCGGAAAAATACAAATTGTAATTTCGGGAAAATACATTCAGGAAAAATACAAATTGTAATTTCGGAAAAATACATTCCGGAAAAAAGTACAAATTGTAATTTAGGGAAAATACATTCCGGAAAAATACAAATTGTAATTTCGGGAAAATACATTCAGGAAAAATACAAATTGTAATTTCGGGAAAATACATTCCGGAAAAAAGTACAAATTGTAATTTAGGGAAAATACATTCCGGAAAAATACAAATTGTAATTTCGGGAAAATACATTCAGGAAAAATACAAATTGTAATTTCGGAAAAATACATTCCGGAAAAAAGTACAAATTGATATTTAGGGAAAATACATTCCGGAAAAATACAAATTGTAATTTCGGGAAAATACATTCCGGAAAAAAGTACAAATTGTAATTTAGGGAAAATACATTCCGGAAAAATACAAATTGTAATTTCGGGAAAATACATTCAGGAAAAATACAAATTGTAATTTCGGAAAAATACATTCCGGAAAAAAGTACAAATTGTAATTTAGGGAAAATACATTCCGGAAAAATACAAATTGTAATTTCGGGAAAATACATTCCGGAAAAAAGTACAAATTGTAATTTAGGGAAAATACATTCCGGAAAAATACAAATTGTAATTTAGAAAAAATAAATTCCGGAAAAAAGTACAAATTGTAATTTAGGGAAAATACATTCCGGAAAAATACAAATTGTAATTTCGGGAAAATACATTCAGGAAAAATACAAATTGTAATTTCGGGAAAATACATTCCGGAAAAAAGTACAAATTGTAATTTAGGGAAAATACATTCCGGAAAAATACAAATTGTAATTTCGGGAAAATACATTCAGGAAAAATACAAATTGTAATTTCGGAAAAATACATTCCGGAAAAAAGTACAAATTGATATTTAGGGAAAATACATTCCGGAAAAATACAAATTGTAATTTCGGGAAAATACATTCCGGAAAAAAGTACAAATTGTAATTTAGGGAAAATACATTCCGGAAAAATACAAATTGTAATTTCGGGAAAATACATTCAGGAAAAATACAAATTGTAATTTCGGAAAAATACATTCCGGAAAAAAGTACAAATTGTAATTTAGGGAAAATACATTCCGGAAAAATACAAATTGTAATTTCGGGAAAATACATTCCGGAAAAAAAGTACAAATTGTAATTTAGGGAAAATACATTCCGGAAAAATACAAATTGTAATTTCGGGAAAATACATTCAGGAAAAATACAAATTGTAATTTCGGAAAAATACATTCCGGAAAAAAGTACAAATTGTAATTTAGGGAAAATACATTCCGGAAAAATACAAATTGTAATTTCGGGAAAATACATTCCGGAAAAAAGTACAAATTGTAATTTAGGGAAAATACATTCCGGAAAAATACAAATTGTAATTTCGGGAAAATACATTCAGGAAAAATACAAATTGTAATTTCGGAAAAATACATTCCGGAAAAAAGTACAAATTGATATTTAGGGAAAATACATTCCGGAAAAATACAAATTGTAATTTCGGGAAAATACATTCCGGAAAAAAGTACAAATTGTAATTTAGGGAAATACATCCCGGAAAAAAGTATAATTATTGTAATTTAGTGAAAATACATTCCGGAAAAGTACAAATTGTAATTTAGGGAAAATACATTCCGGAAAAATACAAATTGTAATTTCGGGAAAATACATTCAGGAAAAATACAAATTGTAATTTCGGAAAAATACATTCCGGAAAAAAGTACAAATTGTAATTTAGGGAAAATACATTCCGGAAAAATACAAATTGTAATTTCGGGAAAATACATTCCGGAAAAAAGTACAAATTGTAATTTAGAGAAAATACATTCCGGAAAAAAGTACAAATTGTAATTTAGGGAAAATACATTCCTGAAAAGTATAAATTGTAGTTTCTGACGATACAGATTTGTAATTAATTATATCTCCGGAAAACTTACATTATTTCCCCCTCTAAAATGAGTCCAAGCATAATCAATTCTAGAAACATTAGCAATTTCAGCCAAAGTTCCAGTAAATAAAATATCATCCATATTAAATCCAATAGCTTCTTTTGTGTGTTGCATAATTAATTTAATTGCCTTTCCATTTCCAAAATAGCTAGCCCCTTGCATATAATTGGGGAATGTTTTGCCAGGAAAATGCTCAAAAGAAACATACCTTAAAATAAAATTAAAAAATTATTTTTAAAGAAAAAAGACCATTTATGGCCTGGATTTCTAATTGGTGGTAAATTCTCCAATCTCATTCCAAAGAAAGCAGCTTTATTTGGTATTTGAGCAATGTCGTTATTAAATTTTTTCTTAATCCAAAATTCCAATCTAGGTAAATCAACAATTGTATCGTCATCTGTTTTCATAACAAATTCTGCATTCGAACAAAATTTTTGTTGCCATTGATAGGCTGCACCCATCTTTATATCAAATTTTGAATTAAAAAAATTAATTCAAAAAAACTTTAAAATGTAAATTATTATAGCCATCTTCAATACTATAACGAATTAAATCTCCAAAATTTTTTTGTTCTTCTTGTAATTCATTTTCTAATGATGTACTGTTTTCTTCCTTTAATTTTGGCCCACCAATAACATAGCGAATAATTATTCCTTCATGCTTAAGTTTATAAAATTTAAGTTCAAGCTTGAAGTTAATTCAAGTTTATTTTTATGTGTTTCCGGAAAGTTTATTTTATTCTATTTTTATATTAGTTTTCCGGAAGGTTTTAATTCCAAGTTTATTTTAAATTTATTATATGCAAGTTTCCGGAAAGTTTATTTTATTCTATTCTTATATTAGTTTTCCGGAAGGTTTTAATTCCAAGTTTATTTTAAATTTATTAATATATGCAAGTTTCCGTAAAGTTTATTCAAATTTATTCTAGTAATATACTCATACTTAAGTTTCAGGAAAGTTTTTTACTACAAATTTATAGCTTCTATTTTTATATTACGTTTCCGGAAAGTTTTATATATTTCAAGTTTAAATATTTAATTTACCCCATCTTTTGCCCAACTATTTCTAATTCCCATTCTTTTATAAAAAGTTTCTCTTCTACTCATAATTAACACCAATAATTTTATTTGTTTTCCTTTACAAGGTTCAATAAAAGGTTCTTCCATCAAATAATCTTTGTGAACATTTGAGAATTTTATTGTAAAATTTAAAAATTTATTTTTTGAGGGAATAATTGTTTTGTTAGTTTTAAAAACGAATAAAGGTTCTTTAAATTGATAAAATAATAATTTAATAAAAATAAAACAAATAATTGAAGTAAATAATATACGGAAGAAACAAGAACGAGGATTCCTTTAAAATAAATGAAATAAAAAAAATTATTTTAAGAAAGACAAACCATAAATAATTATTTAAAGTAAATCTTTTTTGGGGTAAAATTAAAATTCCTCCCTCACTTTTATGAATAAATCCATTAACCATTATTTAAATAAATTAATTTAATAATTCAATAAATTAAAAATAAAATAAATTTAAAAAATTTTTTTTAATAAAAAAAAATTTTATTACTTAAAAAAGAAAATATTTATTTATTTTTGGGGACTTGTAAAATTAAGCGAAATTAATCTACTAAATGTAAATCTTTTGAATTTATTAAATAAAAAATTAAATTAAGAAAAAATTTTTTTTGCCAAATTATTGACTAAGCTTATTTGATTAGCTTTTTATAATTTTTTTAAAATAGAATACTCTTACTTAGGTATATTTTAGATAAATTTAGTATTTAAATTTTATTTTTGGAAAATATTTTTTTTATTTTTTTTAATTGTAAAAAAATGCAAAACAAAAACAAACTACAAAGAAACTACAAAAAAAACACAAAAATAATCAAACTATGTACAATTCCGGAAAAAATACAAAAAAAATATTCAATTTACAATTCCGGAAAGGTAAAATCAAATTATAAATCTTAAAGTTGTAATAAGTACAATTCCGGAAGGAATTACAAATTGTAATTCTGAAGGAGATACACATTTGTAATTGCTTTTTGTGTGTCTACTCTTTTATGTTTAGACATGGGAAACAACAAAAGTAAAAACAAAAAATATATTAAACTAATTCCGGAACCAAATTTTCTTTAGAAAAATCTCAAAAAAATTTCGAAATATTTTTTAAAAATCTTTAAAAAATCCTTAAAAAATTTCAAAAAAAATTTTTTTTTTCTATTAAAAAATTAATCGAAGATAAACTTAAAAATTGATTAATCTCGCTATCCATACATTTACTATATAAAACTCAACCCTTCTATTTTATATTTAATTTTAAAAATTAAAAAAAGAAATACCCACCCTTTTTAAATAAAAAAAAGGCTGTTTAAATATTTTAAAAATATTTAGCGGGAAAAAAGGGAAAAGGTGGGTGATAAACAAGAGGGAAAATTGATAAATAAAAGATTTTCATATTTTTTTATTTATTTAAAGCTTTAAATAATTTTTTTTTGTTTAGAAGGAAAAAAACAATTTTAGACTAAAACGGACAAAAAAATTAGAGAAAATAACAATAGTAAACATGTGAATAAACTCTAAACAAAATTAATCTAAAAAATGTACTTTAAGTTAACTCCTCAACATTTTTTTTCTGATTGACATCTCTGTTTCCCAGGTTTATTTTTTCTGATTGTTGAAAAAAAATTTTTTTCTTAAACATATTAAAAAAATCAAATTTTTTATTTATTTTTATCAAGTAGGTAATAGAGATTGAGCTGGGTCTGGACCAAGGCTTGGGTTTTTCCTGTACCCAGAGTCCATGCCCAAGAATTTTTTGACCTTCACAGGTTTTTCCTGGGCCAGGGTTTTTCCTAGACTACAGGCCAAGGATCACGGCCCAGGTCAATAAATCAAACCCGGAACCCAGGAACAGGCCCAGACTTTTCAAAAATTCCAATCTCTAGTAGTTAATCAATCCAAATTCAGTTTAAAAAAAATTTTATACAAAATAATTCTTAAAAATGAGCAATTTCTGGGAGTAAAAATGAGATAGAGATATTATTGCTTTTTAAAAAAATCATTTTATGACTAGAATAAATTTTAATTTTTCTTAAATGCTTTTTTCTTTTTTTGTATTTTTCCCCACTAATTTCCCCTTTCCTACTGATCCTTTTTAATATTATTCTCAACTTGCGGCGAGGCTGGTTGCGCTGTAGTTGTTGTATTTGGTATTGCTGTTGTTGTTGTAGTAGAAGTTCCATTAGATTCTAATTTATTTACTCCCCCAACATTTCTCCTTTCTTGGGAAGCTACTACAGCTCTTTAAAAATTAAAAAAAAAATTTTTAAAATTTTTTTTAAAAGAACCTAGTCAAAGCATCCCAAATTCCACCCATAAAAACTGCACAAAATAAGTTTTCAAAAGGCAGTAAAGGATCAGCTACATTTAACAGAAGGGCGCTAAGTTTGAAATAGACAAAGAAAAGTAGAAGGCCCTAAGAAAAAAATTTTTTTTTATTTTGAAAATTTTTTGAAATTTTTTTGAACTTAATTTTTGTTAAAAAAATTTCAAAAATTTTTTTTTAATTTCAAAAATTTGTAAAAAAAATTTTTTTGAACTTAAAATTAAAAAAAAATTTTTTTCTTTACCAAGTAGCTTATTTCATGTGGCAGACTAATAAAAATTCCACTCTTCTCAAACGTTAACAGAACAGAAGCAATTACACAAGCCTTTGTAGTGAAGGTTGGTCGAAGTATTTCGCTATGTGTTGGGGCCCAAACACCTCGAATTAACTTTAAAAAAAATTAAAGATTTCTTAAAAGATTAAAAAAACCTGTTCAAATATTCGAATAATTCCAGAGCCTGCCCCCTTTGCCGTTCCAATAAGAATATGTATTAGATGAGCATTTGGATAGAGTTTTATTGCATAAAGGACACCATGATTTATCTAAAAAATAAAAAATAGGTTAAGAAAGAAAATTTGAAAAATTTTATTTGTCAAAAAAATCAGGCTCTGTGCATTTAAACATCTTAGTTCCGGAGCCGGCTCCAAAGCTAGATCCTGGAGCCATACACAGGACTGGGAAAAATCTTTTTTATTGAAGTATTCAATAATCCCGAGGGAAAGAAATATTCCCAATTTACGGACAAAAAAAGGGTTTTGTGGTCGGTGACGGGATAACTAAACAAACCACCCAATTATTAAAAATTTTTTTCAAAAACTAACCTTATAAACACGTTGACATTCCTTCATTATACTCAAAATAATTTTTATAGGCATAAATTTTGCAAGTTTGTATACAAGATCAAAAGGTGAATAAAAGACCAAATACCAAATTAAAGTTGCCTAAAAAATAAATTTAAAAAAATTAAAAAATAAAAACCAATAAAATATCCTCTTGTTTTTTAAATACAGCAATGACTGGCTCTCCCAACAAAAAATTGGCTAAAAATGATCCAGCAAAACAAACAACCATTGAAGAAAGCCAACAACTGAGAGGATGACGACGCGAAAATGCTGTACAATTGGGACCGAGATCATCGCGGACAGCCAAAACCATCTGAAAAGAAAGGTTAAAAATAGGGAGGAGGGAGAGAAGCTCAGGAGGAATCAGAAAATGACCCGAAGACAAAAGTTCAAAAAAAATTTTCCAAAGGTCCGTGGACAATCCTACAGACTCCCCAGAATTATTTCCAATCTTCTATTAAAAAAACCAACCAAAATATAATGGGCAGCGTCAAAGTATGGATACATTTTTAGACGTTGAGCTGAATAACCAGCGCCAATTAAAATTTCGTGATCCATGCGAAGAGAGCTCGGCCATTTCAAACGCATTTTTTGATTTAAAAAAATGTGCACTTGGGCACTCCTAAATTTAAAAAAATTAGAAAGATTTAAAGAAAAATTTTTTGAAATCCTTAAAGGAAATTTTTCGGAAAATTTTTTGGATTTTTTTGATTATTTTCAGAAATATTATTTAATAATTTTTTTTTGTTTAAAAAAGAATTATGAAATAATCTCTCAAAATTTCCCCTCACAAAATTGCCCTTTGAAAGAGGAAGATCAATTTAAATCAATCAATAAAAATATTATTTGCTTCATCTTTTTTTATCCTCTTACAAGAGTAAAAATTTAGAGAAGCAAGTTTATTTTTAAAAAGGTTCAAAAATAAACTGACAGAAAAATAAACTTTCCGAAAAGAAAAATAAATAATTTGTAAACTTATTTTACAAATTGTAAAACTTGAATTATTAAATACAAGTTTATTTTATATGTTTCAGGAAATTTAAACTTGAATTTCAAGTTTCCGGAAAGTTTTTATTTACAATCTGAACAAGTTTTATAAATTGTAAATACAAACTTTCCGGAAACTTGAATATTCAAGTTTATATTTATATTTCCGGAAACATATAAAATTACAATTTGTATTTAATAATTAAAGTTTTACAATTTGTAAAATAAGTTTTACAAATTGTAAATAAAATGAGAATTAAAATAAATATTTTATTTGTTTTCTAAAAACAATTAATTGTATAAAATTAAAAAAATATATAAACATTTATTCTTTTTTAATGAAAAAAAATTAGCAGGAAAATATTAAAATTTGTGTAAAATTTTAAGTATCTAAAAATGTCAAAACAATTTTTAAAAATTAATAAAACCCCAAAAAAATTTAAAAAATATTTTTAAATTTGTTTTTATACATTTTTAAGACACTTTAGAATTAAAAAAAACAATCTCTTTTTACGGCTATATTTTTTTTTTACAATTGAAAAATCAAGATGATTTAGTAGAATAATTGGCAAACAATAAAAAAATCAAAGAATATTTTTTAAATTTTAAAATAAAAATTTTTTTGGTCGGGAGAGATTTATAATATAAGGAGGGAGTTTTTGATTGTGTTGGTAGATGAATGAAGTCATTTTAATTAAATTTATTTTTTTGTAAAATTTAAAATTGTTTTCTCAAAATATAAATGTCCATAATTGAGGGATTTTAAAAATTAATTTAAAAAAATTTCTTTTTAAAATTAATTTTAATACCCAGATTTATATAAGGAATGTGTCCACACTAACATGCTTTTCTTTATTGGCATTAATTGTAAGTTGTCTTTCTATGCTTCATAAAGGTCCGAGAACCTTTAAAAAACATTTCTTTTAATAAAATTTGTTTTTATTAGAGATCGGATCCAGGCCTTGGATTTTTCCTGGATTTAGTCAAAATCAAGACTTTTCCCGTGACTCAATATCAAGAATCTGGGCAAAGTCCACAGCCAAAACCAAGAGTTTCAAAATTTCCGATCTCTAGTTTTTATTAAATTTCAAAGAAACCTGGCTAATCCCAATTCGCCAAAAATAGATTAGTCGATAAATCAGAAAAAAGAAAAGAGACAACAAAGCAACCAAAAAGGCCCACATAAAAAAAGTATCTTGTCCATTGGAAATTGTTAACTAGTAAATAAATGAATTTAAAATTTAGATTAGTAAGAAATCTTACAATTAAACCAATCAAGAATAGGCTAACCAAAAACAGTCCAATCGAGTTGAGAATACAACGAGAACGGGCAAAAGGAGTTCCGACAGAGGAACTGAAATTTAAAAAAAATTTTTAATGACAAAAATTGTAATCGTGAAGAAGCTAACATAGGGAGGTTTACTAATTTTGCGGGCTTTTTTAGAGAAGGAAATATTTAGAAATCTGCCTGGTTCCGAATTCAGACCTTGAAGATCAAAAATCAATTGAAGATCAAGGCATAATTTTGCTTGATTTCGCAAAAAAAAAACAATGATTTACATTGACCCAAGGTCAAGAATCTGCTCTAGGTTCTCAACCAATATCAATAATCAAGGTTTTTTAATTTTCCGATCCTTAGAAATATTGTTCTTAAAATTCGAAAATGTGTCGATAAAAAATATTGAAAATTTAAAAATTTTTTAAACCTTTTTCTGCAATGTGGACAAATAGCCAATTGATTGTTAAGTGTGTTAAACATAAATATTTCCTGACAATAAGCGCATTGAACACGGCAAGTGCCTACAGGCGCTCGAATAGCTGTACCGGGAATTCCAGTATTCGGAGGTCCACTACTATGAAAAAATTGAAAAATTAGGTAAATTCAAAGAAATTGATAATTTTGACCATTATGAGTCCTTTTTTAGATAATTAATCATGTAAGGAAAATTAAATAGAAACCTGGCTAAAGTAATCACACGTCGGCAATTTTGTCTAGGACAAGCAATTCGAGTAGATTTAGCTCTACATACAAGCAGACAATTACAAGGACATCTCACATATTTTTTTCCAGGCGGAGCTGGACGAATTGGTGTGACCTAAATAATTAAAAGAATTTATAAAAAATAAACGTCGACAAATTTAAAATTAAAAAACCTCGTTACATTGCAAACAACGAACAACATGTTGTCCAGTCTTTCCGTCCAAAACTATTTCAGATTCACAAACACGGCATTGAACTGTTGGGCCTAAAAGAATTTTTAAAGGAGGAAAAAGGTTAAATTGAAGAGTTGGGGGAAGTTAAATTAAGGAGTCCACCCTCTCGCTGGCTACGTGCTTGACCCAAAGTTTCCAGGATTTAATCTTCAGGTCAGCTAAAAAACCAAAAATGGTTGACCCCTGGACCATCACAAATAAAGACCAAAAATTGGCAATAAGCTGACCCTGTCCTGTATAAAATTAAAAACAAACCCGCATAACCAGAAGTATCCTCACTATCGTCAAAAGTAGAATTGTCATGTGCTTCAGTATTTATTGTAACCGTTGGAGTTGATAAAAGTTGATGAGTGTTTGTGGGTGAACCTGTAGTTGTGTTGGTAAGTTGTGGATTTTGAAGTGGAGGATAAAGCTCGCCTCCAGTAACTGGCTAAACAAATAAATCAATAAATAAGAGGGGGTGAATCCTAAACGCTCATTGGCCTTAAATGCCCACACCATTCTGATCAACATAATTTTCTTTTTTTATTTTAAAGATAACCAAAGGATCTGGAGGAATTATAGGGTATACCGGTAGATGAGGATTAAAGAGGAAAACGATCCAACCAGAGTTATGGGCCGAGATTCTAAAATGCATAACCGCACAGCGGATTAAAGCAGAGTTAACCCGCTGCGTAGCCGGGTACTTCAGGTACTTATCCCAATAGAACGAAATGGTGTAGACATTAAGGGAGGCACCCCACAAAAAATAAAAAAGAAAACCTCAACTTCCCTGCCAACATTCATTCTATTATTGTCAAAATTTCTCGGAGGAGCTACCTGATAGTCATCTACCGAATGGTCATCATTATTAGAAATTAAACGTGCAGACTCATCATAATATAAAAAAGGTTGTTGGTTGGAAGATGAATTTTCTAAATTATCAACATGCCGTCCTTCTCCATTATTTTTTGATGTCATTGAAATTTTAAAAAATATAAATTCTAAAAATTTTTTAAGAAAATTTAATCAAAAATTGGAGGGTAAAATCTTGAAAATGAAAAATTCCTTGCAAAAAATTTACAGCTAACTTGCCGTTTTCGTCCGTAAGACTCAAATTACCCAGACATGTGAAAATTCTACAAAAAGCACAGTGCCCACTCTCATTTAGCAACAAAACGACCGAGCTAGATTGCCCGTTGTGCCCTAGCCGATTCATTGCCAGAACCGTAATTTTATCTCAATTAATCTCACGATCAAATCCCCCTATAAAAGCACAATTAAGCTTACAAACTTTCCTCACCTTCAATCTCCTAAAATAATCATTTGCTCGAGTGTGCTGTCTCCTCATTATCCTTCTTTTTTTACAACTTCGAGGCGCTCAACAAAAGGAAAAGAAAATATGCCATCGTGGAGTGAAATCTTCTTTGTTGCGTTTGTGTTTGCAACAGGATATGTAAGTGTTTTCTTTCTTCTCTTTTTCTTTCTCCTTTTCTCTCAAAAAATTTCTCAAATTTCCAGATCATTGGCTATTTCGAGCTGCTGAAGATTGTTGTTGTCAAAGAGGGACGCAAAAAGAAACCTTCACATGGAACTCCCGGTAGAAGCGACCATAGAATTGAACAGAGACGTCGAGACGACAGTTTGTTCCAAGAAATGGGAGGGTCAAACGTTGAAGGGATATAAGAAGAGAGGATATATGTAATGTGTTCTAATGATGATAAGAGATTAATTTTCTGTTGTATGTTAATGTATTGGGTGATTTGTAATGTGATTTTGATTCTCTATAATTATACCATTTTTGTCGATAAAACATGTATTTTTATGTAGAAGGTAACAAATTGCAGTCCGGCAACCTGAACCTTTATCTTAAATGCAATTAAGCCTCGCGTAAACGCCACATGCTGTTCAATTGTCCTTTGACTATTTGTCTTATTGCCCAATTGTTTTTGTGTCCAATTGTTTTATCGACCAACTGTCTTCGTGTCCAAATGTCCTCCGACCAAGTGCCCCAATTTTTGAATGTCGTGCTCGTTTGAGTCTCAAACTGACGATACTCAAAATGTTATCTGAAATATATTTGAGTCCTCCCTAGTCAGACGAAAAGCTGTTGAGTCCTCACAGGAGATTGTAATAATACGTAAAACAAATAACCGAGTGAGAATGTAAACAAAAAGCGTCGAGAGTTGAGTAAGAAAAAAATATTGCTTAATTTATTTCTTCCCAAATTTATCGATTTGTACAAAATTTTAATTTCCTTTAAATTTAAAAATTAAAAAATTCCACTAAAAAATGTCTTTCCCCCCAGACCATTCAGAGTCTCCTCCCCCTTTAAAAATTTCTTTTAATATGGATATTCGAACAAATGGGGCAAAAGAAGGATTAATTATTTCTACTGGAATAATATCTGGCACACCACAAATGTTTAATGGAATTTTTGGGGGTAAAAGAAAGAATTAAATTAGGAAAATAAAAAAATTTTTTAAAGTAAATAATTCTCCTCTTTGGCCAGCAGTATTTTCTCCACCATCGTCTGCTTCAACTTTACCCTTAAATGATAAAAATAATTTTGAGATAAACCCCAATAAAAATTTGAATGAGTCATCGAAGGAACAATCAAAAATGGTGATTAATTGTTTATTTTTTATGGCTACAAAAATTTGCGGACAAATTTTTGCGGACAAATTTTTTGCGGACAGAAATTTTTGTCCGCAATTTTTCTGCGGACAAAAATTTTTTAACATTAAAAAAATATATTAGTTATCTCCCTTGATGATTTCACTCAATGAAGTAGATGTAAATAAACAACAACCATTAAATCAACAACAATTAAATAAATGTTCTTCCCCAACAAAAAGAGAGGGCGGTTGTTGCTATTCACCGCCCCCATTATTGTTTGATTCAACAACAACCACAACTTCTCTAGAAATTTTTCGTCCAGACTCGGCCTCGTCCTCTGCTGACTTCTACCAATTGCCTAAAGCACCGCTTAGTCAAGAATTAATTAGAGAACCTCCAGTTGTGTTGGTGCCTGTTGAGGGAGAGGAATACGAATTTAACGAGAAGTAGGGGAGTTTTCATTTATTTATTAGAGTTGGGCCTCATTCATTGCTACATTTTTGGGTCTAAAATCATATAATGATGTTTATCTTAAATATTGCTTAGACATACATACATTCACCACTAAGTGGGTGTATCTTGTAAAAATTTTTGCGGACAGAAATTTTGTCCGCAATTTTTTTGCGGACAATTTTTTTGCGGTCATTTTTTTGCGGATTTTCTTGTAAAGAGGTCCGACTTTTAAATTTAAAAAAATAAAAAAATAATAAAAATTTTTTCAATAAAGGTCAGAAACTCATTTTTCTCCCAAAAGTGCCAATCCCCAAAATATCAACAAAACAACAAAACCCCCTCCATCTTCACAACAAAAAAGTGTTCATTGGGGAGAGTCTGTTTGTATACAACCTTCCCCTATTCCTTCAACATCAACAACACCTTCATCTCCTTCTTCACTTCCATCTTCAACAAATTCATTTCGTTGTTCTCAACGTTTTCCAATTCAGATGGATGAGGAAATAAACAAACAACCTTTTAATAAAGCTGAAATTCAACCTAACGAAGGTTTGGAAGAAAAAATTAACTTGAAAAATTTTAATTATTAAAATAAGTAAAGGTACACCAACTACAGCAGAGTAGTTATTAATTAAAAACACTTCAAAAGGTGACCGTTTTTGCGGATTTTGAAATTTTTTGAGGAATTTTTTGAGGATTTTTGCGGACTATTTTTGCGGACTATTTTTGCGGACTTTTGATTAACATTAAATTCAAATTGAAATCGAATGTATCCAACTATCCATTCAATCAAAAATTTTATTCAAATTTAATCCAGTCGATTTCGATATAATTAAAATTATCTTGTCGAGCTGTGTCGACTTGATTATGAGGGATTTGATTGTTTAGATTAGCTAAAAGACTTTTCAAAATTTCCAGATTCATCTCAAATCACAAACCAACAACCCATCCAACTTCCCGACGAACCAATAAAATCCCCAACAATCATTAGACGTCAACGCCAACAACATTTTGAAAGGCGCTTCAGTCCCTCCCCAACAGAAATATATTTAAAATGCCCTCCTATACCCCCAAAACAATTTAAAAATAAAATTGAAAAGGGGAGGGATATTTGGGAGGAGAATTCTGTTCCGCCGTTGCCTCCAAAGCCAGAACATCTTAAAAGAAGCAGAGAAGGAAATTTGGTTTTAAATCAGAATTTGCAGCGAAGGTAGTTAATTTTTTTTGAAATTGATTGGACATTAGGGAGAGGGGAAGGACTAAAAGATACTTCGATATGAGTGTCATCTCATTATTGTATCTAATTTTTTAGCCCTAAGGTTATACACAAAAGTGAGATCCGACTATGTCTATGAGATGTCTTTTGCGGACAATATTTTGCGGATTATACTTGCGGACTATATTTGCGGAATATTTGTAGACAAAACTAAATCCTATCGAAATTGGAACAAACGGATAACTAGTTCTTGTTCATTACCTTGTCTTAGACATTATTTTACTATTTCGGGAATATATCCCCCTTGCTAGAGCTTTTATTCACAATAAATTATATTTGTCGGCAAAAGTCCTTTATAATTAAATAAAAAATTTAAAAAAATTTATTTCAATTTTATGTCCCAAAGCATCGACAATTTACAACAATTTCAACAACACCAAACCCCTTCTTCATTATTAAAACAACAACAACTAAATTCGAGTAATTCATCAAATAATTTATTTAAATTATACCAAACAAGGGATTGTTTGGGTAGAGTAGTTTGTGAATGGTAGAGGGGGGGGGGGAATGTTGAAAATAAACACAAAAATATTTTTTGTAAATAACGTGGAGTGTTTGTTGGAGTTGTACCCCGACCCCGTTCCCGAACGATTTTTTAACGATTCTCCCCGACCCGAACCCCGCCCCGAAACAATTGGAAAACCCCGTACCCCGACATACCCGCCCCCGAGCGTTCGGGGTACAACCCTAGTTTTTGTACCGAAAATTTAGATTTTTATATAAATTTATTATTTTTCTTTTTATTTTGAGTAAATTGATTGATGGTCTTTTTAACAATAAAATATGTAAATATTCTTTTAAAAAATGTTAAAAATTGAAAAGTTAAAAATCCGTCTGGTACAAACTTGTCGATACCACAAACACCTTAATAAAAATTGAAAAATGACGAATTTATATATAAAATATAAAGATTAAAAGAAAGTTGGGTATTACAATATTTATTGTAAAAATATAGATTAATTTCCGCTAGGTGTGATGCAGTCCGCAAGTTTTTTGTCCGCAAAAAATAAATAAATTTATTTTCTCTCAAACACCGACACAAACTATTGGGGTGAATTTGGAGGGTTGAAAATTTAGTAACTAAAATATGTAAGAGTTTTTTGAGAGTTTTTTTAAAGGGACAGAGAGAGGGTCGAAAAACTGAAGATATTTTAAGGAAAATCAATTGAAAATTTTAAACTAACAAATAAGAGATGCGCAAAAATGATCGAGTGATTTGTTGGTTGTTGCAACGTTCTTTATAGTAAATATTTAATAAATACATAAAAACTAATTAATTAATTTCTGATTTTTATTAAACACTTTGCAATTAAAAATTCTGATTTTTAATTTATAATTATTTTAGTTATTTTTAATTAAAATTCTGATTTTTATATTTTTCTATAACATTCGGAAAATTCTGATTTTTAAAAAATAATTATTTTCTCTTAAAATTCTGATGTTTTTATATTTATTCTGATTTTATATCCTTTTCTTAACGTATTATTTAATTCTGATTTTCTTCAATATAAATTACCAATATAATTTCTGATTTTTAAGTGATGTATTTTACAAAAATATTACTCAATTTCACTCGTAAAATAAACAAAATATATTTTAACAATATAGATTTTTTTTAAAAAAATTATTTATTTGTTTAAAATATTTGCATATATATTAAAGTATTACACAATAAAATATTTGGGTGTTTTTGCAAACAAAAAAAATTTTTTTTTTGAATATTTACACAAATTTTTATTAAAAAGAGACAATTGTTTAAGTTGAAAAATGAAGATTTGAATATTTTATTTAAAAAATGTCAAATGTACAATTTTGGTACGGAGGATGTACCAGCCTTTCAAACCTTTATAATTCTCTTAAATTAACATGTTTAATAAATAAACTGTTAAAAATGTGTTTATTAAAAAATAAAAATGTCAAAATTTTTTTGACATTTTGTTGACATCCTGTTGACATTATCTGCATGTTTTAACATTTTCTGAGATTTTATGATTTTTAAGACTTTTTTTGACATTTTTTAAACATTTTTTGGTATTTATGGACATTTTTAAAGGTAAATTAAAAATTGTTTTGTTTTGTAATTATTAAAAATAATTTACAAATCTCCCCATAAAAATCCAAAAAATCATATTATTGTTAAAAATAAAATAGTTCTTGAAAAGTTTTAGCAAAAATTAATTTTTATTTATTTAAATACATAACAATAATAATGATGAAATTTATTATTTTAAAAATTATTTTGTGTATTTTGTACTATATACTTTTTTCTAAAAAGATTTTATTGAGCATATAAATTAACGAAAAACTAAAAATTATTACCAGATTTAGAGAATTAATAATAATTTTTAAACAATGACGGCTACCGTTTCACCAACAGAGTTGGATTTGGAATTGGAAATAGCCGGTAAACTGGCTGCAAATGATGTTGCTAATCAAAATCAACAAAAGAGACGAGTTTCTAAACAAAATGAAGTAATTTAATATAGACTCTTTATAGTGAACTCCCCCTCTATATAATCTAATAGAAATTAAAGGAGCTAGTGGGCATTTTCATTGGAGAGCCCTCTATATAATAAACTCCCTTCATAATGGACTTTTTTAAGACTTCCAATTAGAGACCGGACTGAGACGGGATCTCGATTCTCGTACGACAGTCCGGTCCGGTCTCTACCTCCAATTAACATAATCTCCAAAAAATAACTATCAGTAAAACCAATTATAGATCTCACTTCCCTCCCTATCTGATAGAAATGGTAGGGGCTATCAGATCCCTCTGATATTAAATAAATTAAATTAATTTCAATTTAAGACAGATGATATAGAACCATTAACTACAGCGGTTGTTCCTCCCCTTCCACCCCCACCACTAGGAAAACGTTTGTCCACAGCCTCAGCCGGTGCTTTCTCTCTTTTTTCAAATACGGCAGGAGATGGATCAACATCTTATTTACGTCTAGTTAATTGGTTGTGCTCAATGTCTGGAATATTGTTTGGATATTCCTCTTCCTCAATTAATGATTCGGTAAATTATACAGGGGATTTAACTATAAAATACCCTCTATATTAAATACTCTCTAGTTAAGAGACGTTTTTGAATTTTGGGTAGCCACGGAAGGAACTGTCCTTATACATAAAGGTTAATTTTATTTAAAATCTCATAGCATTTGATTTTCCCGGCTCCGTCGGAGGGTCTCTTATACTGAGATCCGATAGTGTATCAATTAAAAAAATTATTTTTAAAGATTCCTTTTATGCGTCGTGAGTTAGGATTAACTCCTGCTGGAGTAGGATTGATCACCTCATGTTTTCTAGTGGGTGCTGCATTTGGAAGTATTATTGGGGGAAGATTAGCAGATCGTTTCGGGCGTAAACGAACGCTTGTATTAAATGAAATTTTGTTTATACTTGGAACACTTGGAACTTCCCTGGCACCCAATTTTGAGGTAGTCTAATGAAAATTAAAGAGATAAATGTATTTTTAAAATAAAGACAGTATTAGCTACCCGCCTTTTCCACGGATTTTCTTCGGGTGGAATAACTTCTGTTGCCCCAGTTTTGCTAGCAGAAACATCGACGCCAGAACAGCGATCACAAAGTGTAACAATGGCACTCCTGGTAAATTATTCTGATTTATAATATATATTTTATTTCCGGAAAATTATAACTGAATTATTCTGGTTTATACGATAATTTCCGGAAAGTTTTTAAGTTCCGGAAAATTAATTTAAATTCCCTTCCGGAAATTTCTAAAATTCTGATTTACAAGCAGAAATTATTTATAGATTCTTGTTTTTGGAGAATTTTGTGTTTTTGTTGTTGGGGCAGTTCTTGGCAACGTCTGGTATGAAAAGTAAGTTTATTATCTTATAAATTTTTACGAATTTTTAAAAAATTTAAATTTTCTAGCGATGCGATTTGGCGTTGGATTAATGTATTAATTGTTGTTCCAGCAGTGATTCTGCTTATTTTACATATTCTTATTGTTCCAGAAAGTCCTCGCTGGCTTGCTCAAAATGGAAAAGCAAATCTTGCATGGAAAACGCTTAGAAGAATGCGACGATCTTCGGCTCAAACACGACACGAATTACGGTAGGTTTATAAAAAATTGGAATTGATAGTTATATTCTTTCCGGAAAGCCCAGAATTCTGATCTATTTTTAAATTCCGGAAAGTTATAAATTCTGATTTATTATTTTCTTTCCGGAAAGTTGTAAATTCTGGTGTATTATATTTTTTCCGGAAAGTTATAAATTCTGGTTTATTATTCTTTTTCCGGAAGGTTGCAAATTTGGTTTATTATTTTCTTTACGGAAATTTTGATTAATTTTTAAATTCCGGAAGGTTTAAATTCTGGTCTATTATTTTTTTTCCCAAAGGTTGTAAATTCTGATTTATTATATTCTTTCCGGAAAATTATATTAAATTATAATATAATATATTTAAGTGAAATTGAGGCTGCTATAAATAATATTAACAATAATATTACTACAATTACAAATCCACAATTGGGAGAGAATGAGGATATTCAAAAACTAGAAAATAAGCCAACAACAAAGAAGGCTGGAATAAGCGATATTTTGACAGTTTCTTGGCTGAGAACAGTACTTTTAGTTGGTATTGCTGTTGCTATAACACAGCAAGCATATGGAGTAGCAATAGGAATGCTTTATGGGACTGAAGTGCTTCGAGAAGCTGGGCTAGATACAAAAATGGCTTTAATCGCTAATATTGGAATTGGGGTAGAAAAAAGAAAAATTTAAATTAAAAAATATTTTTTTAAAGTTAGTCTCGTTTCTGGCTTCTTGGGCGGGTCTTTTAGTAGTTTCTAGAGTTGGACGCCGTTCTCTTCTCATTTTCGGCCAAATAGGCACTTTATCAGCACATTTAGCTATAGTTGTTTGTTCAGCAATTTTGCCTTATGGAACAGCTCGTGGTTGGGCTACTTTTGGCCTTTTACTCCCCTTCTTAGCATTCTCACAGGGGGCTATATCTACAGTCACTTGGTTTTTATATTTTAGAGATTTTTCTAAAATTATTTTTAAGGTTAATGTCTGCAGAAATATTTCCTTTAAGTATGCGCGGTATTGGTACAGGCATTTGTATGTTATCTGCATGGACAACTGCTTGTACTATTAGTCAATTATTTCCTGTAAGTATAACTTCCCGGAAAGAATATAATAAACCAGAATTTATAACATTCCGGAAAGAATATAATAAATAATTCCGGAAGAAATATAATAAATCAGAATTTATAACTTTCCGGAAAGAATAAAATAATCAGAATTTAAACCTTCCGGAAAAAATATAAAAAAATAATTCCTGAAAGAGAATAATAATCAGTATAACTTTCCGGAAAGAATATAATAAATCAGAATTTATACATTCCGGAAAAATATAATAATTCCGGAAAAAATATAATAATCAGAATCTATACCTTCCGGAAAAAATATAATAAGCAATTCCGGAAGAAATATAATAAATCAGAATTTATAACCTCCCACATTAATTTATTAAAAATAACCTAAATAAAACAGATCTGTGTCAACAATTTTGGCCAAGCTTTTACCTTTTCTGGTTTCTTTATTTTTGGTTCAATCTTATTAATATTTACCTGGCTTTATCTACCCGAAACAAGAAATAAAACCCTCGAACAATTAGAATGCCAATTCCAAAATGGTGATTGGTTGGCTTTAAAAAAGCCGGGGATTAGCAATGCGGAAAGACGTTTAAATCGAAAAGCAGCTGAAGCTAGAGAGGAAGACGAAGAAGAAAAGAAAAATAGGTCTTTAAGTATTGTTAAAGAAGAAATTCCGGAAGGAAAATATTAATTTTTATTTTTAATTAAATAAATTATTAGGGTTGCCCCTTTCTTCTCTCTCTCCACGTTATCCTCAATTTTCGAGTAGTCTCAATTTCCGGCTGTTTTTTGTTCGTTAAAAAATTATTTAATTTAATAATTTAATTTTTTTAAATGAAGAGAGGAGGGTACTAGCAACCCTAATTAAAAATTTTCAAAATTTTTTTTAATTTGACCATGTATGTTTATTTAAATTACATACTACTCTTAATTATTTTAAATATTTACCACTTGCTTTCAATTCGAACGCAAATTATTTTTTAATAATTATTTTTTATACTTTATTTATTTTTAAATAAATGATAAAGACTTTAATTCTTTAATTTTTTAAATTTTTTTAATTATTAATCTATTAATTGTTTTATTAAAAGATTAATTATTCTGTCTAAAAATTAAATTTTTCTTACGTGTACTTTAATTATTAAATATATTTTCAACTCAATTTTATCAGTTTGATAACTAATCAGCTGTCTTAATTCATTAGTAAATAAATTTAAAGAAAGAACAATTTTATAAAGAAGAGTAAATGTACTTTTGGGTGTTTATTAAACTAATTTTTACTTTAAAAATATTATTCTTAATATTTCTGAGTTGAAATAATGATGATTGGGTTTGAGGTAGGGATCACTAAAGGAAGCTATTTCGGAAGAGAAAATTAGTTGATGTCTTCAATGTGTTCCTCTACTGGAAGAGGAAACATTAAAATATTTCCGGAATATTACCAATAAATTATTTTAAAAATTATTTTTTTAACTCTAGAATGATTATTGGATTAATATTACTTCATTTATTTACTTTAATTTTTTGGAATTTTGTATGGAAACGAAGAAAAATGCCCCCGGGCCCAGCACCTCTCCCTTTCCTTGGAAATTTAAATGAATTTTCTGCCTTGGCCGCTGTCGATGGAATTGGATACAAAGCTATGGAACATTATAAAAATATTTACGGGCCTGTATATACTTTGTGGATGGGGGAAGTAAATAAATAAATTAATTATTTTTAATTGCTCTGTGCTTTAATTGGAAAATTATTTCGATGCAATTTAATTAAGAGACTTTAATTAGAATAAATAATTTAAAAATAAATTAAAAATTATTAAAAAATATTTATTTATTCAAGGACCCATATGTAATTATATCTGATTATGAATTAATTAGACAAGTCTTCCTACGCCAAGCAGAACCTGCTGGGGGTCGTTATTTCTTTAAAGTTGCAAAGATTTTGAGTGGTACGTTTAATTATTATTATACTTCCGGAAGGTTATATTTAATTTATTGCAATAATAATATAACTTTCCGGAAATTAAACTATAATTTCTTATTTATTTCTGAATTCCGGAAAAATGTAAATTCTGGTTTAAATATACTTTCCGGAAGTTATATGTAAATTCTGATTTATTATTTTCTTTCCGGAAAGTTATATTATTTCCGTTAAAAATTCTGATAAATTTATAAATTCCGGAAGGTTATAAGTAAATTATGGTTTATTATTTTCTTTCCGGAAAATGTTGAATTTTAATGCTTAATTTATTCAGCAACTCGAGGGGAAAATCATGGTATGACCAGAACTAACGGAGATGAATGGCGTTTTCTTCGACGTAGCTCTTTAAATATTCTTAGAGATTTGGGAATGGGAAGAAGCAAATTAGACGAATTAATGAAACCAGAATTTCGTAAATTATCAGCAAAAATTAGAACAGAAAAATCAAATGGGGTAAAAGCCCATGATTTGTCCAAATTAATAATTGAATTGAATGGGTCTGCTATAGAATTACTTTTATTCGGGCATCCTATTGAAGAAGTAATTTTTTAAAAAATTAAAAAAATTGAAAAAAAATTTAAAGGAAAAAATGGAAAATTTTACAAAATTGTATGATGATCTAAAAACATTTATTACTCTAGTTCCGTGGTTAGTTAATTAATATACATATATGTATGATAATTTAATTGCTTCCGGAAAGCAATTGAACCAGAAAATAATTATAAACCGGGATTTATAACTTTCCGGAATTTAAAAATAAATCAGAATTAGTTTAATTTCCGGAAGATTATAAATAAATTCTGATTTAATTATAACTTTCCGAAAGGGTTATATTATTCTGGTTTATTTTATTAAGCGAATTCTGAGTTATTCTCTTTCCGGAAAGTATACTTAAATTCTGGTTAATTTATAACTTTCCTGAACATATTATTTTGTATTATTTAAGGAAAACAACACAAATGTGGGCCTCTATGTGGTAATAATTAATAAATTAAATAATTAATTTAAAAAATTTAAAAGGTGGCTTCGACATTTTCCTCCATTTTCTTTTGGATTTAAATTAGTTGATAGAATAGTAACAGATTTATTTAAAAATGTTGATGAGGAGATTTTATTAAAATTAAATGAAAGAGAACAAAAAATAAATAATAAAAATAATAATTATTATTGTTTTGTGGATGCTTTTTTAGATGATATTGAAAAATTTGAAAATGAAGATAAAAATATAGAAATACCTTTAAAACAACATAAATATTTTAAGTAATTAATTGATAAATTTAAAAATTTTTTAAAATTATTTTTTAGTGATGAAGCGCTTAGAAATTTATGTTTTGATCTTTATATTGCTTCTAATGTAGGGTTTTATTTTAATTATTAAATGAAATGCCGGAGTTCTGATTTATATAAATTCTGATAACTTTAATAAATAATAAATCATAATTTATAACTTTCCGGAAAGAAAATAATAAATCAGAATTTATAACTTTCCTAAGTTTAATTTTCGGAAAGTTAAACTAAATGTAAATTCTGATCTTAAAATAGTAATTAAGATTTTATTCAATTAAAAATTAATTAAATTTAAAGTCAACAACAGCAAATACAACAGAATTTATGTGTTTATATTTAACTTTAAATCAAAATATTCAAAATAAATTACATGAAGAATTAAAAGTATTTTTTTTAATTTTAAAAAATATTTTATAAGTTTAATTAAAAAAAGAATTATGCAAAAACTAATGGATTAATAACTAAAGCAATTGAACAATTAAATAATAATGAAAGCGGGGATTTGTGTTTGGACTATATTTGCTCGGCTATTAGTTTGGAACACAGACCTAAATTAATTTATACAAATGCTGTTGTTAATGTAAAGATATTTATTTTTTGTAAATTTATTTTAAAATAACTAGAGGGGTCTTATACTAATTTGATTCCGGTTCCAGATATACTAAGATTTCCAAGACACAGCTCAATAATAAATCTACGGTCTAGACGATATCTCTTTAATAAAACCCTTTCAAAACGTGAAAGACAATTCATTCATAATCCTTCAAGATATCCTTAAAAATCTCGTTATGGTGATTTCTTTTTACATTCATACCTTCGACTTTACTCATATCCATTGTATCCCCAATTTAAGGTAATTTTTTTTTAAATTTAGCGGCATAGGGAATGTCTAAACGATATTACTGATAATGCATACAACTAGAAATAATAATCTAAAGTTTTCACTATCAAAATAATTAAAAAAATTTTCAGGAAACATTAAGACTCGTTAATTTAGTCCCTTTCAATCTGGGGCATTTAGCCTTGGAAGATTTAAATGTTGGAAAGTTTGTGTTGCCCAAAGGTACATTTATGATACCTCAAGTATCTGATGTTCTTTTTGATCCAAAGGTTTCTAAAAATATTTTAATTGAAAAAATATTTATATTTAGATATACCCAAATCCTCAAAATTTTGAACCTGAACGTTATATAGATAATGAAGGGAAATTAAAAAAAGCTGACGAGCTAATAGCTTTTGGTGTGGGGAAAAGGTAAGAGTAAAAATGTTAATTTTTTTTCTGGAAAATTCAAAAATTTTTTTTTGAAAAATATTTCAAAAAAAATATTATGGAAGAAAAAATTTTTACAGAAAATGAATTTTTTGGAAGAAAATTTGTCTTCAAAAATTTTTTAATTAATTTTTAAGGCAATGTGCTGGAGAAGCTTTAGCAAGAATGATGCTTTTCCTTTTTGCTGCAAACTTTTTTCTTGCCTACAAATTATTACCAGAAGACCCATTAAAACCTCCAAGCATAGAGAAACTTGGAGGTTTGACAGTTTATGTAAAAGAAAAATATAAACTTAGAATAGAGCCTTATTTAGATTTGTTTTAATTAAAAAACTTTAATTAATAAAACAAATATTCTATATATCAACCGAAACTACATTAAAAACAGTCTATAAAACTTGTTCTAAGCGGAATCTACAGTAACCCTATCTATTTGTGAAAATTTTTGAAAAAAATTTTTTAATATTTTTTGGGACATGGAAGACTCAGAGGGGTGTTTCTCCGCGAATACATGACTTATTTGGATATACTATAGCTCATTCGAAACTACATTAAAAACAGTCTATAAAACTTGTTCTAAGCGGATTCTACAGTAACCCTATCTATTTGTGAAAATTTTTGAAAAAAATTTTTGAATATTTTTTGGGACATGGAAGACTCAGAGGGGTGTTTCTCCGCGAATACATGACTTATTTGGAGATACTATAGCTCATTCGAAACTACATTAAAAACAGTCTATAAAACTTGTTCTAAGCGGATTCTACAGTAACCCTATCTATTTGTGAAAATTTTTGAAAAAAATTTTTGAATATTTTTTGGGACATGGAAGACTCAGAGGGGTGTTTCTCCGCGAATACATGACTTATTTGGAGATACTATAGCTCATTCGAAACTACATTAAAAACAGTCTATAAAACTTGTTCTAAGCGGATTCTACAGTAACCCTATCTATTTGTGAAAATTTTTGAAAAAAATTTTTGAATATTTTTTGGGACATGGAAGACTCAGAGGGGTGTTTCTCCGCGAATACATGACTTATTTGGAGATACTATAGCTCATTCGAAACTACATTAAAAACAGTCTATAAAACTTGTTCTAAGCGGATTCTACAGTAACCCTATCATTTGTGAAAATTTTTGAAAAAAATTTTTGAATATTTTTTGGGACATGGAAGACTCAGAGGGGTGTTTCTCCGCGAATACATGACTTATTTGGATATACTATAGCTCATTCGAAACTACATTAAAAACAGTCTATAAAACTTGTTCTAAGCGGATTCTACAGTAACCCTATCTATTTGTGAAAATTTTTGAAAAAAATTTTTGAATATTTTTTGGGACATGGAAGACTCAGAGGGGTGTTTCTCCGCGAATACATGACTTATTTGGATATACTATAGCTCATTCGAAACTACATTAAAAACAGTCTATAAAACTTGTTCTAAGCGGATTCTACAGTAACCCTATCTATTTGTGAAAATTTTTGAAAAAAATTTTTGAATATTTTTTGGGACATGGAAGACTCAGAGGGGTGTTTCTCCGCGAATACATGACTTATTTGGAGATACTATAGCTCATTCGAAACTACATTAAAAACAGTCTATAAAACTTGTTCTAAGCGGATTCTACAGTAACCCTATCATTTGTGAAAATTTTTGAAAAAAATTTTTGAATATTTTTTGGGACATGGAAGACTCAGAGGGGTGTTTCTCCGCGAATACATGACTTATTTGGATATACTATAGCTCATTCGAAACTACATTAAAAACAGTCTATAAAACTTGTTCTAAGCGGAATCTAAAGTAACCCTATCTATTTGTGAAAATTTTTGAAAATAATTTTTTGAATATTTTTTGGGACATGGAAGACTCAGAGGGGTGTTTCTCCGCGAATACATGACTTATTTGGATATACTATAGCTCATTCGAAACTACATTAAAAACAGTCTATAAAACTTGTTCTAAGCGGATTCTACAGTAACCCTATCTATTTGTGAAAATTTTTGAAGTAAATTTTTGAATATTTTTTGGGACATGGAAGACTCAGAGTGGTGTTTCTCCGCGAATACATGACTTATTTGGATATACTATAGCTCATTCGAAACTACATTAAAAACAGTCTATAAAACTTGTTCTAAGCGGATTCTACAGTAACCCTATCATTTGTGAAAATTTTTGAAAATAATTTTTTGAATATTTTTTGGGACATGGAAGACTCAGAGGGGTGTTTCTCCGCGAATACATGACTTATTTGGATATACTATAGCTCATTCGAAACTACATTAAAAACAGTCTATAAAACTTGTTCTAAGCGGATTCTACAGTAACCCTATCATTTGTGAAAATTTTTGAAAATAATTTTTTGAATATTTTTTGGGACATGGAAGACTCAGAGGGGTGTTTCTCCGCGAATACATGACTTATTTGGATATACTATAGCTCATTCGAAACTACATTAAAAACAGTCTATAAAACTTGTTCTAAGCGGATTCTACAGTAACCCTATCTATTTGTGAAAATTTTTGAAAATAATTTTTTGAATATTTTTTGGAACATGGAAGACTCAGAGGGGTGTTTCTCCGCGAATACATGACTTATTTGGATATACTATAGCTCATTCGAAACTACATTAAAAACAGTCTATAAAACATGTTCTAAGCGGATTCTACAGTAACCCTATCTATTTGTGAAAATTTTTGAAAATAATTTTTTGAATATTTTTTGGGACATGGAAGACTCAGAGGGGTGTTTCTCCGCGAATACATGACTTATTTGGATATACTATAGCTCATTCGAAACTACATTAAAAACAGTCTATAAAACTTGTTCTAAGCGGATTCTACAGTAACCCTATCTATTTGTGAAAATTTTTGAAAAAAATTTTTGAATATTTTTTGGGACATGGAAGACTCAGAGGGGTGTTTCTCCGCGAATACATGACTTATTTGGATATACTATAGCTCATTCGAAACTACATTAAAAACAGTCTATAAAACTTGTTCTAAGCGGATTCTACAGTAACCCTATCATTTGTGAAAATTTTTGAAAAAAATTTTTTGAATATTTTTTGGGACATGGAAGACTCAGAGGGGTGTTTCTCCGCGAATACATGACTTATTTGGATATACTATAGCTCATTCGAAACTACATTAAAAACAGTCTATAAAAATTGTTCTAAGCGGATTCTACAGTAACCCTATCTATTTGTGAAAATTTTTGAAAAAAATTTTTGAATATTTTTTGGGACATGGAAGACTCAGAGGGGTGTTTCTCCGCGAATACATGACTTATTTGGATATACTATAGCTCATTCGAAACTACATTAAAAACAGTCTATAAAACTTGTTCTAAGCGGATTCTACAGTAACCCTATCTATTTGTGAAAATATTTGAAAAAAATTTTTGAATATTTTTTGGGAAATGGAAGACTCATAGGGGTGTTTCTCCGCGAATACATGACTTATTTGGATATACTATAGCTCATTCGAAACTACATTAAAAACAGTCTATAAAACTTGTTCTAAGCGGAATCTACAGTAACACTATCTATTTGTGAAAATTTTTGAAAAAAAATTTTGAATATTTTTTGGGACATGGAAGACTCAGAGGGGTGTTTCTCCGCGAATACATGACTTATTTGGATATACTATAGCTCATTCGAAACTACATTAAAAACAGTCTATAAAACTTGTTCTAAGCGGATTCTACAGTAACCCTATCTATTTGTGAAAATTTTTGAAAAAAATTTTTGAATATTTTTTGGGACATGGAAGACTCAGAGGGGTGTTTCTCCGCGAATACATGACTTATTTGGATATACTATAGCTCATTCGAAACTACATTAAAAACAGTCTATAAAACTTGTTCTAAGCGGATTCTACAGTAACCCTATCTATTTGTGAAAATATTTGAAAAAAATTTTTGAATATTTTTTGGGAAATGGAAGACTCATAGGGGTGTTTCTCCGCGAATACATGACTTATTTGGATATACTATAGCTCATTCGAAACTACATTAAAAACAGTCTATAAAACTTGTTCTAAGCGGAATCTACAGTAACACTATCTATTTGTGAAAATTTTTGAAAAAAAATTTTGAATATTTTTTGGGACATGGAAGACTCAGAGGGGTGTTTCTCCGCGAATACATGACTTATTTGGATATACTATAGCTCATTCGAAACTACATTAAAAACAGTCTATAAAACTTGTTCTAAGCGGATTCTACAGTAACCCTATCTATTTGTGAAAATTTTTGAAAAAAATTTTTGAATATTTTTTGGGACATGGAAGACTCAGAGGGGTGTTTCTCCGCGAATACATGACTTATTTGGATATACTATAGCTCATTCGAAACTACATTAAAAACAGTCTATAAAACTTGTTCTAAGCGGATTCTACAGTAACCCTATCATTTGTGAAAATTTTTGAAAAAAATTTTTTGAATATTTTTTGGGACATGGAAGACTCAGAGGGGTGTTTCTCCGCGAATACATGACTTATTTGGATATACTATAGCTCATTCGAAACTACATTAAAAACAGTCTATAAAAATTGTTCTAAGCGGATTCTACAGTAACCCTATCTATTTGTGAAAATTTTTGAAAAAAATTTTTGAATATTTTTTGGGACATGGAAGACTCAGAGGGGTGTTTCTCCGCGAATACATGACTTATTTGGATATACTATAGCTCATTCGAAACTACATTAAAAACAGTCTATAAAACTTGTTCTAAGCGGATTCTACAGTAACCCTATCTATTTGTGAAAATATTTGAAAAAAATTTTTGAATATTTTTTGGGAAATGGAAGACTCATAGGGGTGTTTCTCCGCGAATACATGACTTATTTGGATATACTATAGCTCATTCGAAACTACATTAAAAACAGTCTATAAAACTTGTTCTAAGCGGAATCTACAGTAACACTATCTATTTGTGAAAATTTTTGAAAAAAAATTTTGAATATTTTTTGGGACATGGAAGACTCAGAGGGGTGTTTCTCCGCGAATACATGACTTATTTGGATATACTATAGCTCATTCGAAACTACATTAAAAACAGTCTATAAAACTTGTTCTAAGCGGATTCTACAGTAACCCTATCTATTTGTGAAAATTTTTGAAAATAATTTTTTGAATATTTTTTGGGACATGGAAGACTCAGAGGGGTGTTTCTCCGCGAATACATGACTTATTTGGATATACTATAGCTCATTCGAAACTACATTAAAAACAGTCTATAAAACTTGTTCTAAGCGGATTCTACAGTAACCCTATCTATTTGTGAAAATTTTTGAAAAAAATTTTTGAATATTTTTTGGGACATGGAAGACTCAGAGGGGTGTTTCTCCGCGAATACATGACTTATTTGGATATACTATAGCTCATTCGAAACTACATTAAAAACAGTCTATAAAACTTGTTCTAAGCGGATTCTACAGTAACCCTATCTATTTGTGAAAATTTTTGAAAAAAATTTTTGAATATTTTTTGGGACATGGAAGACTCAGAGGGGTGTTTCTCCGCGAATACATGACTTATTTGGATATACTATAGCTCATTCGAAACTACATTAAAAACAGTCTATAAAACTTGTTCTAAGCGGATTCTACAGTAACCCTATCTATTTGTGAAAATTTTTGAAAAAAATTTTTTAATATTTTTTGGGACATGGAAGACTCAGAGGGGTGTTTCTCCGCGAATACATGACTTATTTGGATATACTATAGCTCATTCGAAACTACATTAAAAACAGTCTATAAAACTTGTTCTAAGCGGATTCTACAGTAACCCTATCTATTTGTGAAAATTTTTGAAAAAAATTTTTTAATATTTTTTGGGACATGGAAGACTCAGAGGGGTGTTTCTCCGCGAATACATGACTTATTTGGATATACTATAGCTCATTCGAAACTACATTAAAAACAGTCTATAAAACTTGTTCTAAGCGGATTCTACAGTAACCCTATCTATTTGTGAAAATTTTTGAAAATAATTTTTTGAATATTTTTTGGGACATGGAAGACTCAGAGGGGTGTTTCTCCGCGAATACATGACTTATTTGGATATACTATAGCTCATTCGAAACTACATTAAAAACAGTCTATAAAACTTGTTCTAAGCGGATTCTACAGTAACCCTATCATTTGTGAAAATTTTTGAAAATAATTTTTTGAATATTTTTTGGGACATGGAAGACTCAGAGGGGTGTTTCTCCGCGAATACATGACTTATTTGGATATACTATAGCTCATTCGAAACTACATTAAAAACAGTCTATAAAACTTGTTCTAAGCGGAATCTACAGTAACACTATCTATTTGTGAAAATTTTTGAAAAAAAATTTTGAATATTTTTTGGGACATGGAAGACTCAGAGGGGTGTTTCTCCGCGAATACATGACTTATTTGGATATACTATAGCTCATTCGAAACTACATTAAAAACAGTCTATAAAACTTGTTCTAAGCGGATTCTACATTAACCCTATCTATTTGTGAAAATTTTTGAAAAAAATTTTTGAATATTTTTTGGGACATGGAAGACTCAGAGGGGTGTTTCTCCGCGAATACATGACTTATTTGGATACCGTATTTACTCTATTAGAGCCCCATGGGGCTCTATTTTTCAACCTTCCTCCAAACGGGGGCTATATTAAGGAGGGGGGCTCTAATAGAGACGGGGGGCTGTATTTTTCAACCTATTTTTAAAATAGGAACAGGTTTTTCATTCAATTTATAGACATTCTAACTTTTAAGATCAATTGTAATTTTAGCACAAAAACAAGATAGGTATTGCATGATAATGCATGCAACAGTTTTCCTTTTCTCCAAAAGTTATAAAGCTAGGTTTTATGTACTTTTTGGATAAAGGATAACATTCAATTAGTTCCATTATTTTTGGAATTCCATTGTTGAGGAATGTGGGGACGAAGTATATCTAGGAATTTGTGAGTACTGAAGGAAATAATGTAATCGGAAAGATCAGGGGCTTCAATGATCAAGAGTGATATGAGTTATTTATTTTAATTTATTTATTATTAATTGGGTTAGCAGGTTGGGAATTAATGAGGGATTAAATAATAAATTTTATATCAGAAGATAGAAAATGGTTCAAGCATTAATAATCGTGTTAAATTTTAAAATGGTTAAGCTCAGGCCGAGAAATAACACAGTTACTAGCCACCCATTATCTAAGCTTAACATCACGACTAACTTATCCTTGGGACAGCGATTGGAAAGTATTTGGTGAATATCAGGGAAAGAGCCGTCCTGATTTCGCTTCTCGAAATCTGTAATTTTTCTCGTTCCTGGTGCCTACAAGTACGTCCTAAATGAATGTGAAAAGGGAAATCACTTCATTCATCAAAGGAGTTGTCAGCTGGCCAATCCATCGAGTCTTATAGGGAAGAGCTCTCCCTATATTCCCCCATTGCGTACGATTTAACTATTTTTTATAAACTGCGTTATTCACACAAGATTAAAACATGCGCGACTCTGGCTATAACGAGGGACTGGGGAACGGGAACAACATTTTAGCTTAAATTATTTATTTGACATTTCACAAAAAGGGGGGCTCTGTTAAAGAGGGGGGCTCTAATAGAGACGGGGGGCTCTATTTTTCAACCATCCTCGAAACGGGGGCTTTATTAAGGAGGGGGCTCTAATTGAGAGGGGGGCTATAATAGAGTAAATACGGTATACTATAGCTCATTCGAAACTACATTAAAAACAGTCTATAAAACTTGTTCTAAGCGGATTCTACAGTAACCCTATCTATTTGTGAAAATATTTGAAAAAAATTTTTGAATATTTTTTGGGAAATGGAAGACTCATAGGGGTGTTTCTCCGCGAATACATGACTTATTTGGATATACTATAGCTCATTCGAAACTACATTAAAAACAGTCTATAAAACTTGTTCTAAGCGGAATCTACAGTAACACTATCTATTTGTGAAAATTTTTGAAAAAAAATTTTGAATATTTTTTGGGACATGGAAGACTCAGAGGGGTGTTTCTCCGCGAATACATGACTTATTTGGATATACTATAGCTCATTCGAAACTACATTAAAAACAGTCTATAAAACTTGTTCTAAGCGGATTCTACAGTAACCCTATCTATTTGTGAAAATTTTTGAAAAAAATTTTTGAATATTTTTTGGGACATGGAAGACTCAGAGGGGTGTTTCTCCGCGAATACATGACTTATTTGGATATACTATAGCTCATTCGAAACTACATTAAAAACAGTCTATAAAACTTGTTCTAAGCGGATTCTACAGTAACCCTATCATTTGTGAAAATTTTTGAAAAAAATTTTTTGAATATTTTTTGGGACATGGAAGACTCAGAGGGGTGTTTCTCCGCGAATACATGACTTATTTGGATATACTATAGCTCATTCGAAACTACATTAAAAACAGTCTATAAAAATTGTTCTAAGCGGATTCTACAGTAACCCTATCTATTTGTGAAAATTTTTGAAAAAAATTTTTGAATATTTTTTGGGACATGGAAGACTCAGAGGGGTGTTTCTCCGCGAATACATGACTTATTTGGATATACTATAGCTCATTCGAAACTACATTAAAAACAGTCTATAAAACTTGTTCTAAGCGGATTCTACAGTAACCCTATCTATTTGTGAAAATTTTTGAAAATAATTTTTTGAATATTTTTTGGGACATGGAAGACTCAGAGGGGTGTTTCTCCGCGAATACATGACTTATTTGGATATACTATAGCTCATTCGAAACTACATTAAAAACAGTCTATAAAACTTGTTCTAAGCGGATTCTACAGTAACCCTATCTATTTGTGAAAATTTTTGAAAAAAATTTTTGAATATTTTTTGGGACATGGAAGACTCAGAGGGGTGTTTCTCCGCGAATACATGACTTATTTGGATATACTATAGCTCATTCGAAACTACATTAAAAACAGTCTATAAAACTTGTTCTAAGCGGATTCTACAGTAACCCTATCTATTTGTGAAAATTTTTGAAAAAAATTTTTGAATATTTTTTGGGACATGGAAGACTCAGAGGGGTGTTTCTCCGCGAATACATGACTTATTTGGATATACTATAGCTCATTCGAAACTACATTAAAAACAGTCTATAAAACTTGTTCTAAGCGGATTCTACAGTAACCCTATCTATTTGTGAAAATTTTTGAAAAAAATTTTTTAATATTTTTTGGGACATGGAAGACTCAGAGGGGTGTTTCTCCGCGAATACATGACTTATTTGGATATACTATAGCTCATTCGAAACTACATTAAAAACAGTCTATAAAACTTGTTCTAAGCGGATTCTACAGTAACCCTATCTATTTGTGAAAATTTTTGAAAATAATTTTTTGAATATTTTTTGGGACATGGAAGACTCAGAGGGGTGTTTCTCCGCGAATACATGATTTATTTGGATATACTATAGCTCATTCGAAACTACATTAAAAACAGTCTATAAAACTTGTTCTAAGCGGAATCTACAGTAACCCTATCTATTTGTAAAAATTTTTGAAAAAAATTTTTGAATATTTTTTGGGACATGGAAGACTCAGAGGGGTGTTTCTCCGCGAATACATGACTTATTTGGATATACTATAGCTCATTCGAAACTACATTAAAAACAGTCTATAAAACTTGTTCTAAGCGGATTCTACAGTAACCCTATCTATTTGTGAAAATTTTTGAAAAAAATTTTTGAATATTTTTTGGGACATGGAAGACTCAGAGGGGTGTTTCTCCGCGAATACATGACTTATTTGGATATACTATAGCTCATTCGAAACTACATTAAAAACAGTCTATAAAACTTGTTCTAAGCGGATTCTACAGTAACCCTATCTATTTGTGAAAATTTTTGAAAAAAATTTTTGAATATTTTTTGGGACATGGAAGACTCAGAGGGGTGTTTCTCCGCGAATACATGACTTATTTGGATATACTATAGCTCATTCGAAACTACATTAAAAACAGTCTATAAAACTTGTTCTAAGCGGATTTTACAGTAACCCTATCTATTTGTGAAAATTTTTGAAAAAAATTTTTGAATATTTTTTGGGACATGGAAGACTCAGAGGGGTGTTTCTCCGCGAATACATGACTTATTTGGATATACTATAGCTCATTCGAAACTACATTAAAAACAGTCTATAAAACTTGTTCTAAGCGGATTCTACAGTAACCCTATCTATTTGTGAAAATTTTTGAAAAAAATTTTTTAATATTTTTTGGGACATGGAAGACTCAGAGGGGTGTTTCTCCGCGAATACATGACTTATTTGGATATACTATAGCTCATTCGAAACTACATTAAAAACAGTCTATAAAACTTGTTCTAAGCGGATTCTACAGTAACCCTATCTATTTGTGAAAATTTTTGAAAATAATTTTTTGAATATTTTTTGGGACATGGAAGACTCAGAGGGGTGTTTCTCCGCGAATACATGACTTATTTGGATATACTATAGCTCATTCGAAACTACATTAAAAACAGTCTATAAAACTTGTTCTAAGCGGAATCTACAGTAACCCTATCTATTTGTAAAAATTTTTGAAAAAAATTTTTGAATATTTTTTGGGACATGGAAGACTCAGAGGGGTGTTTCTCCGCGAATACATGACTTATTTGGATATACTATAGCTCATTCGAAACTACATTAAAAACAGTCTATAAAACTTGTTCTAAGCGGATTCTACAGTAACCCTATCTATTTGTGAAAATTTTTGAAAAAAATTTTTGAATATTTTTTGGGACATGGAAGACTCAGAGGGGTGTTTCTCCGCGAATACATGACTTATTTGGATATACTATAGCTCATTCGAAACTACATTAAAAACAGTCTATAAAACTTGTTCTAAGCGGATTCTACAGTAACCCTATCTATTTGTGAAAATTTTTGAAAAAAATTTTTGAATATTTTTTGGGACATGGAAGACTCAGAGGGGTGTTTCTCCGCGAATACATGACTTATTTGGATATACTATAGCTCATTCGAAACTACATTAAAAACAGTCTATAAAACTTGTTCTAAGCGGATTTTACAGTAACCCTATCTATTTGTGAAAATTTTTGAAAATAATTTTTTGAATATTTTTTGGGACATGGAAGACTCAGAGGGGTGTTTCTCCGCGAATACATGACATATTTGGATATACTATAGCTCATTCGAAACTACATTAAAAACAGTCTATAAAACTTGTTCTAAGCGGATTCTACAGTAACCCTATCTATTTGTGAAAATATTTGAAAAAAATTTTTGAATATTTTTTGGGACATGGAAGACTCAGAGGGGTGTTTCTCCGCGAATACATGACTTATTTGGATATACTATAGCTCATTCGAAACTACATTAAAAACAGTCTATAAAACTTGTTCTAAGCGGAATCTACAGTAACCCTATCTATTTGTAAAAATTTTTGAAAAAAATTTTTGAATATTTTTTGGGACATGGAAGACTCAGAGGGGTGTTTCTCCGCGAATACATGACTTATTTGGATATACTATAGCTCATTCGAAACTACATTAAAAACAGTCTATAAAACTTGTTCTAAGCGGATTCTACAGTAACCCTATCTATTTGTGAAAATTTTTGAAAAAATTTTTGAATATTTTTTGGTACATGGAAGACTCAGAGGGGTGTTTCTCCGCAAATACATGACTTATTTGGATATACTATAGCTCATTCGAAACTACATTAAAAACAGTCTATAAAACTTGTTCTAAGCGGATTCTACAGTAACCCTATCTATTTGTGAAAATTTTTGAAAAAAATTTTTGAATATTTTTTGGGACATGGAAGACTCAGAGGGGTGTTTCTCCGCGAATACATGACTTATTTGGATATACTATAGCTCATTCGAAACTACATTAAAAACAGTCTATAAAACTTGTTCTAAGCGGAATCTACAGTAACCCTATCTATTTGTGAAAATTTTTGAAAATAATTTTTTGAATATTTTTTGGGACATGGAAGACTCAGAGGGGTGTTTCTCCGCGAATACATGACATATTTGGATATACTATAGCTCATTCGAAACTACATTAAAAACAGTCTATAAAACTTGTTCTAAGCGGATTCTACAGTAACCCTATCTATTTGTGAAAATATTTGAAAAAAATTTTTGAATATTTTTTGGGACATGGAAGACTCAGAGGGGTGTTTCTCCGCGAATACATGACTTATTTGGATATACTATAGCTCATTCGAAACTACATTAAAAACAGTCTATAAAACTTGTTCTAAGCGGAATCTACAGTAACCCTATCTATTTGTAAAAATTTTTGAAAAAAATTTTTGAATATTTTTTGGGACATGGAAGACTCAGAGGGGTGTTTCTCCGCGAATACATGACTTATTTGGATATACTATAGCTCATTCGAAACTACATTAAAAACAGTCTATAAAACTTGTTCTAAGCGGATTCTACAGTAACCCTATCTATTTGTGAAAATTTTTGAAAAAAATTTTTGAATATTTTTTGGTACATGGAAGACTCAGAGGGGTGTTTCTCCGCAAATACATGACTTATTTGGATATACTATAGCTCATTCGAAACTACATTAAAAACAGTCTATAAAACTTGTTCTAAGCGGATTCTACAGTAACCCTATCTATTTGTGAAAATTTTTGAAAAAAATTTTTGAATATTTTTTGGGACATGGAAGACTCAGAGGGGTGTTTCTCCGCGAATACATGACTTATTTGGATATACTATAGCTCATTCGAAACTACATTAAAAACAGTCTATAAAACTTGTTCTAAGCGGATTCTACAGTAACCCTATCTATTTGTGAAAATTTTTGAAAAAAATTTTTGAATATTTTTTGGGACATGGAAGACTCAGAGGGGTGTTTCTCCGCGAATACATGACTTATTTGGATATACTATAGCTCATTCGAAACTACATTAAAAACAGTCTATAAAACTTGTTCTAAGCGGATTTTACAGTAACCCTATCTATTTGTGAAAATTTTTGAAAATAATTTTTTGAATATTTTTTGGGACATGGAAGACTCAGAGGGGTGTTTCTCCGCGAATACATGACATATTTGGATATACTATAGCTCATTCGAAACTACATTAAAAACAGTCTATAAAACTTGTTCTAAGCGGATTCTACAGTAACCCTATCTATTTGTGAAAATATTTGAAAAAAATTTTTGAATATTTTTTGGGACATGGAAGACTCAGAGGGGTGTTTCTCCGCGAATACATGACTTATTTGGATATACTATAGCTCATTCGAAACTACATTAAAAACAGTCTATAAAACTTGTTCTAAGCGGAATCTACAGTAACCCTATCTATTTGTAAAAATTTTTGAAAAAAATTTTTGAATATTTTTTGGGACATGGAAGACTCAGAGGGGTGTTTCTCCGCGAATACATGACTTATTTGGATATACTATAGCTCATTCGAAACTACATTAAAAACAGTCTATAAAACTTGTTCTAAGCGGATTCTACAGTAACCCTATCTATTTGTGAAAATTTTTGAAAAAAATTTTTGAATATTTTTTGGTACATGGAAGACTCAGAGGGGTGTTTCTCCGCAAATACATGACTTATTTGGATATACTATAGCTCATTCGAAACTACATTAAAAACAGTCTATAAAACTTGTTCTAAGCGGATTCTACAGTAACCCTATCTATTTGTGAAAATTTTTGAAAAAAATTTTTGAATATTTTTTGGGACATGGAAGACTCAGAGGGGTGTTTCTCCGCGAATACATGACTTATTTGGATATACTATAGCTCATTCGAAACTACATTAAAAACAGTCTATAAAACTTGTTCTAAGCGGAATCTACAGTAACCCTATCTATTTGTGAAAATTTTTGAAAATAATTTTTTGAATATTTTTTGGGACATGGAAGACTCAGAGGGGTGTTTCTCCGCGAATACATGACATATTTGGATATACTATAGCTCATTCGAAACTACATTAAAAACAGTCTATAAAACTTGTTCTAAGCGGATTCTACAGTAACCCTATCTATTTGTGAAAATATTTGAAAAAAATTTTTGAATATTTTTTGGGACATGGAAGACTCAGAGGGGTGTTTCTCCGCGAATACATGACTTATTTGGATATACTATAGCTCATTCGAAACTACATTAAAAACAGTCTATAAAACTTGTTCTAAGCGGAATCTACAGTAACCCTATCTATTTGTAAAAATTTTTGAAAAAAATTTTTGAATATTTTTTGGGACATGGAAGACTCAGAGGGGTGTTTCTCCGCGAATACATGACTTATTTGGATATACTATAGCTCATTCGAAACTACATTAAAAACAGTCTATAAAACTTGTTCTAAGCGGATTCTACAGTAACCCTATCTATTTGTGAAAATTTTTGAAAAAAATTTTTGAATATTTTTTGGTACATGGAAGACTCAGAGGGGTGTTTCTCCGCAAATACATGACTTATTTGGATATACTATAGCTCATTCGAAACTACATTAAAAACAGTCTATAAAACTTGTTCTAAGCGGATTCTACAGTAACCCTATCTATTTGTGAAAATTTTTGAAAAAAATTTTTGAATATTTTTTGGGACATGGAAGACTCAGAGGGGTGTTTCTCCGCGAATACATGACTTATTTGGATATACTATAGCTCATTCGAAACTACATTAAAAACAGTCTATAAAACTTGTTCTAAGCGGATTCTACAGTAACCCTATCTATTTGTGAAAATTTTTGAAAATAATTTTTTGAATATTTTTTGGGACATGGAAGACTCAGAGGGGTGTTTCTCCGCGAATACATGACTTATTTGGATATACTATAGCTCATTCGAAACTACATTAAAAACAGTCTATAAAACTTGTTCTAAGCGGATTCTACAGTAACCCTATCTATTTGTGAAAATATTTGAAAAAAATTTTTGAATATTTTTTGGGACATGGAAGACTCAGAGGGGTGTTTCTCCGCGAATACATGACTTATTTGGATATACTATAGCTCATTCGAAACTACATTAAAAACAGTCTATAAAACTTGTTCTAAGCGGATTCTACAGTAACCCTATCTATTTGTGAAAATTTTTGAAAATAATTTTTTGAATATTTTTTGGGACATGGAAGACTCAGAGGGGTGTTTCTCCGCGAATACATGACTTATTTGGATATACTATAGCTCATTCGAAACTACATTAAAAACAGTCTATAAAACTTGTTCTAAGCGGATTCTACAGTAACCCTATCTATTTGTGAAAATTTTTGAAAATAATTTTTTGAATATTTTTTGGGACATGGAAGACTCAGAGGGGTGTTTCTCCGCGAATACATGACTTATTTGGATATACTATAGCTCATTCGAAACTACATTAAAAACAGTCTATAAAACTTGTTCTAAGCGGAATCTACAGTAACCCTATCTATTTGTAAAAATTTTTGAAAAAAATTTTTGAATATTTTTTGGGACATGGAAGACTCAGAGGGGTGTTTCTCCGCGAATACATGACTTATTTGGATATACTATAGCTCATTCGAAACTACATTAAAAACAGTCTATAAAACTTGTTCTAAGCGGATTCTACAGTAACCCTATCTATTTGTGAAAATTTTTGAAAAAAATTTTTGAATATTTTTTGGGACATGGAAGACTCAGAGGGGTGTTTCTCCGCGAATACATGACATATTTGGATATACTATAGCTCATTCGAAACTACATTAAAAACAGTCTATAAAACTTGTTCTAAGCGGATTCTACAGTAACCCTATCTATTTGTGAAAATTTTTGAAAAAAATTTTTGAATATTTTTTGGGACATGGAAGACTCAGAGGGGTGTTTCTCCGCGAATACATGACTTATTTGGATATACTATAGCTCATTCGAAACTACATTAAAAACAGTCTATAAAACTTGTTCTAAGCGGATTCTACAGTAACCCTATCTATTTGTGAAAATTTTTGAAAATAATTTTTTGAATATTTTTTGGGACATGGAAGACTCAGAGGGGTGTTTCTCCGCGAATACATGACTTATTTGAATATACTATAGCTCATTCGAAACTACATTAAAAACAGTCTATAAAACTTGTTCTAAGCGGATTCTACAGTAACCCTATCTATTTGTGAAAATATTTGAAAAAAATTTTTGAATATTTTTTGGGACATGGAAGACTCAGAGGGGTGTTTCTCCGCGAATACATGACTTATTTGGATATACTATAGCTCATTCGAAACTACATTAAAAACAGTCTATAAAACTTGTTCTAAGCGGAATCTACAGTAACCCTATCTATTTGTAAAAATTTTTGAAAAAAATTTTTGAATATTTTTTGGGACATGGAAGACTCAGAGGGGTGTTTCTCCGCGAATACATGACTTATTTGGATATACTTTAGCTCATTCGAAACTACATTAAAAACAGTCTATAAAACTTGTTCTAAGCGGATTCTACAGTAACCCTATCTATTTGTGAAAATTTTTGAAAAAAATTTTTGAATATTTTTTGGGACATGGAAGACTCAGAGGGGTGTTTCTCCGCGAATACATGACTTATTTGGATATACTATAGCTCATTCGAAACTACATTAAAAACAGTCTATAAAACTTGTTCTAAGCGGATTCTACAGTAACCCTATCTATTTGTGAAAATTTTTGAAAAAAATTTTTGAATATTTTTTGGGACATGGAAGACTCAGAGGGGTGTTTCTCCGCGAATACATGACTTATTTGGATATACTATAGCTCATTCGAAACTACATTAAAAACAGTCTATAAAACTTGTTCTAAGCGGATTCTACAGTAACCCTATCTATTTGTGAAAATTTTTGAAAATAATTTTTTGAATATTTTTTGGGACATGGAAGACTCAGAGGGGTGTTTCTCCGCGAATACATGACTTATTTGGATATACTATAGCTCATTCGAAACTACATTAAAAACAGTCTATAAAACTTGTTCTAAGCGGATTCTACAGTAACCCTATCTATTTGTGAAAATATTTGAAAAAAATTTTTGAATATTTTTTGGGACATGGAAGACTCAGAGGGGTGTTTCTCCGCGAATACATGACTTATTTGGATATACTATAGCTCATTCGAAACTACATTAAAAACAGTCTATAAAACTTGTTCTAAGCGGAATCTACAGTAACCCTATCTATTTGTGAAAATATTTGAAAAAAATTTTTGAATATTTTTTGGGACATGGAAGACTCAGAGGGGTGTTTCTCCGCGAATACATGACTTATTTGGATATACTATAGCTCATTCGAAACTACATTAAAAACAGTCTATAAAACTTGTTCTAAGCGGATTCTACAGTAACCCTATCATTTGTGAAAATTTTTGAAAAAAATTTTTGAATATTTTTTGGGACATGGAAGACTCAGAGGGGTGTTTCTCCGCGAATACATGACTTATTTGGATATACTATAGCTCATTCGAAACTACATTAAAAACAGTCTATAAAACTTGTTCTAAGCGGATTCTACAGTAACCCTATCTATTTGTGAAAATATTTGAAAAAAATTTTTGAATATTTTTTGGGACATGGAAGACTCAGAGGGGTGTTTCTCCGCGAATACATGACTTATTTGGATATACTATAGCTCATTCGAAACTACATTAAAAACAGTCTATAAAACTTGTTCTAAGCGGAATCTACAGTAACCCTATCTATTTGTGAAAATATTTGAAAAAAATTTTTGAATATTTTTTGGGACATGGAAGACTCAGAGGGGTGTTTCTCCGCGAATACATGACTTATTTGGATATACTATAGCTCATTCGAAACTACATTAAAAACAGTCTATAAAACTTGTTCTAAGCGGATTCTACAGTAACCCTATCTATTTGTGAAAATTTTTGAAAAAAAATTTTGAATATTTTTTGGGACATGGAAGACTCAGAGGGGTGTTTCTCCGCGAATACATGACTTATTTGGATATACTATAGCTCATTCGAAACTACATTAAAAACAGTCTATAAAACTTGTTCTAAGCGGATTCTACAGTAACCCTATCTATTTGTGAAAATTTTTGAAAAAAATTTTTGAATATTTTTTGGGACATGGAAGACTCAGAGGGGTGTTTCTCCGCGAATACATGACTTATTTGGATATACTATAGCTCATTCGAAACTACATTAAAAACAGTCTATAAAACTTGTTCTAAGCGGATTCTACAGTAACCCTATCTATTTGTGAAAATTTTTGAAAAAAATTTTTGAATATTTTTTGGGACATGGAAGACTCAGAGGGGTGTTTCTCCGCGAATACATGACTTATTTGGATATACTATAGCTCATTCGAAACTACATTAAAAACAGTCTATAAAACTTGTTCTAAGCGGATTCTACAGTAACCCTATCTATTTGTGAAAATTTTTGAAAAAAATTTTTTAATATTTTTTGGGACATGGAAGACTCAGAGGGGTGTTTCTCCGCGAATACATGACTTATTTGGATATACTATAGCTCATTCGAAACTACATTAAAAACAGTCTATAAAACTTGTTCTAAGCGGATTCTACAGTAACCCTATCTATTTGTGAAAATTTTTGAAAAAAATTTTTTAATATTTTTTGGGACATGGAAGACTCAGAGGGGTGTTTCTCCGCGAATACATGACTTATTTGGATATACTATAGCTCATTCGAAACTACATTAAAAACAGTCTATAAAACTTGTTCTAAGCGGAATCTACAGTAACCCTATCTATTTGTGAAAATATTTGAAAAAAATTTTTGAATATTTTTTGGGACATGGAAGACTCAGAGGGGTGTTTCTCCGCGAATACATGACTTATTTGGATATACTATAGCTCATTCGAAACTACATTAAAAACAGTCTATAAAACTTGTTCTAAGCGGATTCTACAGTAACCCTATCTATTTGTGAAAATTTTTGAAAAAAAATTTTGAATATTTTTTGGGACATGGAAGACTCAGAGGGGTGTTTCTCCGCGAATACATGACTTATTTGGATATACTATAGCTCATTCGAAACTACATTAAAAACAGTCTATAAAACTTGTTCTAAGCGGATTCTACAGTAACCCTATCTATTTGTGAAAATTTTTGAAAAAAATTTTTGAATATTTTTTGGGACATGGAAGACTCAGAGGGGTGTTTCTCCGCGAATACATGACTTATTTGGATATACTATAGCTCATTCGAAACTACATTAAAAACAGTCTATAAAACTTGTTCTAAGCGGAATCTACAGTAACCCTATCTATTTGTGAAAATATTTGAAAAAAATTTTTGAATATTTTTTGGGACATGGAAGACTCAGAGGGGTGTTTCTCCGCGAATACATGACTTATTTGGATATACTATAGCTCATTCGAAACTACATTAAAAACAGTCTATAAAACTTGTTCTAAGCGGATTCTACAGTAACCCTATCTATTTGTGAAAATTTTTGAAAAAAATTTTGAATATTTTTTGGGACATGGAAGACTCAGAGGGGTGTTTCTCCGCGAATACATGACTTATTTGGATATACTATAGCTCATTCGAAACTACATTAAAAACAGTCTATAAAACTTGTTCTAAGCGGATTCTACAGTAACCCTATCTATTTGTGAAAATTTTTGAAAAAAATTTTTGAATATTTTTTGGGACATGGAAGACTCAGAGGGGTGTTTCTCCGCGAATACATGACTTATTTGGATATACTATAGCTCATTCGAAACTACATTAAAAACAGTCTATAAAACTTGTTCTAAGCGGATTCTACAGTAACCCTATCTATTTATGAAAATTTTTGAAAAAAATTTTTGAATATTTTTTGGGACATGGAAGACTCAGAGGGGTGTTTCTCCGCGAATACATGACTTATTTGGATATACTATAGCTCATTCGAAACTACATTAAAAACAGTCTATAAAACTTGTTCTAAGCGGATTCTACAGTAACCCTATCTATTTGTGAAAATTTTTGAAAAAAATTTTTTAATATTTTTTGGGACATGGAAGACTCAGAGGGGTGTTTCTCCGCGAATACATGACTTATTTGGATATACTATAGCTCATTCGAAACTACATTAAAAACAGTCTATAAAACTTGTTCTAAGCGGAATCTACAGTAACCCTATCTATTTGTGAAAATTTTTGAAAAAAATTTTTGAATATTTTTTGGGACATGGAAGACTCAGAGGGGTGTTTCTCCGCGAATACATGACTTATTTGGATATACTATAGCTCATTCGAAACTACATTAAAAACAGTCTATAAAACTTGTTCTAAGCGGATTCTACAGTAACCCTATCTATTTGTGAAAATTTTTGAAAAAAAATTTTTGAATATTTTTTGGGACATGGAAGACTCAGAGGGGTGTTTCTCCGCGAATACATGACTTATTTGGATATACTATAGCTCATTCGAAACTACATTAAAAACAGTCTATAAAACTTGTTCTAAGCGGATTCTACAGTAACCCTATCTATTTGTGAAAATTTTTGAAAAAAATTTTTGAATATTTTTTGGGACATGGAAGACTCAGAGGGGTGTTTCTCCGCGAATACATGACTTATTTGGATATACTATAGCTCATTCGAAACTACATTAAAAACAGTCTATAAAACTTGTTCTAAGCGGATTCTACAGTAACCCTATCTATTTGTGAAAATTTTTGAAAAAAATTTTTAATATTTTTTGGGACATGGAAGACTCAGAGGGGTGTTTCTCCGCGAATACATGACTTATTTGGATATACTATAGCTCATTCGAAACTACATTAAAAACAGTCTATAAAACTTGTTCTAAGCGGATTCTACAGTAACCCTATCTATTTGTGAAAATTTTTGAAAAAAATTTTTTAATATTTTTTGGGACATGGAAGACTCAGAGGGGTGTTTCTCCGCGAATACATGACTTATTTGGATATACTATAGCTCATTCGAAACTACATTAAAAACAGTCTATAAAACTTGTTCTAAGCGGATTCTACAGTAACCCTATCTATTTCTGAAAATTTTTGAAAATAATTTTTTGAATATTTTTTGGGACATGGAAGACTCAGAGGGGTGTTTCTCCGCGAATACATGACTTATTTGGATATACTATAGCTCATTCGAAACTACATTAAAAACAGTCTATAAAACTTGTTCTAAGCGGAATCTACAGTAACCCTATCTATTTGTGAAAATTTTTGAAAAAAATTTTTGAATATTTTTTGGGACATGGAAGACTCAGAGGGGTGTTTCTCCGCGAATACATGACTTATTTGGATATACTATAGCTCATTCGAAACTACATTAAAAACAGTCTATAAAACTTGTTCTAAGCGGATTCTACAGTAACCCTATCTATTTGTGAAAATTTTTGAAAAAAATTTTTGAATATTTTTTGGGACATGGAAGACTCAGAGGGGTGTTTCTCCGCGAATACATGACTTATTTGGATATACTATAGCTCATTCGAAACTACATTAAAAACAGTCTATAAAACTTGTTCTAAGCGGATTCTACAGTAACCCTATCTATTTGTGAAAATTTTTGAAAATAATTTTTTGAATATTTTTTGGGACATGGAAGACTCAGAGGGGTGTTTCTCCGCGAATACATGACTTATTTGGATATACTATAGCTCATTCGAAACTACATTAAAAACAGTCTATAAAACTTGTTCTAAGCGGATTCTACAGTAACCCTATCTATTTGTGAAAATTTTTGAAAATAATTTTTTGAATATTTTTTGGGACATGGAAGACTCAGAGGGGTGTTTCTCCGCGAATACATGACTTATTTGGATATACTATAGCTCATTCGAAACTACATTAAAAACAGTCTATAAAACTTGTTCTAAGCGGATTCTACAGTAACCCTATCTATTTGTGAAAATTTTTGAAAAAAATTTTTGAATATTTTTTGGGACATGGAAGACTCAGAGGGGTGTTTCTCCGCGAATACATGACTTATTTGGATATACTATAGCTCATTCGAAACTACATTAAAAACAGTCTATAAAACTTGTTCTAAGCGGATTCTACAGTAACCCTATCTATTTGTGAAAATTTTTGAAAAAAATTTTTGAATATTTTTTGGGACATGGAAGACTCAGAGGGGTGTTTCTCCGCGAATACATGACTTATTTGGATATACTATAGCTCATTCGAAACTACATTAAAAACAGTCTATAAAACTTGTTCTAAGCGGATTCTACAGTAACCCTATCTATTTGTGAAAATTTTTGAAAAAAATTTTTGAATATTTTTTGGGACATGGAAGACTCAGAGGGGTGTTTCTCCGCGAATACATGACTTATTTGGATATACTATAGCTCATTCGAAACTACATTAAAAACAGTCTATAAAACTTGTTCTAAGCGGATTCTACAGTAACCCTATCTATTTGTGAAAATTTTTGAAAAAAATTTTTGAATATTTTTGGGACATGGAAGACTCAGAGGGGTGTTTCTCCGCGAATACATGACTTATTTGGATATACTATAGCTCATTCGAAACTACATTAAAAACAGTCTATAAAACTTGTTCTAAGCGGATTCTACAGTAACCCTATCTATTTGTGAAAATTTTTGAAAAAAATTTTTGAATATTTTTGGGACATGGAAGACTCAGAGGGGTGTTTCTCCGCGAATACATGACTTATTTGGATATACTATAGCTCATTCGAAACTACATTAAAAACAGTCTATAAAACTTGTTCTAAGCGGATTCTACAGTAACCCTATCTATTTGTGAAAATTTTTGAAAATAATTTTTTGAATATTTTTTGGGACATGGAAGACTCAGAGGGGTGTTTCTCCGCGAATACATGACTTATTTGGATATACTATAGCTCATTCGAAACTACATTAAAAACAGTCTATAAAACTTGTTCTAAGCGGATTCTACAGTAACCCTATCTATTTGTGAAAATTTTTGAAAAAAATTTTTGAATATTTTTTGGGACATGGAAGACTCAGAGGGGTGTTTCTCCGCGAATACATGACTTATTTGGATATACTATAGCTCATTCGAAACTACATTAAAAACAGTCTATAAAACTTGTTCTAAGCGGATTCTACAGTAACCCTATCATTTGTGAAAATTTTTGAAAAAAATTTTTTAATATTTTTTGGGACATGGAAGACTCAGAGGGGTGTTTCTCCGCGAATACATGACTTATTTGGATATACTATAGCTCATTCGAAACTACATTAAAAACAGTCTATAAAACTTGTTCTAAGCGGAATCTACAGTAACCCTATCTATTTGTGAAAATTTTTGAAAAAAATTTTTGAATATTTTTTGGGACATGGAAGACTCAGAGGGGTGTTTCTCCGCGAATACATGACTTATTTGGATATACTATAGCTCATTCGAAACTACATTAAAAACAGTCTATAAAACTTGTTCTAAGCGGATTCTACAGTAACCCTATCTATTTGTGAAAATTTTTGAATATAATTTTTTGAATATTTTTTGGGACATGGAAGACTCAGAGGGGTGTTTCTCCGCGAATACATGACTTATTTGGATATACTATAGCTCATTCGAAACTACATTAAAAACAGTCTATAAAACTTGTTCTAAGCGGATTCTACAGTAACCCTATCATTTGTGAAAATTTTTGAAAAAAATTTTTGAATATTTTTTGGGACATGGAAGACTCAGAGGGGTGTTTCTCCGCGAATACATGACTTATTTGGATATACTATAGCTCATTCGAAACTACATTAAAAACAGTCTATAAAACTTGTTCTAAGCGGATTCTACAGTAACCCTATCTATTTGTGAAAATTTTTGAAAATAATTTTTTGAATATTTTTTGGGACATGGAAGACTCAGAGGGGTGTTTCTCCGCGAATACATGACTTATTTGGATATACTATAGCTCATTCGAAACTACATTAAAAACAGTCTATAAAACTTGTTCTAAGCGGATTCTACAGTAACCCTATCTATTTGTGAAATTTTTGAAAAAAATTTTTGAATATTTTTTGGGACATGGAAGACTCAGAGGGGTGTTTCTCCGCGAATACATGACTTATTTGGATATACTATAGCTCATTCGAAACTACATTAAAAACAGTCTATAAAACTTGTTCTAAGCGGAATCTACAGTAACCCTATCTATTTGTGAAAATTTTTGAAAAAAATTTTTGAATATTTTTTGGGACATGGAAGACTCAGAGGGGTGTTTCTCCGCGAATACATGACTTATTTGGATATACTATAGTTCATTCGAAACTACATTAAAAACAGTCTATAAAACTTGTTCTAAGCGGATTCTACAGTAACCCTATCTATTTGTGAAAATATTTGAAAAAAATTTTTGAATATTTTTTGGGACATGGAAGACTCAGAGGGGTGTTTCTCCGCGAATACATGACTTATTTGGATATACTATAGCTCATTCGAAACTACATTAAAAACAGTCTATAAAACTTGTTCTAAGCGGATTCTACAGTAACCCTATCTATTTGTGAAAATTTTTGAAAATAATTTTTTGAATATTTTTTGGGACATGGAAGACTCAGAGGGGTGTTTCTCCGCGAATACATGACTTATTTGGATATACTATAGCTCATTCGAAACTACATTAAAAACAGTCTATAAAACTTGTTCTAAGCGGATTCTACAGTAACCCTATCATTTGTGAAAATTTTTGAAATAAATTTTTGAATATTTTTTGGGACATGGAAGACTCAGAGGGGTGTTTCTCCGCGAATACATGACTTATTTGGATATACTATAGCTCATTCGAAACTACATTAAAAACAGTCTATAAAACTTGTTCTAAGCGGATTCTACAGTAACCCTATCATTTGTGAAAATTTTTGAAAAAAATTTTTTAATATTTTTTGGGACATGGAAGACTCAGAGGGGTGTTTCTCCGCGAATACATGACTTATTTGGATATACTATAGCTCATTCGAAACTACATTAAAAACAGTCTATAAAACTTGTTCTAAGCGGATTCTACATTAACCCTATCATTTGTGAAAATTTTTGAAAAAAATTTTTGAATATTTTTTGGGACATGGAAGACTCAGAGGGGTGTTTCTCCGCGAATACATGACTTATTTGGATATACTATAGCTCATTCGAAACTACATTAAAAACAGTCTATAAAACTTGTTCTAAGCGGATTCTACAGTAACCCTATCTATTTGTGAAAATTTTTGAAAATAATTTTTTGAATATTTTTTGGGACATGGAAGACTCAGAGGGGTGTTTCTCCGCGAATACATGACTTATTTGGATATACTATAGCTCATTCGAAACTACATTAAAAACAGTCTATAAAACTTGTTCTAAGCGGAATCTACAGTAACCCTATCTATTTGTGAAAATTTTTGAAAAAAATTTTTGAATATTTTTTGGGACATGGAAGACTCAGAGGGGTGTTTCTCCGCGAATACATGACTTATTTGGATATACTATAGCTCATTCGAAACTACATTAAAAACAGTCTATAAAACTTGTTCTAAGCGGATTCTACAGTAACCCTATCATTTGTGAAAATTTTTGAAAATAATTTTTTTAATATTTTTTGGGACATGGAAGACTCAGAGGGGTGTTTCTCCGCGAATACATGACTTATTTGGATATACTATAGCTCATTCGAAACTACATTAAAAACAGTCTATAAAACTTGTTCTAAGCGGATTCTACAGTAACCCTATCATTTGTGAAAATTTTTGAAAATAATTTTTTTAATATTTTTTGGGACATGGAAGACTCAGAGGGGTGTTTCTCCGCGAATACATGACTTATTTGGATATACTATAGCTCATTCGAAACTACATTAAAAACAGTCTATAAAACTTGTTCTAAGCGGATTCTACAGTAACCCTATCTATTTGTGAAAATTTTTGAAAAAAATTTTTTGAATATTTTTTGGGACATGGAAGACTCAGAGGGGTGTTTCTCCGCGAATACATGACTTATTTGGATATACTATAGCTCATTCGAAACTACATTAAAAACAGTCTATAAAACTTGTTCTAAGCGGAATCTACAGTAACCCTATCTATTTGTGAAAATTTTTGAAAATAATTTTTGAATATTTTTTGGGACATGGAAGACTCAGAGGGGTGTTTCTCCGCGAATACATGACTTATTTGGATATACTATAGCTCATTCGAAACTACATTAAAAACAGTCTATAAAACTTGTTCTAAGCGGATTCTACAGTAACCCTATCTATTTGTGAAAATTTTTGAAAAAAATTTTTGAATATTTTTTGGGACATGGAAGACTCAGAGGGGTGTTTCTCCGCGAATACATGACTTATTTGGATATACTATAGCTCATTCGAAACTACATTAAAAACAGTCTATAAAACTTGTTCTAAGCGGATTCTACAGTAACCCTATCTATTTAAGAAAATTTTTGAAAAAAATTTTTGAATATTTTTTGGGACATGGAAGACTCAGAGGGGTGTTTCTCCGCGAATACATGACTTATTTGGATATACTATAGCTCATTCGAAACTACATTAAAAACAGTCTATAAAACTTGTTCTAAGCGGATTCTACAGTAACCCTATCATTTGTGAAAATTTTTGAAAATAATTTTTTGAATATTTTTTGGGACATGGAAGACTCAGAGGGGTGTTTCTCCGCGAATACATGACTTATTTGGATATACTATAGCTCATTCGAAACTACATTAAAAACAGTCTATAAAACTTGTTCTAAGCGGATTCTACAGTAACCCTATCATTTGTGAAAATTTTTGAAAAAAATTTTTTAATATTTTTTGGGACATGGAAGACTCAGAGGGGTGTTTCTCCGCGAATACATGACTTATTTGGATATACTATAGCTCATTCGAAACTACATTAAAAACAGTCTATAAAACTTGTTCTAAGCGGATTCTACAGTAACCCTATCATTTGTGAAAATTTTTGAAAAAAATTTTTGAATATTTTTTGGGACATGGAAGACTCAGAGGGGTGTTTCTCCGCGAATACATGACTTATTTGGATATGCTATAGCTCATTCGAAACTACATTAAAAACAGTCTATAAAACTTGTTCTAAGCGGATTCTACAGTAACCCTATCATTTGTGAAAATTTTTGAAAATAATTTTTTGAATATTTTTTGGGACATGGAAGACTCAGAGGGGTGTTTCTCCGCGAATACATGACTTATTTGGATATACTATAGCTCATTCGAAACTACATTAAAAACAGTCTATAAAACTTGTTCTAAGCGGATTCTACAGTAACCCTATCATTTGTGAAAATTTTTGAAAAAAATTTTTGAATATTTTTTGGGACATGGAAGACTCAGAGGGGTGTTTCTCCGCGAATACATGACTTATTTGGATATACTATAGCTCATTCGAAACTACATTAAAAACAGTCTATAAAACTTGTTCTAAGCGGATTCTACTGTAACCCTATCTATTTGTGAAAATTTTTGAAAATAATTTTTTGAATATTTTTTGGGACATGGAAGACTCAGAGGGGTGTTTCTCCGCGAATACATGACTTATTTGGATATGCTATAGCTCATTCGAAACTACATTAAAAACAGTCTATAAAACTTGTTCTAAGCGGATTCTACAGTAACCCTATCTATTTGTGAAAATTTTTGAAAATAATTTTTTGAATATTTTTTGGGACATGGAAGACTCAGAGGGGTGTTTCTCCGCGAATACATGACTTATTTGGATATACTATAGCTCATTCGAAACTACATTAAAAACAGTCTATAAAACTTGTTCTAAGCGGATTCTACAGTAACCCTATCATTTGTGAAAATTTTTGAAAAAAATTTTTGAATATTTTTTGGGACATGGAAGACTCAGAGGGGTGTTTCTCCGCGAATACATGACTTATTTGGATATACTATAGCTCATTCGAAACTACATTAAAAACAGTCTATAAAACTTGTTCTAAGCGGATTCTACAGTAACCCTATCTATTTGTGAAAATTTTTGAAAATAATTTTTTGAATATTTTTTGGGACATGGAAGACTCAGAGGGGTGTTTCTCCGCGAATACATGACTTATTTGGATATGCTATAGCTCATTCGAAACTACATTAAAAACAGTCTATAAAACTTGTTCTAAGCGGATTCTACAGTAACCCTATCTATTTGTGAAAATTTTTGAAAATAATTTTTTGAATATTTTTTGGGACATGGAAGACTCAGAGGGGTGTTTCTCCGCGAATACATGACTTATTTGGATATACTATAGCTCATTCGAAACTACATTAAAAACAGTCTATAAAACTTGTTCTAAGCGGATTCTACAGTAACCCTATCTATTTGTGAAAATTTTTGAAAATAATTTTTTGAATATTTTTTGGGACATGGAAGACTCAGAGGGGTGTTTCTCCGCGAATACATGACTTATTTGGATATACTATAGCTCATTCGAAACTACATTAAAAACAGTCTATAAAACTTGTTCTAAGCGGATTCTACAGTAACCCTATCTATTTGTGAAAATTTTTGAAAATAATTTTTTGAATATTTTTTGGGACATGGAAGACTCAGAGGGGTGTTTCTCCGCGAATACATGACTTATTTGGATATACTATAGCTCATTCGAAACTACATTAAAAACAGTCTATAAAACTTGTTCTAAGCGGATTCTACAGTAACCCTATCATTTGTGAAAATTTTTGAAAAAAATTTTTGAATATTTTTTGGGACATGGAAGACTCAGAGGGGTGTTTCTCCGCGAATACATGACTTATTTGGATATACTATAGCTCATTCGAAACTACATTAAAAACAGTCTATAAAACTTGTTCTAAGCGGATTCTACAGTAACCCTATCATTTGTGAAAATTTTTGAAAATAATTTTTTGAATATTTTTTGGGACATGGAAGACTCAGAGGGGTGTTTCTCCGCGAATACATGACTTATTTGGATATACTATAGCTCATTCGAAACTACATTAAAAACAGTCTATAAAACTTGTTCTAAGCGGATTCTACAGTAACCCTATCATTTGTGAAAATTTTTGAAAATAATTTTTTGAATATTTTTTGGGACATGGAAGACTCAGAGGGGTGTTTCTCCGCGAATACATGACTTATTTGGATATGCTATAGCTCATTCGAAACTACATTAAAAACAGTCTATAAAACTTGTTCTAAGCGGATTCTACAGTAACCCTATCTATTTGTGAAAATTTTTGAAAATAATTTTTTGAATATTTTTTGGGACATGGAAGACTCAGAGGGGTGTTTCTCCGCGAATACATGACTTATTTGGATATACTATAGCTCATTCGAAACTACATTAAAAACAGTCTATAAAACTTGTTCTAAGCGGATTCTACAGTAACCCTATCATTTGTGAAAATTTTTGAAAAAAATTTTTGAATATTTTTTGGGACATGGAAGACTCAGAGGGGTGTTTCTCCGCGAATACATGACTTATTTGGATATACTATAGCTCATTCGAAACTACATTAAAAACAGTCTATAAAACTTGTTCTAAGCGGATTCTACAGTAACCCTATCTATTTGTGAAAATTTTTGAAAATAATTTTTTGAATATTTTTTGGGACATGGAAGACTCAGAGGGGTGTTTCTCCGCGAATACATGACTTATTTGGATATACTATAGCTCATTCGAAACTACATTAAAAACAGTCTATAAAACTTGTTCTAAGCGGATTCTACAGTAACCCTATCATTTGTGAAAATTTTTGAAAAAAATTTTTGAATATTTTTTGGGACATGGAAGACTCAGAGGGGTGTTTCTCCGCGAATACATGACTTATTTGGATATACTATAGCTCATTCGAAACTACATTAAAAACAGTCTATAAAACTTGTTCTAAGCGGATTCTACAGTAACCCTATCATTTGTGAAAATTTTTGAAAATAATTTTTTGAATATTTTTTGGGACATGGAAGACTCAGAGGGGTGTTTCTCCGCGAATACATGACTTATTTGGATATGCTATAGCTCATTCGAAACTACATTAAAAACAGTCTATAAAACTTGTTCTAAGCGGATTCTACAGTAACCCTATCATTTGTGAAAATTTTTGAAAATAATTTTTTGAATATTTTTTGGGACATGGAAGACTCAGAGGGGTGTTTCTCCGCGAATACATGACTTATTTGGATATGCTATAGCTCATTCGAAACTACATTAAAAACAGTCTATAAAACTTGTTCTAAGCGGATTCTACATTAACCCTATCATTTGTGAAAATTTTTGAAAAAAATTTTTTAATATTTTTTGGGACATGGAAGACTCAGAGGGGTGTTTCTCCGCGAATACATGACTTATTTGGATATACTATAGCTCATTCGAAACTACATTAAAAACAGTCTATAAAACTTGTTCTAAGCGGATTCTACAGTAACCCTATCATTTGTGAAAATTTTTGAAAAAAATTTTTGAATATTTTTTGGGACATGGAAGACTCAGAGGGGTGTTTCTCCGCGAATACATGACTTATTTGGATATACTATAGCTCATTCGAAACTACATTAAAAACAGTCTATAAAACTTGTTCTAAGCGGATTCTACAGTAACCCTATCTATTTGTGAAAATTTTTGAAAAAAATTTTTGAATATTTTTTGGGACATGGAAGACTCAGAGGGGTGTTTCTCCGCGAATACATGACTTATTTGGATATACTATAGCTCATTCGAAACTACATTAAAAACAGTCTATAAAACTTGTTCTAAGCGGATTCTACAGTAACCCTATCATTTGTGAAAATTTTTGAAAATAATTTTTTGAATATTTTTTGGGACATGGAAGACTCAGAGGGGTGTTTCTCCGCGAATACATGACTTATTTGGATATACTATAGCTCATTCGAAACTACATTAAAAACAGTCTATAAAACTTGTTCTAAGCGGATTCTACAGTAACCCTATCTATTTGTGAAAATTTTTGAAAATAATTTTTTGAATATTTTTTGGGACATGGAAGACTCAGAGGGGTGTTTCTCCGCGAATACATGACTTATTTGGATATACTATAGCTCATTCGAAACTACATTAAAAACAGTCTATAAAACTTGTTCTAAGCGGATTCTACAGTAACCCTATCATTTGTGAAAATTTTTGAAAAAAATTTTTGAATATTTTTTGGGACATGGAAGACTCAGAGGGGTGTTTCTCCGCGAATACATGACTTATTTGGATATACTATAGCTCATTCGAAACTACATTAAAAACAGTCTATAAAACTTGTTCTAAGCGGATTCTACAGTAACCCTATCTATTTGTGAAAATTTTTGAAAAAAATTTTTGAATATTTTTTGGGACATGGAAGACTCAGAGGGGTGTTTCTCCGCGAATACATGACTTATTTGGATATACTATAGCTCATTCGAAACTACATTAAAAACAGTCTATAAAACTTGTTCTAAGCGGATTCTACAGTAACCCTATCTATTTGTGAAAATTTTTGAAAATAATTTTTTGAATATTTTTTGGGACATGGAAGACTCAGAGGGGTGTTTCTCCGCGAATACATGACTTATTTGGATATACTATAGCTCATTCGAAACTACATTAAAAACAGTCTATAAAACTTGTTCTAAGCGGATTCTACAGTAACCCTATCATTTGTGAAAATTTTTGAAAAAAATTTTTGAATATTTTTTGGGACATGGAAGACTCAGAGGGGTGTTTCTCCGCGAATACATGACTTATTTGGATATACTATAGCTCATTCGAAACTACATTAAAAACAGTCTATAAAACTTGTTCTAAGCGGATTCTACAGTAACCCTATCTATTTGTGAAAATTTTTGAAAATAATTTTTTGAATATTTTTTGGGACATGGAAGACTCAGAGGGGTGTTTCTCCGCGAATACATGACTTATTTGGATATACTATAGCTCATTCGAAACTACATTAAAAACAGTCTATAAAACTTGTTCTAAGCGGATTCTACAGTAACCCTATCATTTGTGAAAATTTTTGAAAAAAATTTTTGAATATTTTTTGGGACATGGAAGACTCAGAGGGGTGTTTCTCCGCGAATACATGACTTATTTGGATATACTATAGCTCATTCGAAACTACATTAAAAACAGTCTATAAAACTTGTTCTAAGCGGATTCTACAGTAACCCTATCATTTGTGAAAATTTTTGAAAATAATTTTTTGAATATTTTTTGGGACATGGAAGACTCAGAGGGGTGTTTCTCCGCGAATACATGACTTATTTGGATATGCTATAGCTCATTCGAAACTACATTAAAAACAGTCTATAAAACTTGTTCTAAGCGGATTCTACAGTAACCCTATCATTTGTGAAAATTTTTGAAAATAATTTTTTGAATATTTTTTGGGACATGGAAGACTCAGAGGGGTGTTTCTCCGCGAATACATGACTTATTTGGATATGCTATAGCTCATTCGAAACTACATTAAAAACAGTCTATAAAACTTGTTCTAAGCGGATTCTACATTAACCCTATCATTTGTGAAAATTTTTGAAAATAATTTTTTGAATATTTTTTGGGACATGGAAGACTCAGAGGGGTGTTTCTCCGCGAATACATGACTTATTTGGATATACTATAGCTCATTCGAAACTACATTAAAAACAGTCTATAAAACTTGTTCTAAGCGGATTCTACAGTAACCCTATCATTTGTGAAAATTTTTGAAAAAAATTTTTGAATATTTTTTGGGACATGGAAGACTCAGAGGGGTGTTTCTCCGCGAATACATGACTTATTTGGATATACTATAGCTCATTCGAAACTACATTAAAAACAGTCTATAAAACTTGTTCTAAGCGGATTCTACAGTAACCCTATCTATTTGTGAAAATTTTTGAAAAAAATTTTTGAATATTTTTTGGGACATGGAAGACTCAGAGGGGTGTTTCTCCGCGAATACATGACTTATTTGGATATACTATAGCTCATTCGAAACTACATTAAAAACAGTCTATAAAACTTGTTCTAAGCGGATTCTACAGTAACCCTATCATTTGTGAAAATTTTTGAAAAAAATTTTTTAATATTTTTTGGGACATGGAAGACTCAGAGGGGTGTTTCTCCGCGAATACAGACTTATTTGGATATACTATAGCTCATTCGAAACTACATTAAAAACAGTCTATAAAACTTGTTCTAAGCGATTTCTACAGTAACCCTATCTATTTGTGAAAATTTTTGAAAATAATTTTTTGAATATTTTTTGGGACATGGAAGACTCAGAGGGGTGTTTCTCCGCGAATACATGACTTATTTGGATATACTATAGCTCATTCGAAACTACATTAAAAACAGTCTATAAAACTTGTTCTAAGCGGATTCTACAGTAACCCTATCATTTGTGAAAATTTTTGAAAATAATTTTTTGAATATTTTTTGGGACATGGAAGACTCAGAGGGGTGTTTCTCCGCGAATACATGACTTATTTGGATATACTATAGCTCATTCGAAACTACATTAAAAACAGTCTATAAAACTTGTTCTAAGCGGATTCTACAGTAACCCTATCATTTGTGAAAATTTTTGAAAATAATTTTTTGAATATTTTTTGGGACATGGAAGACTCAGAGGGGTGTTTCTCCGCGAATACATGACTTATTTGGATATGCTATAGCTCATTCGAAACTACATTAAAAACAGTCTATAAAACTTGTTCTAAGCGGATTCTACAGTAACCCTATCATTTGTGAAAATTTTTGAAAATAATTTTTTGAATATTTTTTGGGACATGGAAGACTCAGAGGGGTGTTTCTCCGCGAATACATGACTTATTTGGATATGCTATAGCTCATTCGAAACTACATTAAAAACAGTCTATAAAACTTGTTCTAAGCGGATTCTACATTAACCCTATCATTTGTGAAAATTTTTGAAAATAATTTTTTGAATATTTTTTGGGACATGGAAGACTCAGAGGGGTGTTTCTCCGCGAATACATGACTTATTTGGATATACTATAGCTCATTCGAAACTACATTAAAAACAGTCTATAAAACTTGTTCTAAGCGGATTCTACAGTAACCCTATCATTTGTGAAAATTTTTGAAAAAAATTTTTGAATATTTTTTGGGACATGGAAGACTCAGAGGGGTGTTTCTCCGCGAATACATGACTTATTTGGATATACTATAGCTCATTCGAAACTACATTAAAAACAGTCTATAAAACTTGTTCTAAGCGGATTCTACAGTAACCCTATCTATTTGTGAAAATTTTTGAAAAAAATTTTTGAATATTTTTTGGGACATGGAAGACTCAGAGGGGTGTTTCTCCGCGAATACATGACTTATTTGGATATACTATAGCTCATTCGAAACTACATTAAAAACAGTCTATAAAACTTGTTCTAAGCGGATTCTACAGTAACCCTATCATTTGTGAAAATTTTTGAAAAAAATTTTTTAATATTTTTTGGGACATGGAAGACTCAGAGGGGTGTTTCTCCGCGAATACAGACTTATTTGGATATACTATAGCTCATTCGAAACTACATTAAAAACAGTCTATAAAACTTGTTCTAAGCGATTTCTACAGTAACCCTATCTATTTGTGAAAATTTTTGAAAATAATTTTTTGAATATTTTTTGGGACATGGAAGACTCAGAGGGGTGTTTCTCCGCGAATACATGACTTATTTGGATATACTATAGCTCATTCGAAACTACATTAAAAACAGTCTATAAAACTTGTTCTAAGCGGATTCTACAGTAACCCTATCATTTGTGAAAATTTTTGAAAATAATTTTTTGAATATTTTTTGGGACATGGAAGACTCAGAGGGGTGTTTCTCCGCGAATACATGACTTATTTGGATATACTATAGTTCATTCGAAACTACATTAAAAACAGTCTATAAAACTTGTTCTAAGCGGATTCTACAGTAACCCTATCATTTGTGAAAATTTTTGAAAAAAATTTTTGAATATTTTTTGGGACATGGAAGACTCAGAGGGGTGTTTCTCCGCGAATACATGACTTATTTGGATATACTATAGCTCATTCAAAACTACATTAAAAACAGTCTATAAAACTTGTTCTAAGCGGATTCTACAGTAACCCTATATATTTGTGAAAATTTTTGAAAATAATTTTTTGAATATTTTTTGGGACATGGAAGACTCAGAGGGGTGTTTCTCCGCGAATACATGACTTATTTGGATATACTATAGCTCATTCGAAACTACATTAAAAACAGTCTATAAAACTTGTTCTAAGCGGATTCTACAGTAACCCTATCATTTGTGAAAATTTTTGAAAAAAATTTTTGAATATTTTTTGGGACATGGAAGACTCAGAGGGGTGTTTCTCCGCGAATACATGACTTATTTGGATATACTATAGCTCATTCGAAACTACATTAAAAACAGTCTATAAAACTTGTTCTAAGCGGATTCTACAGTAACCCTATCTATTTGTGAAAATTTTTGAAAAAAATTTTTGAATATTTTTTGGGACATGGAAGACTCAGAGGGGTGTTTCTCCGCGAATACATGACTTATTTGGATATACTATAGCTCATTCGAAACTACATTAAAAACAGTCTATAAAACTTGTTCTAAGCGGATTCTACAGTAACCCTATCATTTGTGAAAATTTTTGAAAAAAATTTTTTAATATTTTTTGGGACATGGAAGACTCAGAGGGGTGTTTCTCCGCGAATACATGACTTATTTGGATATACTATAGCTCATTCGAAACTACATTAAAAACAGTCTATAAAACTTGTTCTAAGCGATTTCTACAGTAACCCTATCTATTTGTGAAAATTTTTGAAAATAATTTTTTGAATATTTTTTGGGACATGGAAGACTCAGAGGGGTGTTTCTCCGCGAATACATGACTTATTTGGATATACTATAGCTCATTCGAAACTACATTAAAAACAGTCTATAAAACTTGTTCTAAGCGGATTCTACAGTAACCCTATCATTTGTGAAAATTTTTGAAAAAAATTTTTTAATATTTTTTGGGACATGGAAGACTCAGAGGGGTGTTTCTCCGCGAATACATGACTTATTTGGATATACTATAGCTCATTCGAAACTACATTAAAAACAGTCTATAAAACTTGTTCTAAGCGATTTCTACAGTAACCCTATCTATTTGTGAAAATTTTTGAAAATAATTTTTTGAATATTTTTTGGGACATGGAAGACTCAGAGGGGTGTTTCTCCGCGAATACATGACTTATTTGGATATGCTATAGCTCATTCGAAACTACATTAAAAACAGTCTATAAAACTTGTTCTAAGCGGATTCTACAGTAACCCTATCTATTTGTGAAAATTTTTGAAAAAAATTTTTGAATATTTTTTGGGACATGGAAGACTCAGAGGGGTGTTTCTCCGCGAATACATGACTTATTTGGATATACTATAGCTCATTCGAAACTACATTAAAAACAGTCTATAAAACTTGTTCTAAGCGGATTCTACAGTAACCCTATCATTTGTGAAAATTTTTGAAAAAAATTTTTTAATATTTTTTGGGACATGGAAGACTCAGAGGGGTGTTTCTCCGCGAATACATGACTTATTTGGATATACTATAGCTCATTCGAAACTACATTAAAAACAGTCTATAAAACTTGTTCTAAGCGATTTCTACAGTAACCCTATCTATTTGTGAAAATTTTTGAAAATAATTTTTTGAATATTTTTTGGGACATGGAAGACTCAGAGGGGTGTTTCTCCGCGAATACATGACTTATTTGGATATGCTATAGCTCATTCGAAACTACATTAAAAACAGTCTATAAAACTTGTTCTAAGCGGATTCTACAGTAACCCTATCATTTGTGAAAATTTTTGAAAATAATTTTTTGAATATTTTTTGGGACATGGAAGACTCAGAGGGGTGTTTCTCCGCGAATACATGACTTATTTGGATATGCTATAGCTCATTCGAAACTACATTAAAAACAGTCTATAAAACTTGTTCTAAGCGGATTCTACATTAACCCTATCATTTGTGAAAATTTTTGAAAATAATTTTTTGAATATTTTTTGGGACATGGAAGACTCAGAGGGGTGTTTCTCCGCGAATACATGACTTATTTGGATATACTATAGCTCATTCGAAACTACATTAAAAACAGTCTATAAAACTTGTTCTAAGCGGATTCTACAGTAACCCTATCATTTGTGAAAATTTTTGAAAAAAATTTTTGAATATTTTTTGGGACATGGAAGACTCAGAGGGGTGTTTCTCCGCGAATACATGACTTATTTGGATATACTATAGCTCATTCGAAACTACATTAAAAACAGTCTATAAAACTTGTTCTAAGCGGATTCTACAGTAACCCTATCATTTGTGAAAATTTTTGAAAAAAATTTTTGAATATTTTTTGGGACATGGAAGACTCAGAGGGGTGTTTCTCCGCGAATACATGACTTATTTGGATATACTATAGCTCATTCGAAACTACATTAAAAACAGTCTATAAAACTTGTTCTAAGCGGATTCTACAGTAACCCTATCTATTTGTGAAAATTTTTGAAAAAAATTTTTGAATATTTTTTGGGACATGGAAGACTCAGAGGGGTGTTTCTCCGCGAATACATGACTTATTTGGATATACTATAGCTCATTCGAAACTACATTAAAAACAGTCTATAAAACTTGTTCTAAGCGGATTCTACAGTAACCCTATCATTTGTGAAAATTTTTGAAAAAAATTTTTTAATATTTTTTGGGACATGGAAGACTCAGAGGGGTGTTTCTCCGCGAATACAGACTTATTTGGATATACTATAGCTCATTCGAAACTACATTAAAAACAGTCTATAAAACTTGTTCTAAGCGGATTCTACAGTAACCCTATCATTTGTGAAAATTTTTGAAAATAATTTTTTGAATATTTTTTGGGACATGGAAGACTCAGAGGGGTGTTTCTCCGCGAATACATGACTTATTTGGATATGCTATAGCTCATTCGAAACTACATTAAAAACAGTCTATAAAACTTGTTCTAAGCGGATTCTACAGTAACCCTATCATTTGTGAAAATTTTTGAAAATAATTTTTTGAATATTTTTTGGGACATGGAAGACTCAGAGGGGTGTTTCTCCGCGAATACATGACTTATTTGGATATGCTATAGCTCATTCGAAACTACATTAAAAACAGTCTATAAAACTTGTTCTAAGCGGATTCTACATTAACCCTATCATTTGTGAAAATTTTTGAAAATAATTTTTTGAATATTTTTTGGGACATGGAAGACTCAGAGGGGTGTTTCTCCGCGAATACATGACTTATTTGGATATACTATAGCTCATTCGAAACTACATTAAAAACAGTCTATAAAACTTGTTCTAAGCGGATTCTACAGTAACCCTATCATTTGTGAAAATTTTTGAAAAAAATTTTTGAATATTTTTTGGGACATGGAAGACTCAGAGGGGTGTTTCTCCGCGAATACATGACTTATTTGGATATACTATAGCTCATTCGAAACTACATTAAAAACAGTCTATAAAACTTGTTCTAAGCGGATTCTACAGTAACCCTATCTATTTGTGAAAATTTTTGAAAAAAATTTTTGAATATTTTTTGGGACATGGAAGACTCAGAGGGGTGTTTCTCCGCGAATACATGACTTATTTGGATATACTATAGCTCATTCGAAACTACATTAAAAACAGTCTATAAAACTTGTTCTAAGCGGATTCTACAGTAACCCTATCATTTGTGAAAATTTTTGAAAAAAATTTTTTAATATTTTTTGGGACATGGAAGACTCAGAGGGGTGTTTCTCCGCGAATACAGACTTATTTGGATATACTATAGCTCATTCGAAACTACATTAAAAACAGTCTATAAAACTTGTTCTAAGCGATTTCTACAGTAACCCTATCTATTTGTGAAAATTTTTGAAAATAATTTTTTGAATATTTTTTGGGACATGGAAGACTCAGAGGGGTGTTTCTCCGCGAATACATGACTTATTTGGATATACTATAGCTCATTCGAAACTACATTAAAAACAGTCTATAAAACTTGTTCTAAGCGGATTCTACAGTAACCCTATCATTTGTGAAAATTTTTGAAAATAATTTTTTGAATATTTTTTGGGACATGGAAGACTCAGAGGGGTGTTTCTCCGCGAATACATGACTTATTTGGATATACTATAGTTCATTCGAAACTACATTAAAAACAGTCTATAAAACTTGTTCTAAGCGGATTCTACAGTAACCCTATCATTTGTGAAAATTTTTGAAAAAAATTTTTGAATATGGACATGGAAGACTCAGAGGGGTGTTTCTCCGCGAATACATGACTTATTTGGATATACTATAGCTCATTCAAAACTACATTAAAAACAGTCTATAAAACTTGTTCTAAGCGGATTCTACAGTAACCCTATCTATTTGTGAAAATTTTTGAAAATAATTTTTTGAATATTTTTTGGGACATGGAAGACTCAGAGGGGTGTTTCTCCGCGAATACATGACTTATTTGGATATACTATAGCTCATTCGAAACTACATTAAAAACAGTCTATAAAACTTGTTCTAAGCGGATTCTACAGTAACCCTATCATTTGTGAAAATTTTTGAAAAAAATTTTTGAATATTTTTTGGGACATGGAAGACTCAGAGGGGTGTTTCTCCGCGAATACATGACTTATTTGGATATACTATAGCTCATTCGAAACTACATTAAAAACAGTCTATAAAACTTGTTCTAAGCGGATTCTACAGTAACCCTATCTATTTGTGAAAATTTTTGAAAAAAATTTTTGAATATTTTTTGGGACATGGAAGACTCAGAGGGGTGTTTCTCCGCGAATACATGACTTATTTGGATATACTATAGCTCATTCGAAACTACATTAAAAACAGTCTATAAAACTTGTTCTAAGCGGATTCTACAGTAACCCTATCATTTGTGAAAATTTTTGAAAAAAATTTTTTAATATTTTTTGGGACATGGAAGACTCAGAGGGGTGTTTCTCCGCGAATACATGACTTATTTGGATATACTATAGCTCATTCGAAACTACATTAAAAACAGTCTATAAAACTTGTTCTAAGCGATTTCTACAGTAACCCTATCTATTTGTGAAAATTTTTGAAAATAATTTTTTGAGTATTTTTTGGGACATGGAAGACTCAGAGGGGTGTTTCTCCGCGAATACATGACTTATTTGGATATACTATAGCTCATTCGAAACTACATTAAAAACAGTCTATAAAACTTGTTCTAAGCGGATTCTACAGTAACCCTATCATTTGTGAAAATTTTTGAAAAAAATTTTTTAATATTTTTTGGGACATGGAAGACTCAGAGGGGTGTTTCTCCGCGAATACATGACTTATTTGGATATACTATAGCTCATTCGAAACTACATTAAAAACAGTCTATAAAACTTGTTCTAAGCGGATTCTACAGTAACCCTATCTATTTGTGAAAATTTTTGAAAATAATTTTTTGAATATTTTTTGGGACATGGAAGACTCAGAGGGGTGTTTCTCCGCGAATACATGACTTATTTGGATATACTATAGCTCATTCGAAACTACATTAAAAACAGTCTATAAAACTTGTTCTAAGCGGATTCTACAGTAACCCTATCTATTTGTGAAAATTTTTGAAAATAATTTTTTGAATATTTTTTGGGACATGGAAGACTCAGAGGGGTGTTTCTCCGCGAATACATGACTTATTTGGATATACTATAGCTCATTCGAAACTACATTAAAAACAGTCTATAAAACTTGTTCTAAGCGGATTCTACAGTAACCCTATCTATTTGTGAAAATTTTTGAAATAAATTTTTGAATATTTTTTGGGACATGGAAGACTCAGAGGGGTGTTTCTCCGCGAATACATGACTTATTTGGATATACTATAGCTCATTCGAAACTACATTAAAAACAGTCTATAAAACTTGTTCTAAGCGGATTCTACAGTAACCCTATCATTTGTGAAAATTTTTGAAAAAAATTTTTTAATATTTTTTGGGACATGGAAGACTCAGATGGGTGTTTCTCCGCGAATACATGACTTATTTGGATATACTATAGCTCATTCGAAACTACATTAAAAACAGTCTATAAAACTTGTTCTAAGCGGAATCTACAGTAACCCTATCTATTTGTAAAAATTTTTGAAAAAAATTTTTGAATATTTTTTGGGACATGGAAGACTCAGAGGGGTGTTTCTCCGCGAATACATGACTTATTTGGATATACTATAGCTCATTCGAAACTACATTAAAAACAGTCTATAAAACTTGTTCTAAGCGGAATCTACAGTAACCCTATCTATTTGTGAAAATTTTTGAAGAAAATTTTTGAATATTTTTTGGGACATGGAAGTTTCAGAGGGGTGTTTCTCCGCGAATACATGACTTATTTGGATATACTATAGCTCATTCGAAACTACATTAAAAACAGTCTATAAAACTTGTTCTAAGCGGAATCTACAGTAACCCTATCTATTTGTGAAAATTTTTGAAAAAAATTTTTGAATATTTTTTGGGACATGGAAGACTCAGAGGGGTGTTTCTCCGCGAATACATGACTTATTTGGATATACTATAGCTCATTCGAAACTACATTAAAAACAGTCTATAAAACTTGTTCTAAGCGGATTCTACAGTAACCCTATCTATTTGTGAAAATTTTTGAAAATAATTTTTTGAATATTTTTTGGGACATGGAAGACTCAGAGGGGTGTTTCTCCGCGAATACATGACTTATTTGGATATACTATAGCTCATTCGAAACTACATTAAAAAAAGTCTATAAAACTTGTTCTAAGCGGATTCTACAGTAACCCTATCATTTGTGAAAATTTTTGAAAAAAATTTTTGAATATTTTTTGGGACATGGAAGACTCAGAGGGGTGTTTCTCCGCGAATACATGACTTATTTGGATATACTATAGCTCATTCGAAACTACATTAAAAACAGTCTATAAAACTTGTTCTAAGCGGATTCTACAGTAACCCTATCATTTGTGAAAATTTTTGAAAAAAATTTTTTAATATTTTTTGGGACATGGAAGACTCAGATGGGTGTTTCTCCGCGAATACATGACTTATTTGGATATACTATAGCTCATTCGAAACTACATTAAAAACAGTCTATAAAACTTGTTCTAAGCGGAATCTACAGTAACCCTATCTATTTGTGAAAATTTTTGAAGAAAATTTTTGAATATTTTTTGGGACATGGAAGTTTCAGAGGGGTGTTTCTCCGCGAATACATGACTTATTTGGATATACTATAGCTCATTCGAAACTACATTAAAAACAGTCTATAAAACTTGTTCTAAGCGGAATCTACAGTAACCCTATCTATTTGTGAAAATTTTTGAAAAAAATTTTTGAATATTTTTTGGGACATGGAAGACTCAGAGGGGTGTTTCTCCGCGAATACATGACTTATTTGGATATACTATAGCTCATTCGAAACTACATTAAAAACAGTCTATAAAACTTGTTCTAAGCGGATTCTACAGTAACCCTATCTATTTGTGAAAATTTTTGAAAATAATTTTTTGAATATTTTTTGGGACATGGAAGACTCAGAGGGGTGTTTCTCCGCGAATACATGACTTATTTGGATATACTATAGCTCATTCGAAACTACATTAAAAAAAGTCTATAAAACTTGTTCTAAGCGGATTCTACAGTAACCCTATCATTTGTGAAAATTTTTGAAAAAAATTTTTGAATATTTTTTGGGACATGGAAGACTCAGAGGGGTGTTTCTCCGCGAATACATGACTTATTTGGATATACTATAGCTCATTCGAAACTACATTAAAAACAGTCTATAAAACTTGTTCTAAGCGGATTCTACAGTAACCCTATCATTTGTGAAAATTTTTGAAAAAAATTTTTTAATATTTTTTGGGACATGGAAGACTCAGAGGGGTGTTTCTCCGCGAATACATGACTTATTTGGATATACTATAGCTCATTCGAAACTACATTAAAAACAGTCTATAAAACTTGTTCTAAGCGGATTCTACAGTAACCCTATCTATTTGTGAAAATTTTTGAAAATAATTTTTTGAATATTTTTTGGGACATGGAAGACTCAGAGGGGTGTTTCTCCGCGAATACATGACTTATTTGGATATACTATAGCTCATTCGAAACTACATTAAAAACAGTCTATAAAACTTGTTCTAAGCGGATTCTACAGTAACCCTATCATTTGTGAAAATTTTTGAAAATAATTTTTTGAATATTTTTTGGGACATGGAAGACTCAGAGGGGTGTTTCTCCGCGAATACATGACTTATTTGGATATACTATAGCTCATTCGAAACTACATTAAAAACAGTCTATAAAACTTGTTCTAAGCGGATTCTACAGTAACCCTATCATTTGTGAAAATTTTTGAAAAAAATTTTTGAATATTTTTTGGGACATGGAAGACTCAGAGGGGTGTTTCTCCGCGAATACATGACTTATTTGGATATACTATAGCTCATTCGAAACTACATTAAAAACAGTCTATAAAACTTGTTCTAAGCGGAATCTACAGTAACCCTATCTATTTGTGAAAATTTTTGAAAAAAATTTTTGAATATTTTTTGGGACATGGAAGACTCAGAGGGGTGTTTCTCCGCGAATACATGACTTATTTGGAAATGCTATAGCTCATTCGAAACTACATTAAAAACAGTCTATAAAACTTGTTCTAAGCGGAATCTACAGTAACCCTATCTATTTGTGAAAATTTTTGAAAAAAATTTTTGAATATTTTTTGGGACATGGAAGACTCAGAGGGGTGTTTCTCCGCGAATACATGACTTATTTGGATATACTATAGCTCATTCGAAACTACATTAAAAACAGTCTATAAAACTTGTTCTAAGCGGATTCTACAGTAACCCTATCATTTGTGAAAATTTTTGAAAATAATTTTTTGAATATTTTTTGGGACATGGAAGACTCAGAGGGGTGTTTCTCCGCGAATACATGACTTATTTGGATATACTATAGCTCATTCGAAACTACATTAAAAACAGTCTATAAAACTTGTTCTAAGCGGATTCTACAGTAACCCTATCATTTGTGAAAATTTTTGAAAAAAATTTTTGAATATTTTTTGGGACATGGAAGACTCAGAGGGGTGTTTCTCCGCGAATACATGACTTATTTGGATATACTATAGCTCATTCGAAACTACATTAAAAACAGTCTATAAAACTTGTTCTAAGCGGAATCTACAGTAACCCTATCTATTTGTGAAAATTTTTGAAAAAAATTTTTGAATATTTTTTGGGACATGGAAGACTCAGAGGGGTGTTTCTCCGCGAATACATGACTTATTTGGAAATGCTATAGCTCATTCGAAACTACATTAAAAACAGTCTATAAAACTTGTTCTAAGCGGAATCTACAGTAACCCTATCTATTTGTGAAAATTTTTGAAAAAAATTTTTGAATATTTTTTGGGACATGGAAGACTCAGAGGGGTGTTTCTCCGCGAATACATGACTTATTTGGATATACTATAGCTCATTCGAAACTACATTAAAAACAGTCTATAAAACTTGTTCTAAGCGGATTCTACAGTAACCCTATCATTTGTGAAAATTTTTGAAAATAATTTTTTGAATATTTTTTGGGACATGGAAGACTCAGAGGGGTGTTTCTCCGCGAATACATGACTTATTTGGATATACTATAGCTCATTCGAAACTACATTAAAAACAGTCTATAAAACTTGTTCTAAGCGGATTCTACAGTAACCCTATCATTTGTGAAAATTTTTGAAAATAATTTTTTGAATATTTTTTGGGACATGGAAGACTCAGAGGGGTGTTTCTCCGCGAATACATGACTTATTTGGATATACTATAGCTCATTCGAAACTACATTAAAAACAGTCTATAAAACTTGTTCTAAGCGGATTCTACAGTAACCCTATCATTTGTGAAAATTTTTGAAAAAAATTTTTTAATATTTTTTGGGACATGGAAGACTCAGAGGGGTGTTTCTCCGCGAATACATGACTTATTTGGATAAACTATAGCTCATTCGAAACTACATTAAAAACAGTCTATAAAACTTGTTCTAAGCGGATTCTACAGTAACCCTATCATTTGTGAAAATTTTTGAAAATAATTTTTTGAATATTTTTTGGGACATGGAAGACTCAGAGGGGTGTTTCTCCGCGAATACATGACTTATTTGGATATACTATAGCTCATTCGAAACTACATTAAAAACAGTCTATAAAACTTGTTCTAAGCGGATTCTACAGTAACCCTATCATTTGTGAAAATTTTTGAAAAAAATTTTTTAATATTTTTTGGGACATGGAAGACTCAGAGGGGTGTTTCTCCGCGAATACATGACTTATTTGGATAAACTATAGCTCATTCGAAACTACATTAAAAACAGTCTATAAAACTTGTTCTAAGCGGATTCTACAGTAACCCTATCTATTTGTGAAAATTTTTGAAAATAATTTTTTGAATATTTTTTGGGACATGGAAGACTCAGAGGGGTGTTTCTCCGCGAATACATGACTTATTTGGATATACTATAGCTCATTCGAAACTACATTAAAAACAGTCTATAAAACTTGTTCTAAGCGGATTCTACAGTAACCCTATCTATTTGTGAAAATTTTTGAAAATAATTTTTTAATATTTTTTGGGACATGGAAGACTCAGAGGGGTGTTTCTCCGCGAATACATGACTTATTTGGATAAACTATAGCTCATTCGAAACTACATTAAAAACAGTCTATAAAACTTGTTCTAAGCGGAATCTACAGTAACCCTATCTATTTGTGAAAATTTTTGAAAAAAATTTTTGAATATTTTTTGGTACATGGAAGACTCAGAGGGGTGTTTCTCCGCGAATACATGACTTATTTGGATATACTATAGCTCATTCGAAACTACATTAAAAACAGTCTATAAAACTTGTTCTAAGCGGATTCTACAGTAACCCTATCTATTTGTGAAAATTTTTGAAAAAAATTTTTGAATATTTTTTGTGACATGGAAGACTCAGAGGGGTGTTTCTCCGCGAATACATGACTTATTTGGATATACTATAGCTCATTCGAAACTACATTAAAAACAGTCTATAAAACTTGTTCTAAGCGGAATCTACAGTAACCCTATCTATTTGTGAAAATTTTTGAAAAAAATTTTTGAATATTTTTTGGGACATGGAAGACTCAGAGGGGTGTTTCTCCACGAATACATGACTTATTTGGAAATGCTATAGCTCATTCGAAACTACATTAAAAACAGTCTATAAAACTTGTTCTAAGCGGAATCTACAGTAACCCTATCTATTTGTAAAAATTTTTGAAAAAAATTTTTGAATATTTTTTGGGACATGGAAGACTCAGAGGGGTGTTTCTCCGCGAATACATGACTTATTTGGATATACTATAGCTCATTCGAAACTACATTAAAAACAGTCTATAAAACTTGTTCTAAGCGGATTCTACAGTAACCCTATCATTTGTGAAAATTTTTGAAAATAATTTTTTGAATATTTTTTGGGACATGGAAGACTCAGAGGGGTGTTTCTCCGCGAATACATGACTTATTTGGATATACTATAGCTCATTCGAAACTACATTAAAAACAGTCTATAAAACTTGTTCTAAGCGGATTCTACAGTAACCCTATCATTTGTGAAAATTTTTGAAAATAATTTTTTGAATATTTTTTGGGACATGGAAGATTCAGAGGGGTGTTTCTCCGCGAATACATGACTTATTTGGATATACTATAGCTCATTCGAAACTACATTAAAAACAGTCTATAAAACTTGTTCTAAGCGGATTCTACAGTAACCCTATCATTTGTGAAAATTTTTGAAAAAAATTTTTTAATATTTTTTGGGACATGGAAGACTCAGAGGGGTGTTTCTCCGCGAATACATGACTTATTTGGATAAACTATAGCTCATTCGAAACTACATTAAAAACAGTCTATAAAACTTGTTCTAAGCGGATTCTACAGTAACCCTATCTATTTGTGAAAATTTTTGAAAATAATTTTTTGAATATTTTTTGGGACATGGAAGACTCAGAGGGGTGTTTCTCCGCGAATACATGACTTATTTGGATATACTATAGCTCATTCGAAACTACATTAAAAACAGTCTATAAAACTTGTTCTAAGCGGAATCTACAGTAACCCTATCTATTTGTGAAAATTTTTGAAAAAAATTTTTGAATATTTTTTGGTACATGGAAGACTCAGAGGGGTGTTTCTCCGCGAATACATGACTTATTTGGATATACTATAGCTCATTCGAAACTACATTAAAAACAGTCTATAAAACTTGTTCTAAGCGGATTCTACAGTAACCCTATCTATTTGTGAAAATTTTTGAAAAAAATTTTTGAATATTTTTTGTGACATGGAAGACTCAGAGGGGTGTTTCTCCGCGAATACATGACTTATTTGGATATACTATAGCTCATTCGAAACTACATTAAAAACAGTCTATAAAACTTGTTCTAAGCGGATTCTACAGTAACCCTATCTATTTGTGAAAATTTTTGAAAAAAATTTTTGAATATTTTTTGGGACATGGAAGACTCAGAGGGGTGTTTCTCCGCGAATACATGACTTATTTGGATATACTATAGCTCATTCGAAACTACATTAAAAACAGTCTATAAAACTTGTTCTAAGCGGATTCTACAGTAACCCTATCTATTTGTGAAAATTTTTGAAGTAAATTTTTGAATATTTTTTGGGACATGGAAGACTCAGAGGGGTGTTTCTCCGCGAATACATGACTTATTTGGATATACTATAGCTCATTCGAAACTACATTAAAAACAGTCTATAAAACTTGTTCTAAGCGGATTCTACAGTAACCCTATCTATTTGTGAAAATTTTTGAAAATAATTTTTTGAATATTTTTTGGGACATGGAAGACTCAGAGGGGTGTTTCTCCGCGAATACATGACTTATTTGGATATACTATAGCTCATTCGAAACTACATTAAAAACAGTCTATAAAACTTGTTCTAAGCGGATTCTACAGTAACCCTATCTATTTGTGAAAATTTTTGAAAAAAATTTTTGAATATTTTTTGTGACATGGAAGACTCAGAGGGGTGTTTCTCCGCGAATACATGACTTATTTGGATATACTATAGCTCATTCGAAACTACATTAAAAACAGTCTATAAAACTTGTTCTAAGCGGATTCTACAGTAACCCTATCTATTTGTAAAAATTTTTGAAAAAAATTTTTGAATATTTTTTGGGACATGGAAGACTCAGAGGGGTGTTTCTCCGCGAATACATGACTTATTTGGATATACTATAGCTCATTCGAAACTACATTAAAAACAGTCTATAAAACTTGTTCTAAGCGGATTCTACAGTAACCCTATCTATTTGTGAAAATTTTTGAAGTAAATTTTTGAATATTTTTTGGGACATGGAAGACTCAGAGGGGTGTTTCTCCGCGAATACATGACTTATTTGGATATACTATAGCTCATTCGAAACTACATTAAAAACAGTCTATAAAACTTGTTCTAAACGGATTCTACAGTAACCCTATCTATTTGTGAAAATTTTTGAAAATAATTTTTTGAATATTTTTTGGGACATGGAAGACTCAGAGGGGTGTTTCTCCGCGAATACATGACTTATTTGGATATACTATAGCTCATTCGAAACTACATTAAAAACAGTCTATAAAACTTGTTCTAAGCGGATTCTACAGTAACCCTATCTATTTGTGAAAATTTTTGAAAAAAATTTTTGAATATTTTTTGTGACATGGAAGACTCAGAGGGGTGTTTCTCCGCGAATACATGACTTATTTGGATATACTATAGCTCATTCGAAACTACATTAAAAACAGTCTATAAAACTTGTTCTAAGCGGATTCTACAGTAACCCTATCTATTTGTGAAAATTTTTGAAAAAAATTTTTGAATATTTTTTGGGACATGGAAGACTCAGAGGGGTGTTTCTCCGCGAATACATGACTTATTTGGATATACTATAGCTCATTCGAAACTACATTAAAAACAGTCTATAAAACTTGTTCTAAGCGGATTCTACAGTAACCCTATCTATTTGTGAAAATTTTTGAAGTAAATTTTTGAATATTTTTTGGGACATGGAAGACTCAGAGGGGTGTTTCTCCGCGAATACATGACTTATTTGGATATACTATAGCTCATTCGAAACTACATTAAAAACAGTCTATAAAACTTGTTCTAAGCGGATTCTACAGTAACCCTATCTATTTGTGAAAATTTTTGAAAATAATTTTTTGAATATTTTTTGGGACATGGAAGACTCAGAGGGGTGTTTCTCCGCGAATACATGACTTATTTGGATATACTATAGCTCATTCGAAACTACATTAAAAACAGTCTATAAAACTTGTTCTAAGCGGATTCTACAGTAACCCTATCATTTGTGAAAATTTTTGAAAAAAATTTTTTAATATTTTTTGGGACATGGAAGACTCAGAGGGGTGTTTCTCCGCGAATACATGACTTATTTGGATATACTATAGCTCATTCGAAACTACATTAAAAACAGTCTATAAAACTTGTTCTAAGCGGATTCTACAGTAACCCTATCTATTTGTGAAAATTTTTGAAAAAAATTTTTGAATATTTTTTGGGACATGGAAGACTCAGAGGGGTGTTTCTCCGCGAATACATGACTTATTTGGATATACTATAGCTCATTCGAAACTACATTAAAAACAGTCTATAAAACTTGTTCTAAGCGGATTCTACAGTAACCCTATCTATTTGTGAAAATTTTTGAAAAAAATTTTTGAATATTTTTTGGGACATGGAAGACTCAGAGGGGTGTTTCTCCGCGAATACATGACTTATTTGGATATACTATAGCTCATTCGAAACTACATTAAAAACAGTCTATAAAACTTGTTCTAAGCGGATTCTACAGTAACCCTATCTATTTGTGAAAATTTTTGAAGTAAATTTTTGAATATTTTTTGGGACATGGAAGACTCAGAGGGGTGTTTCTCCGCGAATACATGACTTATTTGGATATACTATAGCTCATTCGAAACTACATTAAAAACAGTCTATAAAACTTGTTCTAAGCGGATTCTACAGTAACCCTATCTATTTGTGAAAATTTTTGAAAATAATTTTTTGAATATTTTTTGGGACATGGAAGACTCAGAGGGGTGTTTCTCCGCGAATACATGACTTATTTGGATATACTATAGCTCATTCGAAACTACATTAAAAACAGTCTATAAAACTTGTTCTAAGCGGATTCTACAGTAACCCTATCATTTGTGAAAATTTTTGAAAAAAATTTTTTAATATTTTTTGGGACATGGAAGACTCAGAGGGGTGTTTCTCCGCGAATACATGACTTATTTGGATATACTATAGCTCATTCGAAACTACATTAAAAACAGTCTATAAAACTTGTTCTAAGCGGATTCTACAGTAACCCTATCTATTTGTGAAAATTTTTGAAAAAAATTTTTGAATATTTTTTGGGACATGGAAGACTCAGAGGGGTGTTTCTCCGCGAATACATGACTTATTTGGATATACTATAGCTCATTCGAAACTACATTAAAAACAGTCTATAAAACTTGTTCTAAGCGGATTCTACAGTAACCCTATCTATTTGTGAAAATTTTTGAAAAAAATTTTTGAATATTTTTTGGGACATGGAAGACTCAGAGGGGTGTTTCTCCGCGAATACATGACTTATTTGGATATACTATAGCTCATTCGAAACTACATTAAAAACAGTCTATAAAACTTGTTCTAAGCGGATTCTACAGTAACCCTATCTATTTGTGAAAATTTTTGAAGTAAATTTTTGAATATTTTTTGGGACATGGAAGACTCAGAGGGGTGTTTCTCCGCGAATACATGACTTATTTGGATATACTATAGCTCATTCGAAACTACATTAAAAACAGTCTATAAAACTTGTTTTAAGCGGATTCTACAGTAACCCTATCATTTGTGAAAATTTTTGAAAAAAATTTTTTAATATTTTTTGGGACATGGAAGACTCAGAGGGGTGTTTCTCCGCGAATACATGACTTATTTGGATATACTATAGCTCATTCGAAACTACATTAAAAACAGTCTATAAAACTTGTTCTAAGCGGATTCTACAGTAACCCTATCTATTTGTGAAAATTTTTGAAAAAAATTTTTGAATATTTTTTGGGACATGGAAGACTCAGAGGGGTGTTTCTCCGCGAATACATGACTTATTTGGATATACTATAGCTCATTCGAAACTACATTAAAAACAGTCTATAAAACTTGTTCTAAGCGGATTCTACAGTAACCCTATCTATTTGTGAAAATTTTTGAAGTAAATTTTTGAATATTTTTTGGGACATGGAAGACTCAGAGGGGTGTTTCTCCGCGAATACATGACTTATTTGGATATACTATAGCTCATTCGAAACTACATTAAAAACAGTCTATAAAACTTGTTTTAAGCGGATTCTACAGTAACCCTATCATTTGTGAAAATTTTTGAAAAAAATTTTTTAATATTTTTTGGGACATGGAAGACTCAGAGGGGTGTTTCTCCGCGAATACATGACTTATTTGGATATACTATAGCTCATTCGAAACTACATTAAAAACAGTCTATAAAACTTGTTCTAAGCGGATTCTACAGTAACCCTATCTATTTGTGAAAATTTTTGAAAAAAATTTTTGAATATTTTTTGGGACATGGAAGACTCAGAGGGGTGTTTCTCCGCGAATACATGACTTATTTGGATATACTATAGCTCATTCGAAACTACATTAAAAACAGTCTATAAAACTTGTTCTAAGCGGATTCTACAGTAACCCTATCTATTTGTGAAAATTTTTGAAAAAAATTTTTGAATATTTTTTGGGACATGGAAGACTCAGAGGGGTGTTTCTCCGCGAATACATGACTTATTTGGATATACTATAGCTCATTCGAAACTACATTAAAAACAGTCTATAAAACTTGTTCTAAGCGGATTCTACAGTAACCCTATCTATTTGTGAAAATTTTTGAAGTAAATTTTTGAATATTTTTTGGGACATGGAAGACTCAGAGGGGTGTTTCTCCGCGAATACATGACTTATTTGGATATACTATAGCTCATTCGAAACTACATTAAAAACAGTCTATAAAACTTGTTTTAAGCGGATTCTACAGTAACCCTATCATTTGTGAAAATTTTTGAAAAAAATTTTTTAATATTTTTTGGGACATGGAAGACTCAGAGGGGTGTTTCTCCGCGAATACATGACTTATTTGGATATACTATAGCTCATTCGAAACTACATTAAAAACAGTCTATAAAACTTGTTCTAAGCGGATTCTACAGTAACCCTATCTATTTGTGAAAATTTTTGAAAAAAATTTTTGAATATTTTTTGGGACATGGAAGACTCAGAGGGGTGTTTCTCCGCGAATACATGACTTATTTGGATATACTATAGCTCATTCGAAACTACATTAAAAACAGTCTATAAAACTTGTTCTAAGCGGATTCTACAGTAACCCTATCTATTTGTGAAAATTTTTGAAGTAAATTTTTGAATATTTTTTGGGACATGGAAGACTCAGAGGGGTGTTTCTCCGCGAATACATGACTTATTTGGATATACTATAGCTCATTCGAAACTACATTAAAAACAGTCTATAAAACTTGTTCTAAGCGGATTCTACAGTAACCCTATCTATTTGTGAAAATTTTTGAAAATAATTTTTTGAATATTTTTTGGGACATGGAAGACTCAGAGGGGTGTTTCTCCGCGAATACATGACTTATTTGGATATACTATAGCTCATTCGAAACTACATTAAAAACAGTCTATAAAACTTGTTCTAAGCGGATTCTACAGTAACCCTATCATTTGTGAAAATTTTTGAAAAAAATTTTTTAATATTTTTTGGGACATGGAAGACTCAGAGGGGTGTTTCTCCGCGAATACATGACTTATTTGGATATACTATAGCTCATTCGAAACTACATTAAAAACAGTCTATAAAACTTGTTCTAAGCGGATTCTACAGTAACCCTATCTATTTGTGAAAATTTTTGAAAAAAATTTTTGAATATTTTTTGGGACATGGAAGACTCAGAGGGGTGTTTCTCCGCGAATACATGACTTATTTGGATATACTATAGCTCATTCGAAACTACATTAAAAACAGTCTATAAAACTTGTTCTAAGCGGATTCTACAGTAACCCTATCTATTTGTGAAAATTTTTGAAAAAAATTTTTGAATATTTTTTGGGACATGGAAGACTCAGAGGGGTGTTTCTCCGCGAATACATGACTTATTTGGATATACTATAGCTCATTCGAAACTACATTAAAAACAGTCTATAAAACTTGTTCTAAGCGGATTCTACAGTAACCCTATCTATTTGTGAAAATTTTTGAAGTAAATTTTTGAATATTTTTTGGGACATGGAAGACTCAGAGGGGTGTTTCTCCGCGAATACATGACTTATTTGGATATACTATAGCTCATTCGAAACTACATTAAAAACAGTCTATAAAACTTGTTCTAAGCGGATTCTACAGTAACCCTATCTATTTGTGAAAATTTTTGAAAATAATTTTTTGAATATTTTTTGGGACATGGAAGACTCAGAGGGGTGTTTCTCCGCGAATACATGACTTATTTGGATATACTATAGCTCATTCGAAACTACATTAAAAACAGTCTATAAAACTTGTTCTAAGCGGATTCTACAGTAACCCTATCATTTGTGAAAATTTTTGAAAAAAATTTTTTAATATTTTTTGGGACATGGAAGACTCAGAGGGGTGTTTCTCCGCGAATACATGACTTATTTGGATATACTATAGCTCATTCGAAACTACATTAAAAACAGTCTATAAAACTTGTTCTAAGCGGATTCTACAGTAACCCTATCTATTTGTGAAAATTTTTGAAAAAAATTTTTGAATATTTTTTGGGACATGGAAGACTCAGAGGGGTGTTTCTCCGCTAATACATGACTTATTTGGATATACTATAGCTCATTCGAAACTACATTAAAAACAGTCTATAAAACTTGTTCTAAGCGGATTCTACAGTAACCCTATCTATTTGTGAAAATTTTTGAAAAAAATTTTTGAATATTTTTTGGGACATGGAAGACTCAGAGGGGTGTTTCTCCGCGAATACATGACTTATTTGGATATACTATAGCTCATTCGAAACTACATTAAAAACAGTCTATAAAACTTGTTCTAAGCGGATTCTACAGTAACCCTATCTATTTGTGAAAATTTTTGAAGTAAATTTTTGAATATTTTTTGGGACATGGAAGACTCAGAGGGGTGTTTCTCCGCGAATACATGACTTATTTGGATATACTATAGCTCATTCGAAACTACATTAAAAACAGTCTATAAAACTTGTTTTAAGCGGATTCTACAGTAACCCTATCATTTGTGAAAATTTTTGAAAAAAATTTTTTAATATTTTTTGGGACATGGAAGACTCAGAGGGGTGTTTCTCCGCGAATACATGACTTATTTGGATATACTATAGCTCATTCGAAACTACATTAAAAACAGTCTATAAAACTTGTTCTAAGCGGATTCTACAGTAACCCTATCTATTTGTGAAAATTTTTGAAAAAAATTTTTGAATATTTTTTGGGACATGGAAGACTCAGAGGGGTGTTTCTCCGCGAATACATGACTTATTTGGATATACTATAGCTCATTCGAAACTACATTAAAAACAGTCTATAAAACTTGTTTTAAGCGGATTCTACAGTAACCCTATCATTTGTGAAAATTTTTGAAAAAAATTTTTTAATATTTTTTGGGACATGGAAGACTCAGAGGGGTGTTTCTCCGCGAATACATGACTTATTTGGATATACTATAGCTCATTCGAAACTACATTAAAAACAGTCTATAAAACTTGTTCTAAGCGGATTCTACAGTAACCCTATCTATTTGTGAAAATTTTTGAAAAAAATTTTTGAATATTTTTTGGGACATGGAAGACTCAGAGGGGTGTTTCTCCGCGAATACATGACTTATTTGGATATACTATAGCTCATTCGAAACTACATTAAAAACAGTCTATAAAACTTGTTCTAAGCGGATTCTACAGTAACCCTATCTATTTGTGAAAATTTTTGAAGTAAATTTTTGAATATTTTTTGGGACATGGAAGACTCAGAGGGGTGTTTCTCCGCGAATACATGACTTATTTGGATATACTATAGCTCATTCGAAACTACATTAAAAACAGTCTATAAAACTTGTTCTAAGCGGATTCTACAGTAACCCTATCTATTTGTGAAAATTTTTGAAAATAATTTTTTGAATATTTTTTGGGACATGGAAGACTCAGAGGGGTGTTTCTCCGCGAATACATGACTTATTTGGATATACTATAGCTCATTCGAAACTACATTAAAAACAGTCTATAAAACTTGTTCTAAGCGGATTCTACAGTAACCCTATCATTTGTGAAAATTTTTGAAAAAAATTTTTTAATATTTTTTGGGACATGGAAGACTCAGAGGGGTGTTTCTCCGCGAATACATGACTTATTTGGATATACTATAGCTCATTCGAAACTACATTAAAAACAGTCTATAAAACTTGTTCTAAGCGGATTCTACAGTAACCCTATCTATTTGTGAAAATTTTTGAAAAAAATTTTTGAATATTTTTTGGGACATGGAAGACTCAGAGGGGTGTTTCTCCGCGAATACATGACTTATTTGGATATACTATAGCTCATTCGAAACTACATTAAAAACAGTCTATAAAACTTGTTCTAAGCGGATTCTACAGTAACCCTATCTATTTGTGAAAATTTTTGAAAAAAATTTTTGAATATTTTTTGGGACATGGAAGACTCAGAGGGGTGTTTCTCCGCGAATACATGACTTATTTGGATATACTATAGCTCATTCGAAACTACATTAAAAACAGTCTATAAAACTTGTTCTAAGCGGATTCTACAGTAACCCTATCTATTTGTGAAAATTTTTGAAGTAAATTTTTGAATATTTTTTGGGACATGGAAGACTCAGAGGGGTGTTTCTCCGCGAATACATGACTTATTTGGATATACTATAGCTCATTCGAAACTACATTAAAAACAGTCTATAAAACTTGTTCTAAGCGGATTCTACAGTAACCCTATCTATTTGTGAAAATTTTTGAAAATAATTTTTTGAATATTTTTTGGGACATGGAAGACTCAGAGGGGTGTTTCTCCGCGAATACATGACTTATTTGGATATACTATAGCTCATTCGAAACTACATTAAAAACAGTCTATAAAACTTGTTCTAAGCGGATTCTACAGTAACCCTATCATTTGTGAAAATTTTTGAAAAAAATTTTTTAATATTTTTTGGGACATGGAAGACTCAGAGGGGTGTTTCTCCGCGAATACATGACTTATTTGGATATACTATAGCTCATTCGAAACTACATTAAAAACAGTCTATAAAACTTGTTCTAAGCGGATTCTACAGTAACCCTATCTATTTGTGAAAATTTTTGAAAAAAATTTTTGAATATTTTTTGGGACATGGAAGACTCAGAGGGGTGTTTCTCCGCGAATACATGACTTATTTGGATATACTATAGCTCATTCGAAACTACATTAAAAACAGTCTATAAAACTTGTTCTAAGCGGATTCTACAGTAACCCTATCTATTTGTGAAAATTTTTGAAAAAAATTTTTGAATATTTTTTGGGACATGGAAGACTCAGAGGGGTGTTTCTCCGCGAATACATGACTTATTTGGATATACTATAGCTCATTCGAAACTACATTAAAAACAGTCTATAAAACTTGTTCTAAGCGGATTCTACAGTAACCCTATCTATTTGTGAAAATTTTTGAAGTAAATTTTTGAATATTTTTTGGGACATGGAAGACTCAGAGGGGTGTTTCTCCGCGAATACATGACTTATTTGGATATACTATAGCTCATTCGAAACTACATTAAAAACAGTCTATAAAACTTGTTCTAAGCGGATTCTACAGTAACCCTATCTATTTGTGAAAATTTTTGAAAATAATTTTTTGAATATTTTTTGGGACATGGAAGACTCAGAGGGGTGTTTCTCCGCGAATACATGACTTATTTGGATATACTATAGCTCATTCGAAACTACATTAAAAACAGTCTATAAAACTTGTTCTAAGCGGATTCTACAGTAACCCTATCATTTGTGAAAATTTTTGAAAAAAATTTTTTAATATTTTTTGGGACATGGAAGACTCAGAGGGGTGTTTCTCCGCGAATACATGACTTATTTGGATATACTATAGCTCATTCGAAACTACATTAAAAACAGTCTATAAAACTTGTTCTAAGCGGATTCTACAGTAACCCTATCTATTTGTGAAAATTTTTGAAAAAAATTTTTGAATATTTTTTGGGACATGGAAGACTCAGAGGGGTGTTTCTCCGCTAATACATGACTTATTTGGATATACTATAGCTCATTCGAAACTACATTAAAAACAGTCTATAAAACTTGTTCTAAGCGGATTCTACAGTAACCCTATCTATTTGTGAAAATTTTTGAAAAAAATTTTTGAATATTTTTTGGGACATGGAAGACTCAGAGGGGTGTTTCTCCGCGAATACATGACTTATTTGGATATACTATAGCTCATTCGAAACTACATTAAAAACAGTCTATAAAACTTGTTCTAAGCGGATTCTACAGTAACCCTATCTATTTGTGAAAATTTTTGAAGTAAATTTTTGAATATTTTTTGGGACATGGAAGACTCAGAGGGGTGTTTCTCCGCGAATACATGACTTATTTGGATATACTATAGCTCATTCGAAACTACATTAAAAACAGTCTATAAAACTTGTTTTAAGCGGATTCTACAGTAACCCTATCATTTGTGAAAATTTTTGAAAAAAATTTTTTAATATTTTTTGGGACATGGAAGACTCAGAGGGGTGTTTCTCCGCGAATACATGACTTATTTGGATATACTATAGCTCATTCGAAACTACATTAAAAACAGTCTATAAAACTTGTTCTAAGCGGATTCTACAGTAACCCTATCTATTTGTGAAAATTTTTGAAAATAATTTTTTGAATATTTTTTGGGACATGGAAGACTCAGAGGGGTGTTTCTCCGCGAATACATGACTTATTTGGATATACTATAGCTCATTCGAAACTACATTAAAAACAGTCTATAAAACTTGTTCTAAGCGGATTCTACAGTAACCCTATCTATTTGTGAAAATTTTTGAAAAAAATTTTTGAATATTTTTTGGGACATGGAAGACTCAGAGGGGTGTTTCTCCGCGAATACATGACTTATTTGGATATACTATAGCTCATTCGAAACTACATTAAAAACAGTCTATAAAACTTGTTCTAAGCGGAATCTACAGTAACCCTATCTATTTGTGAAAATTTTTGAAAATAATTTTTTGAATATTTTTTGGGACATGGAAGACTCAGAGGGGTGTTTCTCCGCGAATACATGACTTATTTGGATATACTATAGCTCATTCGAAACTACATTAAAAACAGTCTATAAAACTTGTTCTAAGCGGATTCTACAGTAACCCTATCATTTGTGAAAATTTTTGAAAAAAATTTTTGAATATTTTTTGGGACATGGAAGACTCAGAGGGGTGTTTCTCCGCGAATACATGACTTATTTGGATATACTATAGCTCATTCAAAACTACATTAAAAACAGTCTATAAAACTTGTTCTAAGCGGATTCTACAGTAACCCTATATATTTGTGAAAATTTTTGAAAATAATTTTTTGAATATTTTTTGGGACATGGAAGACTCAGAGGGGTGTTTCTCCGCGAATACATGACTTATTTGGATATACTATAGCTCATTCGAAACTACATTAAAAACAGTCTATAAAACTTGTTCTAAGCGGATTCTACAGTAACCCTATCATTTGTGAAAATTTTTGAAAAAAATTTTTGAATATTTTTTGGGACATGGAAGACTCAGAGGGGTGTTTCTCCGCGAATACATGACTTATTTGGATATACTATAGCTCATTCGAAACTACATTAAAAACAGTCTATAAAACTTGTTCTAAGCGGATTCTACAGTAACCCTATCTATTTGTGAAAATTTTTGAAAATAATTTTTTGAATATTTTTTGGGACATGGAAGACTCAGAGGGGTGTTTCTCCGCGAATACATGACTTATTTGGATATACTATAGCTCATTCGAAACTACATTAAAAACAGTCTATAAAACTTGTTCTAAGCGGAATCTACAGTAACCCTATCTATTTGTGAAAATTTTTGAAAATAATTTTTTGAATATTTTTTGGGACATGGAAGACTCAGAGGGGTGTTTCTCCGCGAATACATGACTTATTTGGATATACTATAGCTCATTCGAAACTACATTAAAAACAGTCTATAAAACTTGTTCTAAGCGGATTCTACAGTAACCCTATCATTTGTGAAAATTTTTGAAAAAAATTTTTGAATATTTTTTGGGACATGGAAGACTCAGAGGGGTGTTTCTCCGCGAATACATGACTTATTTGGATATACTATAGCTCATTCAAAACTACATTAAAAACAGTCTATAAAACTTGTTCTAAGCGGATTCTACAGTAACCCTATATATTTGTGAAAATTTTTGAAAATAATTTTTTGAATATTTTTTGGGACATGGAAGACTCAGAGGGGTGTTTCTCCGCGAATACATGACTTATTTGGATATACTATAGCTCATTCGAAACTACATTAAAAACAGTCTATAAAACTTGTTCTAAGCGGATTCTACAGTAACCCTATCATTTGTGAAAATTTTTGAAAAAAATTTTTGAATATTTTTTGGGACATGGAAGACTCAGAGGGGTGTTTCTCCGCGAATACATGACTTATTTGGATATACTATAGCTCATTCGAAACTACATTAAAAACAGTCTATAAAACTTGTTCTAAGCGGATTCTACAGTAACCCTATCTATTTGTGAAAATTTTTGAAAAAAATTTTTGAATATTTTTTGGGACATGGAAGACTCAGAGGGGTGTTTCTCCGCGAATACATGACTTATTTGGATATACTATAGCTCATTCGAAACTACATTAAAAACAGTCTATAAAACTTGTTCTAAGCGGATTCTACAGTAACCCTATCTATTTGTGAAAATTTTTGAAAAAAATTTTTGAATATTTTTTGGGACATGGAAGACTCAGAGGGGTGTTTCTCCGCGAATACATGACTTATTTGGATATACTATAGCTCATTCGAAACTACATTAAAAACAGTCTATAAAACTTGTTCTAAGCGGATTCTACAGTAACCCTATCATTTGTGAAAATTTTTGAAAAAAATTTTTTAATATTTTTTGGGACATGGAAGACTCAGAGGGGTGTTTCTCCGCGAATACATGACTTATTTGGATATACTATAGCTCATTCGAAACTACATTAAAAACAGTCTATAAAACTTGTTCTAAGCGGATTCTACAGTAACCCTATCTATTTGTGAAAATTTTTGAAAATAATTTTTTGAATATTTTTTGGGACATGGAAGACTCAGAGGGGTGTTTCTCCGCGAATACATGACTTATTTGGATATACTATAGCTCATTCGAAACTACATTAAAAACAGTCTATAAAACTTGTTCTAAGCGGATTCTACAGTAACCCTATCTATTTGTGAAAATTTTTGAATATAATTTTTTGAATATTTTTTGGGACATGGAAGACTCAGAGGGGTGTTTCTCCGCGAATACATGACTTATTTGGATATACTATAGCTCATTCGAAACTACATTAAAAACAGTCTATAAAACTTGTTCTAAGCGGATTCTACAGTAACCCTATCATTTGTGAAAATTTTTGAAAAAAATTTTTGAATATTTTTTGGGACATGGAAGACTCAGAGGGGTGTTTCTCCGCGAATACATGACTTATTTGGATATACTATAGCTCATTCGAAACTACATTAAAAACAGTCTATAAAACTTGTTCTAAGCGGATTCTACAGTAACCCTATCTATTTGTGAAAATTTTTGAAAATAATTTTTTGAATATTTTTTGGGACATGGAAGACTCAGAGGGGTGTTTCTCCGCGAATACATGACTTATTTGGATATACTATAGCTCATTCGAAACTACATTAAAAACAGTCTATAAAACTTGTTCTAAGCGGATTCTACAGTAACCCTATCTATTTGTGAAAATTTTTGAAAATAATTTTTGAATATTTTTTGGGACATGGAAGACTCAGAGGGGTGTTTCTCCGCGAATACATGACTTATTTGGATATACTATAGCTCATTCGAAACTACATTAAAAACAGTCTATAAAACTTGTTCTAAGCGGATTCTACAGTAACCCTATCTATTTGTGAAAATTTTTGAAAATAATTTTTTGAATATTTTTTGGGACATGGAAGACTCAGAGGGGTGTTTCTCCGCGAATACATGACTTATTTGGATATACTATAGCTCATTCGAAACTACATTAAAAACAGTCTATAAAACTTGTTCTAAGCGGATTCTACAGTAACCCTATCTATTTGTGAAATTTTTGAAAAAAATTTTTGAATATTTTTTGGGACATGGAAGACTCAGAGGGGTGTTTCTCCGCGAATACATGACTTATTTGGATATACTATAGCTCATTCGAAACTACATTAAAAACAGTCTATAAAACTTGTTCTAAGCGGAATCTACAGTAACCCTATCTATTTGTGAAAATTCGAAACTACATTAAAAACAGTCTATAAAACTTGTTCGAAACTACATTAAAAACAGTCTATAAAACTTGTTCTAAGCGGATTCTACAGTAACCCTATCTATTTGTGAAAATTTTTGAAAATAATTTTTTGAATATTTTTTGGGACATGGAAGACTCAGAGGGGTGTTTCTCCGCGAATACATGACTTATTTGGATATACTATAGCTCATTCGAAACTACATTAAAAACAGTCTATAAAACTTGTTCTAAGCGGATTCTACAGTAACCCTATCTATTTGTGAAAATTTTTGAAAAAAATTTTTGAATATTTTTTGGGACATGGAAGACTCAGAGGGGTGTTTCTCCGCGAATACATGACTTATTTGGATATACTATAGCTCATTCGAAACTACATTAAAAACAGTCTATAAAACTTGTTCTAAGCGGAATCTACAGTAACCCTATCTATTTGTGAAAATTTTTGAAAATAATTTTTTGAATATTTTTTGGGACATGGAAGACTCAGAGGGGTGTTTCTCCGCGAATACATGACTTATTTGGATATACTATAGCTCATTCGAAACTACATTAAAAACAGTCTATAAAACTTGTTCTAAGCGGATTCTACAGTAACCCTATCATTTGTGAAAATTTTTGAAAAAAATTTTTGAATATTTTTTGGGACATGGAAGACTCAGAGGGGTGTTTCTCCGCGAATACATGACTTATTTGGATATACTATAGCTCATTCAAAACTACATTAAAAACAGTCTATAAAACTTGTTCTAAGCGGATTCTACAGTAACCCTATATATTTGTGAAAATTTTTGAAAATAATTTTTTGAATATTTTTTGGGACATGGAAGACTCAGAGGGGTGTTTCTCCGCGAATACATGACTTATTTGGATATACTATAGCTCATTCGAAACTACATTAAAAACAGTCTATAAAACTTGTTCTAAGCGGATTCTACAGTAACCCTATCATTTGTGAAAATTTTTGAAAAAAATTTTTGAATATTTTTTGGGACATGGAAGACTCAGAGGGGTGTTTCTCCGCGAATACATGACTTATTTGGATATACTATAGCTCATTCGAAACTACATTAAAAACAGTCTATAAAACTTGTTCTAAGCGGATTCTACAGTAACCCTATCTATTTGTGAAAATTTTTGAAAATAATTTTTTGAATATTTTTTGGGACATGGAAGACTCAGAGGGGTGTTTCTCCGCGAATACATGACTTATTTGGATATACTATAGCTCATTCGAAACTACATTAAAAACAGTCTATAAAACTTGTTCTAAGCGGAATCTACAGTAACCCTATCTATTTGTGAAAATTTTTGAAAATAATTTTTTGAATATTTTTTGGGACATGGAAGACTCAGAGGGGTGTTTCTCCGCGAATACATGACTTATTTGGATATACTATAGCTCATTCGAAACTACATTAAAAACAGTCTATAAAACTTGTTCTAAGCGGATTCTACAGTAACCCTATCATTTGTGAAAATTTTTGAAAAAAATTTTTGAATATTTTTTGGGACATGGAAGACTCAGAGGGGTGTTTCTCCGCGAATACATGACTTATTTGGATATACTATAGCTCATTCAAAACTACATTAAAAACAGTCTATAAAACTTGTTCTAAGCGGATTCTACAGTAACCCTATATATTTGTGAAAATTTTTGAAAATAATTTTTTGAATATTTTTTGGGACATGGAAGACTCAGAGGGGTGTTTCTCCGCGAATACATGACTTATTTGGATATACTATAGCTCATTCGAAACTACATTAAAAACAGTCTATAAAACTTGTTCTAAGCGGATTCTACAGTAACCCTATCATTTGTGAAAATTTTTGAAAAAAATTTTTGAATATTTTTTGGGACATGGAAGACTCAGAGGGGTGTTTCTCCGCGAATACATGACTTATTTGGATATACTATAGCTCATTCGAAACTACATTAAAAACAGTCTATAAAACTTGTTCTAAGCGGATTCTACAGTAACCCTATCTATTTGTGAAAATTTTTGAAAAAAATTTTTGAATATTTTTTGGGACATGGAAGACTCAGAGGGGTGTTTCTCCGCGAATACATGACTTATTTGGATATACTATAGCTCATTCGAAACTACATTAAAAACAGTCTATAAAACTTGTTCTAAGCGGATTCTACAGTAACCCTATCTATTTGTGAAAATTTTTGAAAAAAATTTTTGAATATTTTTTGGGACATGGAAGACTCAGAGGGGTGTTTCTCCGCGAATACATGACTTATTTGGATATACTATAGCTCATTCGAAACTACATTAAAAACAGTCTATAAAACTTGTTCTAAGCGGATTCTACAGTAACCCTATCATTTGTGAAAATTTTTGAAAAAAATTTTTTAATATTTTTTGGGACATGGAAGACTCAGAGGGGTGTTTCTCCGCGAATACATGACTTATTTGGATATACTATAGCTCATTCGAAACTACATTAAAAACAGTCTATAAAACTTGTTCTAAGCGGATTCTACAGTAACCCTATCTATTTGTGAAAATTTTTGAAAATAATTTTTTGAATATTTTTTGGGACATGGAAGACTCAGAGGGGTGTTTCTCCGCGAATACATGACTTATTTGGATATACTATAGCTCATTCGAAACTACATTAAAAACAGTCTATAAAACTTGTTCTAAGCGGATTCTACAGTAACCCTATCTATTTGTGAAAATTTTTGAATATAATTTTTTGAATATTTTTTGGGACATGGAAGACTCAGAGGGGTGTTTCTCCGCGAATACATGACTTATTTGGATATACTATAGCTCATTCGAAACTACATTAAAAACAGTCTATAAAACTTGTTCTAAGCGGATTCTACAGTAACCCTATCATTTGTGAAAATTTTTGAAAAAATTTTTGAATATTTTTTGGGACATGGAAGACTCAGAGGGGTGTTTCTCCGCGAATACATGACTTATTTGGATATACTATAGCTCATTCGAAACTACATTAAAAACAGTCTATAAAACTTGTTCTAAGCGGATTCTACAGTAACCCTATCTATTTGTGAAAATTTTTGAAAATAATTTTTTGAATATTTTTTGGGACATGGAAGACTCAGAGGGGTGTTTCTCCGCGAATACATGACTTATTTGGATATACTATAGCTCATTCGAAACTACATTAAAAACAGTCTATAAAACTTGTTCTAAGCGGATTCTACAGTAACCCTATCTATTTGTGAAAATTTTTGAAAATAATTTTTGAATATTTTTTGGGACATGGAAGACTCAGAGGGGTGTTTCTCCGCGAATACATGACTTATTTGGATATACTATAGCTCATTCGAAACTACATTAAAAACAGTCTATAAAACTTGTTCTAAGCGGATTCTACAGTAACCCTATCTATTTGTGAAAATTTTTGAAAATAATTTTTTGAATATTTTTTGGGACATGGAAGACTCAGAGGGGTGTTTCTCCGCGAATACATGACTTATTTGGATATACTATAGCTCATTCGAAACTACATTAAAAACAGTCTATAAAACTTGTTCTAAGCGGATTCTACAGTAACCCTATCTATTTGTGAAATTTTTGAAAAAAATTTTTGAATATTTTTTGGGACATGGAAGACTCAGAGGGGTGTTTCTCCGCGAATACATGACTTATTTGGATATACTATAGCTCATTCGAAACTACATTAAAAACAGTCTATAAAACTTGTTTTAAGCGGATTCTACAGTAACCCTATCTATTTGTGAAAATTTTTGAAAATAATTTTTTGAATATTTTTTGGGACATGGAAGACTCAGAGGGGTGTTTCTCCGCGAATACATGACTTATTTGGATATACTATAGCTCATTCGAAACTACATTAAAAACAGTCTATAAAACTTGTTCTAAGCGGATTCTACAGTAACCCTATCATTTGTGAAAATTTTTGAAAAAAATTTTTTAATATTTTTTGGGACATGGAAGACTCAGAGGGGTGTTTCTCCGCGAATACATGACTTATTTGGATATACTATAGCTCATTCGAAACTACATTAAAAACAGTCTATAAAACTTGTTCTAAGCGGATTCTACAGTAACCCTATCTATTTGTGAAAATTTTTGAAAATAATTTTTTGAATATTTTTTGGGACATGGAAGACTCAGAGGGGTGTTTCTCCGCGAATACATGACTTATTTGGATATACTATAGCTCATTCGAAACTACATTAAAAACAGTCTATAAAACTTGTTCTAAGCGGATTCTACAGTAACCCTATCTATTTGTGAAAATTTTTGAAAAAAATTTTTGAATATTTTTTGGGACATGGAAGACTCAGAGGGGTGTTTCTCCGCGAATACATGACTTATTTGGATATACTATAGCTCATTCGAAACTACATTAAAAACAGTCTATAAAACTTGTTCTAAGCGGAATCTACAGTAACCCTATCTATTTGTGAAAATTTTTGAAAATAATTTTTTGAATATTTTTTGGGACATGGAAGACTCAGAGGGGTGTTTCTCCGCGAATACATGACTTATTTGGATATACTATAGCTCATTCGAAACTACATTAAAAACAGTCTATAAAACTTGTTCTAAGCGGATTCTACAGTAACCCTATCATTTGTGAAAATTTTTGAAAAAAATTTTTGAATATTTTTTGGGACATGGAAGACTCAGAGGGGTGTTTCTCCGCGAATACATGACTTATTTGGATATACTATAGCTCATTCAAAACTACATTAAAAACAGTCTATAAAACTTGTTCTAAGCGGATTCTACAGTAACCCTATATATTTGTGAAAATTTTTGAAAATAATTTTTTGAATATTTTTTGGGACATGGAAGACTCAGAGGGGTGTTTCTCCGCGAATACATGACTTATTTGGATATACTATAGCTCATTCGAAACTACATTAAAAACAGTCTATAAAACTTGTTCTAAGCGGATTCTACAGTAACCCTATCATTTGTGAAAATTTTTGAAAAAAATTTTTGAATATTTTTTGGGACATGGAAGACTCAGAGGGGTGTTTCTCCGCGAATACATGACTTATTTGGATATACTATAGCTCATTCGAAACTACATTAAAAACAGTCTATAAAACTTGTTCTAAGCGGATTCTACAGTAACCCTATCTATTTGTGAAAATTTTTGAAAATAATTTTTTGAATATTTTTTGGGACATGGAAGACTCAGAGGGGTGTTTCTCCGCGAATACATGACTTATTTGGATATACTATAGCTCATTCGAAACTACATTAAAAACAGTCTATAAAACTTGTTCTAAGCGGAATCTACAGTAACCCTATCTATTTGTGAAAATTTTTGAAAAAAATTTTTGAATATTTTTTGGGACATGGAAGACTCAGAGGGGTGTTTCTCCGCGAATACATGACTTATTTGGATATACTATAGCTCATTCGAAACTACATTAAAAACAGTCTATAAAACTTGTTCTAAGCGGATTCTACAGTAACCCTATCATTTGTGAAAATTTTTGAAAATAATTTTTTTAATATTTTTTGGGACATGGAAGACTCAGAGGGGTGTTTCTCCGCGAATACATGACTTATTTGGATATACTATAGCTCATTCGAAACTACATTAAAAACAGTCTATAAAACTTGTTCTAAGCGGATTCTACAGTAACCCTATCATTTGTGAAAATTTTTGAAAATAATTTTTTTAATATTTTTTGGGACATGGAAGACTCAGAGGGGTGTTTCTCCGCGAATACATGACTTATTTGGATATACTATAGCTCATTCGAAACTACATTAAAAACAGTCTATAAAACTTGTTCTAAGCGGATTCTACAGTAACCCTATCATTTGTGAAAATTTTTGAAAAAAATTTTTTAATATTTTTTGGGACATGGAAGACTCAGAGGGGTGTTTCTCCGCGAATACATGACTTATTTGGATATACTATAGCTCATTCGAAACTACATTAAAAACAGTCTATAAAACTTGTTCTAAGCGGATTCTACAGTAACCCTATCTATTTGTGAAAATTTTTGAAAATAATTTTTTGAATATTTTTTGGGACATGGAAGACTCAGAGGGGTGTTTCTCCGCGAATACATGACTTATTTGGATATACTATAGCTCATTCGAAACTACATTAAAAACAGTCTATAAAACTTGTTCTAAGCGGATTCTACAGTAACCCTATCTATTTGTGAAAATTTTTGAAAAAAATTTTTGAATATTTTTTGGGACATGGAAGACTCAGAGGGGTGTTTCTCCGCGAATACATGACTTATTTGGATATACTATAGCTCATTCGAAACTACATTAAAAACAGTCTATAAAACTTGTTCTAAGCGGATCTACAGTAACCCTATCTATTTGTGAAAATTTTTGAAAAAAATTTTTGAATATTTTTTGGGACATGGAAGACTCAGAGGGGTGTTTCTCCGCGAATACATGACTTATTTGGATATACTATAGCTCATTCGAAACTACATTAAAAACAGTCTATAAAACTTGTTCTAAGCGGATTCTACAGTAACCCTATCTATTTGTGAAAATTTTTGAAAAAAATTTTTGAATATTTTTTGGGACATGGAAGACTCAGAGGGGTGTTTCTCCGAGAATACATGACTTATTTGGATATACTATAGCTCATTCGAAACTACATTAAAAACAGTCTATAAAACTTGTTCTAAGCGGATTCTACAGTAACCCTATCTATTTGTGAAAATTTTTGAAAAAAATTTTTGAATATTTTTTGGGACATGGAAGACTCAGAGGGGTGTTTCTCCGCGAATACATGACTTATTTGGATATACTATAGCTCATTCGAAACTACATTAAAAACAGTCTATAAAACTTGTTCTAAGCGGAATCTACAGTAACCCTATCTATTTGTGAAAATTTTTGAAAAAAATTTTTGAATATTTTTTGGGACATGGAAGACTCAGAGGGGTGTTTCTCCGCGAATACATGACTTATTTGGATATACTATAGCTCATTCGAAACTACATTAAAAACAGTCTATAAAACTTGTTCTAAGCGGATTCTACAGTAACCCTATCTATTTGTGAAAATTTTTGAAAAAAATTTTTGAATATTTTTTGGGACATGGAAGACTCAGAGGGGTGTTTCTCCGCGAATACATGACTTATTTGGATATACTATAGCTCATTCGAAACTACATTAAAAACAGTCTATAAAACTTGTTCTAAGCGGAATCTACAGTAACCCTATCTATTTGTGAAAATTTTTGAAAAAAATTTTTGAATATTTTTTGGGACATGGAAGACTCAGAGGGGTGTTTCTCCGCGAATACATGACTTATTTGGATATACTATAGCTCATTCGAAACTACATTAAAAACAGTCTATAAAACTTGTTCTAAGCGGAATCTACAGTAACCCTATCTATTTGTGAAAATTTTTGAAAAAAATTTTTGAATATTTTTTGGGACATGGAAGACTCAGAGGGGTGTTTCTCCGCGAATACATGACTTATTTGGATATACTATAGCTCATTCGAAACTACATTAAAAACAGTCTATAAAACTTGTTCTAAGCGGATTCTACAGTAACCCTATCTATTTGTGAAAATTTTTGAAAAAAATTTTTGAATATTTTTTGGGACATGGAAGACTCAGAGGGGTGTTTCTCCGCGAATACATGACTTATTTGGATATACTATAGCTCATTCGAAACTACATTAAAAACAGTCTATAAAACTTGTTCTAAGCGGATTCTACAGTAACCCTATCTATTTGTGAAAATTTTTGAAAAAAATTTTTGAATATTTTTTGGGACATGGAAGACTCAGAGGGGTGTTTCTCCGCGAATACATGACTTATTTGGATATACTATAGCTCATTCGAAACTACATTAAAAACAGTCTATAAAACTTGTTCTAAGCGGAATCTACAGTAACCCTATCTATTTGTGAAAATTTTTGAAAAAAATTTTTGAATATTTTTTGGGACATGGAAGACTCAGAGGGGTGTTTCTCCGCGAATACATGACTTATTTGGATATACTATAGCTCATTCGAAACTACATTAAAAACAGTCTATAAAACTTGTTCTAAGCGGAATCTACAGTAACCCTATCTATTTGTGAAAATTTTTGAAAAAAATTTTTGAATATTTTTTGGGACATGGAAGACTCAGAGGGGTGTTTCTCCGCGAATACATGACTTATTTGGATATACTATAGCTCATTCGAAACTACATTAAAAACAGTCTATAAAACTTGTTCTAAGCGGATTCTACAGTAACCCTATCTATTTGTGAAAATTTTTGAAAAAAATTTTTGAATATTTTTTGGGACATGGAAGACTCAGAGGGGTGTTTCTCCGCGAATACATGACTTATTTGGATATACTATAGCTCATTCGAAACTACATTAAAAACAGTCTATAAAACTTGTTCTAAGCGGATTCTACAGTAACCCTATCTATTTGTGAAAATTTTTGAAAAAAATTTTTGAATATTTTTTGGGACATGGAAGACTCAGAGGGGTGTTTCTCCGCGAATACATGACTTATTTGGATATACTATAGCTCATTCGAAACTACATTAAAAACAGTCTATAAAACTTGTTCTAAGCGGAATCTACAGTAACCCTATCTATTTGTGAAAATTTTTGAAAAAAATTTTTGAATATTTTTTGGGACATGGAAGACTCAGAGGGGTGTTTCTCCGCGAATACATGACTTATTTGGATATACTATAGCTCATTCGAAACTACATTAAAAACAGTCTATAAAACTTGTTCTAAGCGGAATCTACAGTAACCCTATCTATTTGTGAAAATTTTTGAAAAAAATTTTTGAATATTTTTTGGGACATGGAAGACTCAGAGGGGTGTTTCTCCGAGAATACATGACTTATTTGGATATACTATAGCTCATTCGAAACTACATTAAAAACAGTCTATAAAACTTGTTCTAAGCGGAATCTACAGTAACCCTATCTATTTGTGAAAATTTTTGAAAAAAATTTTTGAATATTTTTTGGGACATGGAAGACTCAGAGGGGTGTTTCTCCGCGAATACATGACTTATTTGGATATACTATAGCTCATTCGAAACTACATTAAAAACAGTCTATAAAACTTGTTCTAAGCGGAATCT